>CM049375.1:21924881-22339881 GCA_026937815.1 Etheostoma perlongum | reverse complement strand
TGAATTTCTTTGGGTCTCGGCATGATGTAGCTTTTAAGGATCTTCTGGTGGACCTTACTGTGTCAAGCAGCTCATATTTAAGTGATGCCTTGATTGTGAACAGGTGTGGCAATAATCAGGCCTGGGTGTGGCTAGAGAAATTGAACTCAGGTGTGGACAACCACAGTTATAGTATGTTTTAACAAGGGGGGCAATCACTTTTTCACACAGGGCCATGATGGTTTGGATTTTTTTCACCTTTAATAATAAACACCTTCATTTACAAATTGCATTTTGTGTTTACTTGTGTTGTCCTTGACTATTATTTAAATTGGTTTGATGTTATGTATATAAATGTGTGTGTGTGTGTATGTATGTATATATATGTGTGTATTAAGTATGTATGTATAGAACAGGAACAAACATGTATGTATGTATAAAGGAACATGGAAATGAGGAAGGGGGCAAACATGTTTTTCACACCATATATATATATATATATATATATATATATATATATATATATATATATATATATATATATATACACACACACACACACACACACATATACATCTATACATAAATATATACACATACATATATATATATACACACACACATATACATCTATACATAAATATATACATACATACATACATACTAGTAGTAGTAAACTAGTATGACCCAATATTGTCATATTGATTAGTAATAAGTCAGATAAGATTGTTATTATTTTGTGAATAGTACATTTTACTGCAGCAGGTCTGATGCTAAACTTTATTATTTATTTTTCCATTGGTTTTCACCCGGAAGATTGTTTGCACATTTTATTGAACTGTATATGCAATAGCTGCATCATCTTATTAATCTCTTTTTTTCTAATCTTTGACTCCTATTTATTTCTTAATCTTTATTCATATTATTGTGGGTATGTGGCTGCCTATTCTGTTTTTTTACTTAATGTTTTCATTTTGTTACATCCTTGCAGGTGGGACATTGTTAACTTGGTTCTATTTTCTTTCATTAATTTTGTCAGTTCAGTAAATATCTGTACTGTGTCGGTTTCGCTTAATTATGTTAAGTTAGTTATTGATTTTTGAAAATGTAACCTTAACAATGGTAGTATCTGTACAAAAGCATTCAAAACAGAGTTGACTTGATTGTACACAAATATAAAAAGGAGGCAAAGCAATAAAGCCACACAAAAATACATGTAAAGACAAGACCTGTTTCAACATATAGCGACTTACTTATTATGTACAGCAAATAAGACTACAGCGATTATACAATATTTTATGTGCATGTTTTGGCTGAACATTGCACACATATGGACATTTGTTTTAACTGAGGCCGTTTACATGTGCAGCCAGGCAGCTTTTATAGTTTAGTTACAGTTTCATATTCAAAGTTTCTAAAAAAGCTTACACAATATATAACAAAACTCATCCCAGATGTAGACAGGAAATCTTGCTAATTGACCAGGGAAAGCTCAGAGTGAGCTTCACATTGACTTAAAGTGTGAACAGAGACAATAATTAATTTACTAATAGACTATTCAATCTCAATTATTTTTCATTGGAAACCTTCTCAAGCCAAATGCCTTTTACTATTTAATTAGACATTGTGCATCCAAAATTGGAATTAAACCCGGGCTTGGTGGAGACACACTAAGTTGGTTACAGTGTTGGTGATGACCGACCGAGTTGTGAAGGCAAAGTTCAGCAAGGAGTCAGCAAAAAAGGCATCTGATGAACTGACTGCGATACTGTTTGTCCAGACACACAATCAAACAACACTTGCGAGAGACACACACACAATCCCACACTTACACACACATGCACACAGACACAAGGTGGAATGGAGTTCTTCAAAAGGGGGGCTTCTGTCAGGCAGGTGGCGCCACTCTGAGTAAGAAGGGGATCAAACAGGACTAAACCCTGACAGATAATAGCGATGAAGAGCACTTTGAAAGAAAAGAGGGGACAAAGAATTAGAGAGAGAGGGAACACTGAGTAAAGAGGATGAGAGGAGGAGGATAAAGGAGAGGTGAAACACAATGTGAAACTGATGGACAGCAATCATCATCAATAGATTGAAAGAGAGCAAAGAAAAAAAGGACTCAAAGAATTGCCAATTAATATGAATTAGTCGGTTGTCAGACTAATTGACTAATTAATTGAATTGGTTGTCAGTTAATGATGAATTATTATATTATATAATGATTTCAATGATTTAACAATTGTCAATTACTCTATCCTGCAATACCAATTTTGATGGACTTTATTGTTATGACTGAGAGCTATATACACACAGACAGGGTTAGCCTAATTAAAAACACTGTTGTGCATAAGCAACATAGAGACACACAATTTCTCAGTTATTTTGCACACATACAGCAAAACCAGCTAAGTCCAACACTCTCCACAGCTGTCAATGGTATTTTTAACACCTCAGCTCTTTGTGATAAACTCTCTCTTCAGAGTGTCACATCGGTACATGTTACACTCAGCTCTTTGTGATAAACTCTCTTCAGAGTGTCACATCGGTACATGTTACACTGACAAGCATGTCATCACACACACACACACACACACACACACACACACACACACACACACACACACACACACACACACACACACACACACACACACACACACACACACACACACACACACACACACACACACACACACACACACAGAGAGAAACACAGGAGGGTGTGCAAGCAACATAAACATGCCCAAGAGAGAGAGAGAGAAAGCCAGTTGGACAGATATCTCCCTCACCTCTGTCATCTTAAAAGGCCAGCCTGTCAGGAGCGGTGGGAACTCTCTTCCACTCACACTCCCCACCTGTCAGTCCCTTTTTCCTCTCTCTTTTCTCTTTTTTGTAACATGCCTCAGGCACTCAGCCTTTAAGACAAAGTTTTCAGTTTCTGTCTCACCTCTTCAAAGGTCCACATCTGCTTAACCAAGTGGCAGAGAGCCAGTAGTAGCAAACTTTCTAGATGTATGAGTGTGAGACATGACCAGTAAATGACTTCACCCTTCCTAACCTCTGTTACAGCTTTTCCACTCAGCCAACAACACAGCGGTAGCTTGTCTTTATTCAAAATGAGCTATGAATATGTAAATTAATATATGCTAATAGACCAGGGCTGCTCTCTACTGTCCAGGCGAGCTTCACAGATAGCCAGGGAGGACTTTGGGAAACAAGTATATGAATGTGGAACACACACATATCTACTTAAAGTGTTTGTTTGTATCTTTTCTCACCATATAAATACAAATATCAAAGACCTGGATGAGCAATGAAGCACATTTGTACATTGATCTTTATGTAAATGTATATGCATGTGTGTATGTGCCCACCATGCGAATGCCATTCTCGAAGGCCTGCCTTGCTAGAGATGCGGGTCCATCCACAGTCTTTCCATCGTCATCAGGTCCCCAGCTGGCGCTGTAGATGTCGATGTGCTGCGGCTGGAGGCTCAGAGACTTGGCCTCCACCATATCTGTTACATCACCATCCAGCATTCGTACACCTAATACACAAAATAGTTTAATCTATGTCCTATGTCTTTCCACAGAACTGCCTGTTTAACAATATACATAAAGCAGCCAGTCAAGCGGTTTAATGTTTTGTCATAATAACCATAAGAAATCAATCGCAGTCAGGTAAATCACATCTAATTAGGCTATTCAATAAAATTACAATTAGTCAACTAGCAGGTATTTCAGTATGCTTGTCCCACATAACAGCTGGTTGTATTAGACAAGCATTAGAAGTTACATTTTACTAAAATATTTGCTCCTCTTTAATATGCTAATTTCTACAAGATCTCTATATAGGTTTCTACAGGCTCCTAACACATGTTGTCTATTTAATTTTGCGTTCAATAGCATGCATGTGTTCAGAAATCACCATAACGACATCTTAATAGTGTGTAGGACCTAAGCTGATGATCAACCAGTGACACAAAAACAAACTTAAAAGACACACTACACACTTTCATTTTAGTTAAACCCAGTTGTTGGAATAATAACTAGACAAATATCACTCACCTCCTATTCTGGCATTGTATGCAATTCCCACAATGCAGTGGGAGTTATTTGCGGCTGCAGCAACTTCGCCTGCACACCGTGTCCCGTGTCTGAGGAAAGAGTGGGAATGAGTAGTTAATTACACAAATCTAGAGCTCACATGTATACACAAGCAGGAGAGGACAGCATACAAACTACCAGATAAACAGGCCGTTTTTAAAGTGGGAAGTAAGGACACTTGCAAGTAAACACACATTTTCACAGATAGATGAGTACATTACTGTTAAACAAATTTTGTTTAGGATTGCATCAAGAGTAAATGTTACATATGTAGCAAACACTAAATATTTCTCTAATTTCTGCTTTTTCCCCTCACAGGCCAAACAGAGAAGGGGAGAAGAGGTAGTTCAACATTCCTCAATGCTAATGGCTGCAAAATGAGCACACAAACAGAGGCACAAGTTTGGACCTTTTATGACTTTTTGTACATTACAGCATCCACAGACAAAATCAATGACACACACACACACACACACACACACACACACACACACACACACACACACACACAGGGTAACATTCCATCATTAACTGCAGTGGTGACAATCAGCCTGGGTCAGCAACCAGCATAAACAAACATAAGTATGTTTTTGGGCGCCGCCTCCTCAAAAATACCACTTTCTGTATCGACACAAACATACTAACACACACACACACACACATCTCCTGCAGAGAACATCTGCATCACAACACCCCCCGGAAACAGCTCTGACCTCTGCCATGGAAACCTAGCATCTAGCTATCCAAACCCCCGGGAAGACACAGGGAAGTTTTAAAGTCCAGGGAAGCACTCAGACTGAGTAAAATCTGTTTCACAGTAACTTGATGATATCAGGATAAGATTTAGTTAACAACATGATCAATGGTGGGAAAAAATATTGACGCATCACTGTCCTCACTTAGCTATGGTGTATATACTGCAACATACATGCTTGGCAATTTCATAAAAAAAAAATGTCATCTCTTTCTACTACTATTAAATCAAATAAAAAAGGAGGAATTATATCTCTCTCACTTCACTTTTCTTCACCCACAATCTGTCCCAGAATTTCAGGCAATCCTCCACTGTCCTATATGCTGGTGGAAAACAAATTCACAGTAAAATGCAAAACACCACTCCAGGTTTTTTTCCCTCTAACTTTTCACAAAATTAGTCAAGTGCTTTTCAACCTTTCTTCTCACCTGACAAAGTTACTTTAGCTTGAACTTCCTGTGCTGCTTACACAGTGTTAAAGCTGTGCAGGGAAAAGGACTTATATATTCCAAAACTATAGAAAGTTCAAATCAGAGCAGTACAAACAAGTGAGAAGGAATAGTTTGTCATTCTGGGAAATATGCATATTCACTTTCTTGCCAAATTAGATTAGTATCACTTCTATACAGTACTGCACAGTAAATATGAAGGTACCGCCAGTCAGCTTAGCTTAGCACAAAGACTGGAAAAAAGGGGGAAACAGCTAGCCTGGCTTTGTCCAGAGGTAACAATATTAAGCTAGTCTAGTAAATAACAAATTTGTTAAAAGACTACATACATTTTTGAGATTTACCTTTTGCCAGAGCCTGGCTTGCTGTTTCCCTGTTACAAGTCATAATGCTAAGCTAAACATTTCAACAGAAAGGTTAGAAAACTATATAACATATTACATGGCTGCAAATCAGTTATAGGCCCCCTTTTTACAGTTAATGAGCCAACGCAAGCTCCATCTTGCAAAACGCTTTAACAGTCTTCACTCAGTTCACTTCACTCCACTAATCCATATAATTGACTGTCTGGCCACTTTTACAGTCTTTGTTGGCCTGTATTTTCCATTTTCTACACATCTGTGTCACAGTCACTTAGGGATCTCTCTCGGTTTTAAACCAGAACCATATAATGTTTGTGCAATGGATAATAGTCAGTCAAAACAATACACACTCACACAGTAATTATTCATGCAAACACATCATTTCTTAAACTTCTTGAAAGTTTCAAATACAGCCACCTACACTCACATATAACTCTTGTTTTTATAGCTGTGTGTTTTGTCCCTGCTTTAACAAGCAATGTAAAAAATAAATACATATTTGTTGGTTCTTTGTGAATCAGTGAATTTTTTTATAAATATTTTCCCAGACAGATTTTAATATGGTAGGCCAATGGCAACCATTTATAGTTCACAGATTTATTTGGAGACCAACATTTAAATATTACAGTTGCACTTTCTCAAAGTTGGTTTGTGTAACAGAAGGGAAGTCTTATTTATCAGATCGATCTCAGTTTGTTCATGTTAACGATGAATCCTCTGTGCACGCCACGCAATATTATCAGGAAGCACTCCATAAATTTTCACTGTTATGCGGATGATACTCAATTATATCTATCAATTAAACCGGATGAAACTAATCAGTTAGCTAAACTTCAAATGTGCCTTCAGGATATTAAAACCTGAATGAGCTGTAATTTTCTAATGTTAAACTCAGATAAAACTGAAGTTATTGTTCTGGGGTCCAAGCACCTCCGTGACGCACTATCCAAAGAGATAGTTACTCTGGATGGCATCTCCCTGGCCTCCAGCACCACTGTGAGGAATCTTGGAGTTATCTTTGATCAGGACATGTCCTTTAATTTCCACATAAAGCAAATTTCAAGGATCTCCTTTTTTCACCTACGTAATATTGCAAAAATCAGGAATATCCTGTCTAAAAATGATGCAGAAAAACTAGTCCATGCATTTGTTACTTCTAGGCTGGATTACTGCAATTCTTTATTATCAGGCTGCTCAAAAAAGTCCATAAAGACTCTTCAGCTGACTCAGAATGCTGCAGCGCGTGTTCTGACAGGAACCAAGAAAAGAGATCACATCTCTCCTGTTTTAGCTTCTCTGCATTGGCTTCCTGTAAAATCCAGAATAGAGTTTAAAATCCTTCTTCTCACCTACAAAGCTCTTCATGGTCAGGCACCATCTTATCTTAAAGAGCTCATAGTACCTTACAACCCTACAAGAGCACTACGCTCCCAGAATGCAGGGTTACTTGTGGTTCCTAGAGTCTCTAAAAGTAGAATAGGAGCGAGGGCGTTCAGCTATCAGGCTCCTCTCCTGTGGAACCAGGTTCCAGTCTGGGTTCGGGAGGCAGACACCGTCTCCACATTTAAGAGTAGGCTTAAGACTTTCCTTTTTGATAAAGCTTATAGTTAGGGCATATATAATAATATGCCCTACCTTAACCAGGGTTTGTATCTCACCCCCCTCTCTGACCTTCCTGACTCTAACCCCATTTTCTCTCCCCTACCCTAACCAGGGTTTGTATCCCATCCCCCACTTTGACCGTCTTGATCTTAACTCTATCTTTCTCTCCCCTACCCTAACCCGGGTCTGTATCCTTCCCCTACTTTGACCTTCCTGCCCTTAGCCCTGACCCTCATGACCTTGGCCCTGGGTGCCTCTCCCCCTACCCTAGCCAGGGGAGGGTTTGGGGAGAGTTGTGGCCTGGCCAGGCTCCTCTCTTTACACTGTCTCTCCTGGTTATGCTGTAATAGTGGTTTTAGACAGCTGGGACTTCCTGTGACACACCTAGTTCCTCTCTCCTCTATTTTTTCTATCTTTCCAATTATGTGCATCCATGTCCCAGAAATGCTTGTTACTAACCTAGCTCTGGGGAGTCATTCCCCGGAGTCCTTATGTTCTTTTCCCCCAGCATGTTTCCTCGGATCAGGGAGGCTCCAGAATCGAGGTTGCAGCTGTCGCCATGGTCCCGCTACACGCTCTGCGATGCCATGTTCCTCCTGCTACACTCTGCTATGCCGACTACAAAGGACTACTAACAACTACTATTTTTTTGGGATTGTAACTGCCACTTTTCATTCTAACCCCAACCGGCCCGTCAGACACCGCCTACCAAGAGCCTGGGTCTGACCGAGGTTTCTGCCTAAAAGGAAGTTTTTCCTCGCCACTGTCGCACTGTTGCTTGCTCTGGAGGACACTGTTGGGTCCTTGTGAATTCTGGAGTGTGGTCTAGACCTACTCTATCTGTAAAGTGTCTTGAGATAACTCTTGTTGTGAATTGATACTATAAATAAATTGAAATTGAAAATTGAAATTGGAAACAATGACAGAAGAAGTTCATCAGGCGCCCGGATAGCTCAGTTGGTAGTGTGGGCCCCCATATATGGAGGTTTGTCCTTGACGCAGTGGGCCAGGGCTTTGCTCTGACCTGCGGCCCTTTGCTGCATGTCGTCCCCTCCCCCCACCCCCCGCTCTCGCGCCCTTCTCATGTCTTCAGCTGTTCTGTCAATTAAAAGCCTAAATGCCTCCAAAAAAATCATCTTTAAAAAAAAATTATTAATTAAAAGACATTTTTTTAAAATTAAGAGCTTGTTTTTTCCTAATTTCATAGGACATACAAATGGACAAACACCTGCAATAATTGTAGATCTGCTAGTTTCAAACAGCAGGTAGAGAAACACAAAAATCCCAAAACACAAATACTAGATTACAAAACAGTCAGGAAGCTCTGTGACCACTTTGTGTCTTTTAAACAAAAAGACATCTTACTCGGTCATAACAGAGTTTCCACACTTTTTTTCATATTGTCCTTTGAAATTTGCGGTGGGTTAGCTGTTTACAACGCTAACACATACACAACAATAGGTTAAAAAAAACGACAAGAATTAAGTCATTCTTGTTGCTATACAACACAGTTTCAAAACAATCTGCAGTTTGCCAGATGTAGCTTAGGTTAGTGTCATTCCGCAAAAGTCAGAGACGATTTGTTTCTTGCCTTTTGGGCATGATGACCAGTTTTAACTTGCCGGCCACCACACACCAACCTTTGAAATCTATCACATTAGACTCCCTATTCCAATAGAAGATGCACTCTCTGTTTCATATTTATTATATTAAAATGACCTCCAGTTTGTAAATGATATAAGTTAGTTTTGTTGAAAAAAGAAGAGTAATGAAAGTCAAAGAGAGCAAACCAGATTTCTGTTCACACACATAACATCATAGACATTTACAAATTCAGTCAAAAAGGGAAACCAGCTCATTAAGCTGCATCTGTAGATCTTGTGTCTCTTTAAGACAATGCATTACCAGCAGGGACTGAGCCACTGCCAAAGGCACTTAGGCTGCTGCAGCCAAACACATACACACACCAAAAATCAAGACAAGTGCTTGGACAAGCGTGCCTCTCTTTTGTCCTCAAATACAAACACATACACAGACTCGTTCAACCAAAAGAAACACAACCCACCCACAAATGTCACAATCAAATACACTGATTTAACTCACTGCAACCACAACAAGGTCAGGGCTCAACAAACAGAGAGTTTTTGGTCAAAATAAATTAGAAAAACACACAGAAGAGCATCTGATGACTGTAACCCGAAAACACTACAGCCACATCCAATTTTTACCTTAACCCTTTAATTTGAATTTATGTCCCATTAGTTCTGGTATACATTTGTTTTTCCTCACTTGTTCTCGTTGGTTGCGTCATATCGAGGCATGGGATCCATATCGTTACCGTTGACATCATAGCTGGCTTGAGGGTCCTGGAGGAGACACAGAGGTCAGGGGAGAGAAAACATCCAACATGTAAATTCATTAGAAAGGTAGGTTCATCGTGTGTGTGTGTGTTTCTCTAACCCAATCAAACAGTTCACATTTGCATCATTCACAACTGTTTCGTAAATCGAATGCAATCAGAGCAAACTCAATCTGCTGGGCCGCTCGCCCTTCGGCATAAACAAATCCAGGCATTAGGAGTAGCTAATAACAGCAGCGCAGGCTGCTGTCTAACAGGGTGTGAATCATTTTATCTGCATGGTTGATTGATGGCCATACCTGCTGCTTCAGGCCAACAACTTGCTCCAACTATCTAGCCTTGGTCTGATGTAGACACACCTTTGCATGCACACATGGTTATGTAGAAGTATGTAACCACAGACAAATAAACATGACCACACAGCATACCCACAGGTTTGAGGAACCTTTTACTTCAAAATGTAAACCATGACATGATTATCTGATTCAAATTACCACCAATATTGCACTATAGATGACTTTTGTAACATGAATTTCTTGCTTTCTGTTACATGGCTTAGTTAGATGCTAAAAAGGATAGAATACCTTTCCACAAAGAGATCATCCTCATAGCCACACACACACACACACACACACACACACAAAGTAGGTTACAAATACATTTCTATAGCTCCCAAAATCTCAAACTCAGTGAAATTGTGTTAAAAAGAGGAAAATCTTTATAAATGTCTGACGACTGGAGACTCAGCAAGCAAACGCAACAACACACACACACACACACACACACACACACACACACACAGATAGCCGCCCTACACGCGCATACATACACACTCACGTAGTTCTGAAAGAGGTCTGGGTGGTTCCTCTCAATGCCATCATCTAGTATGGTCACCACTACGTCTTTACCCGTGTAGCCTCTCTTCCACGCCCCCATGATGTTCATGTCTGACTGGCAGTTATGGACGTCATCGTTACAGTGCTGGAGAGACGGTGGCAGCAGATGAAGGAAGAGAGGTGATAAAAAGTAAGCAAGGGGGAAACCAAAACAAACACATCAGCATCTTGCAGATGCACAACTTAAGCATTATGACTGTGCCCACATAACGAAATGGCCATTTGACGTACAGCAAGTCCAAGCATTACCATTTTTCATAAAGAGACACTGTCACAAATAAACCAGCCAAACAACTTGGTTAAACGGGTGGCTGTGGCTCAGTGGTAGAGCGGCTGCCTACCAATCAAAAGTTTGGTGGTTTGATCCCTGGCCCTACAGTCCTATGTCAAAGCAAGACCAACCAACCCCGAGTTGCTCCCGATCGGTGTGTAAATGTGTGTGAGTGTTTATCTGATGACGGCAGCCTCAGCCACAGTGCGTGAATGTGTGTGAATGGTGAATGATTCCTGTACTATGTAAAAGCGCTTTGAGTAGTCGTTGAGACTAGAAAAGCGCTATATAAGAACAGACCGTTTACATTTAAACTGTAACATCTTATGTCTTAACTTTCACTCAGTCAGCTCTCAACCAGCCACAACATATGTAAATGTTGCTTACAACATCCATTTACTGCAAATTATTTTCAATAACACCAGTGTGCCACAAGCTCGTATTGGTTTCATTTTTTAGTAGCAAAACAAATGGTCTTATTTATGTTTTGTTTGTAGTTGTTTGCCAATTTTGTGCTGATTAATGGATAGACATTTTGATTATATTTATCTACTTTATTTGTGATTGAAGTTAACCTGAAAACACATCATGTTCAGAGTTCTGTCCTACAGCTAGAAAAATATGTTTAAAACCTCTGGTCAAAGTATTCAGAGTTATCTATACAAAGTTAACAATTGACAGAGCATACACACACATGCACACACACACACACACACACACACACACACACACACACACACACACACACACACACACACACACACACACACACATACATACAACTAAAAGAGCAAGGATCTGAGAGTGTATGCAAACACCTGTGATAAGCCTGCAATGTTCTCTGCAATCTCTGCAATGTGAATTTGAGTGTACTGTGTGAGAGTGTGTGCTTCTGTGTATGTGCGTGAACAGGTGCACGCATAGCACTGCCGATTGAGAAACAATTTTGAAATGCAAGAACACAGCGACATTTACATTTCCAACTCTGTGGACTTTCCTGTGACAAATATTTGTAAACAGAATTTCTTCGCTTGACCCTTTGAGGAAATGCAAAAATGTCATCACTTTGGCTTTCTATTATTTCAGTTAGAAAAACACACAAATCCCTCAGCTCTCCTGACCCTGCAGTAATCAGGATCATTCCATGACCTTGGCTCACTTTTCACCTACAAACTTGGTAAATTTAGGCAAAGAAAAGCACAGAAGCCTCTGAGAAATATATAAAAAAAACTCTCTGAGCTATACTGGGCTTAAATTGCCTTGGAATTTGTGATATTCTTCTTTTGGTGCAATAAAAGTAAAAAACAGAGAGTGAAATTATCTGGAAAGAGTATACAGTGTACTCACAATGTACCACATACTGCTCCACTTAGCATCAGTATAGAATATGTTGTTCTGGTCGGGGTTGCTGTGGGCAGGGCTCGTAAGAGAAAAGGGCGGGACTGGATTGTAATCCCTCTTGATCCTCTTCTTCACCACCTGCTGCTGTATCCACTCCACCTAAAACACACAACACATGAGTTAGCAAAAACTGAGTAGGCATTAAGAAATACCACACATTAGTAGAATTACTTCACACATAGTACAATCAGTCAACAGGTGTCGTTTCGTTAGTTCTTTGAAATGATGTGTTCATGGTCCCACAAAATCTTCAGGAAAATATAATGTTCTTAAATAATGGGTTCTGCAACAAAAAAGAGAACCTACGGTGGCTATATTTCCCGTTCTTTGCCTTATACACACACACACACACACACACACACACACACACACACACACACACACACACACACACACACACACACACACACACACACACACACACACACACACACACACACACACACACACACACACACACACACACACACACACACACACACACACACACACACACACACACACACACACACACACACACACTTTAATTTTTGTGAAGGTTGAACCATGAGTCTAGACTCCTTTTTTAAATGTGGATGGAATCAATACTGAATAGAAATGCATTTTTTTGCTTGTAAATGTGATTTTATTTCAAAGACAAACATTTTCAAAAGTAATTTCAGGCCATATGGATTGGATTTTTTTTATTTTTTATATATATACACTGTATGCTTTTTAGCCGTATAAAAAAGGTTAACGTTCTATTCATTTCTGTGTTATCCTACAAGACACATTTCTTTTCCTTCCATCAGTTCATTTTCCCTGTCTGCAAAATAGCCAGACTAATACACACACACACACACATATGCACCAAAGACATAAATGTCTCTCAGGTAACATCAATCTCTCAAATGTTATGGGCTCGCTTCAAGGCGCAAGGCATTCCTTGGCAGGAATCTTGCTCCACTTTCAGACGGAATTTTCCGATTTCAAAATCAGCATTGTTGGATCTGAACATGAGGGCTGGACCCACTTGCTTGGCCATGGTCACTTCTTTTTAAACTACTAAAATTGTGTGTTTAGTCTAGCTAAAGTTGTGCAGACTTTATCTGTCTAAAAAAGACTACATGGAGAAGTGTACATGTACCAGCAATGATGATGACAAAAACTAAAATATTAATAGGCAAAAAACTGGCACAACACAGAGGGTGCATTTGGAAAGTTGTATGAGGGCATCCTAAGATGTAAATATATCTGTAATAAATGATTTATGGATTTTTCAGACTGAACTTTGCACATAAACATGACTACAGTAGCATCCTGGCTACTACTACAAGTCACAAGCTACCGCACAGTAAATAATGTGCACTTCTCCTGAAACAATCAGCACACTATGTACTGTGAACTTAAAGTGCCTATGCATAACGTACAGACAAAAAACTGTTTGTTGCTCAGTTTGCCAGATCCAGATGTATGAGACTTTAGTGAACCATATGTGACTGCAAAGACAAAGCATTTCTCCGCATCAATACAGCTCCAGTAGACACAGAGGAGAAGAGAAAAGCTGACATAATGACTGCAGAGTAATTATCTGGTCTCATGCACTGAAATAATCTGCCCGGCTCTCCGGAGAGTTGGAGAGGGAGGCAAAGAGACACGATAAGACGAGAGAAACAGAGGTGATAAAGAGCTGAAGAGAACAAGTCCCAGGAGAGTCAATAAAAAAAGACCAAGCTGGAAGAAGAGAGAAGTGAAAACAAATAGCAAGTGAGACCAAAAGACAGCAAGTGAAGGGAGGATGATTAATTCAATACATTACTGATTTAATAACTCAAGTATGTATGCTCTTAATAGATCCTGAAGGAGAGAGAGTAAAAATATAATTCTGTAAATGACAAAACTTAATAACTCAAGAGTGTAAACCTCCCTTTTAAGAGAGCAAGATATGGAAGAAAAAGAAATGCCAAACGAGGGAGGAAAAAAAGACAGAGTAAAACACACCGTGATATATTTTGTTTTAGCCTGGTGCTCCTCCGTCTGCTGAGGTCTCACCTCATTTCACTGTAAATTCTGTCAGGACCATGTGTTTCAAAGCAACCATTTACACACGCTATTAGCCCAAAAACAACCACCGTCATCAGGAATTGTGCATGTGTGTGTCTGTGCAAAAGCACTGGTGTATCATTACAATTTGCAAACATTAGCATTGCGTCAACCTAAATCTTTGATCAGCAGTGCGACTTACAACCGCTCGTCCTTAACTTGGTAATCCAAGGAATGCACCACAACCTCTCATCTCCCCGCCAATCCTCTATTCCACATTAATTCTTCTACAGATAGACTGGACGGAGCAAAGATTTTACACATGGCAAGAGAAAAAAAGTGCTTTTGCTGAAGTTGGATCCCAATTAGTATGTAGTTTTCACCTCAAATGTCTGATAATAACCAAGAACCTAATAGGATTTATGAACGCTTTGCTGAAGAACCTGAAGTTTCATGAATCTGCGTTCTCACAAATATCTACTCTACTGAAGGGTCCTTGAGCAAGACACCGAGAACCCTACAACCTCTGTCAGATGCTGCTTTGTAGTGGACAATGACTTCCGTCCTTCCTAAGAAGGTGGTAGGTGAAGCAATTAAGGATGATTGAAATATCAGACATTATTATTGCTATACACGTCATATTCTACATACTGACTCAGTGTAGTGAATAAAAAAGGGTCATAAAGCACTTCTAATGTATGGTTTTATCTGTAGAAGCAGAGCCACTGAACTGTTCATCTACCTACCAGTTTGGTCCAGATGGTAAGCTTTCCTCAGCTTTTAGTGACACTTTCTGAAAACAACGTCAAAATTAAAACGGTGAAGATTGATAAAAAGGTTGGATACTAAATTTGTAAAAGGATAACTATGGTGTCAATTTCCATGTAAAACAGTTTAAAAACAGATTCATCAGTTCTGCGGCGGTAGATGATGTAAAAATCTCTCACTGATCATCGCCATTCACACACCTCGTTCTCACACCTCTCATTCTCACAGCTGCACTATTTTGTTTTCAGGAGCATAAGCAGAGGGAAACCACTTCTAAAGCCAAAAGAAAATTATTCAAGCAAACTGTGACAAACAATATTAATATAAGTACGAAGGCAGAGGGAAAATAAACAAGTAGAGAACACACCGTTTGTCTGTAATAAGTATCTTCTAAAATAGTATTTAAACTAAAGTTTAAACTATAGGATCTTTAAACTAAAAATACATAAATACATGTGTCTGTTTTACTGTTCCATGTCCTCTGAAATGTTCAATGTTTAATCTCTGCCACGATTAGTCTAACAAAAAATAATTTATAGTTATATTTAAAATGGTTCCCTACATACTGCTAGGGCTAATATATGTGGCTTTGCATTTCTTTACATAAATTATGGCTATTTCAAAAAAATACACTTTTGTCCTCTACTTGCAGGATGACCAGAGGCAGATTAATGGTAATAACAGTTTTTTTAAACAATCATGTGCAAAGCCATCCTTTGTTATCACTCACTGGTAACAGCCTGTGGTTATCTGTTTTATGTATTATGTTTGACAATCCCTATCCAAAGACAATATTGCCGTTATTGCCTATAAAACTTGCCCATGTCTCACTGCAAATTTTCTGGCAGGCTCTGAGGCATGAAAATTGGATCGGCTTCATTTTTTAACTCTGGCTTGGTGGAGCAGATGAATGATCGGCTAGCACTTGTAACAGCTAGCACCTTTCCTTTTCTCCCACTCCAAGTCCCTCTCCTATCTTACTTTTTTACTTTCCACATCTCTCCCCCTTATCTGCTTCTTTCTTGCCGTCTCTCAGTTGTATTTCAGGTCAACTTCTCCGCAGATGCCCATTTTTCTTTGAAATTGCCTGCCTGTCTGTCTCTCTTGCTCCCATTCCAACCCCCTTCCTCCCTCTTCTCTCCCATTCGCTCGCTGTGTAAGGGTTTGCAGGTGGCTCGTGCTGGCTGGGTCAGTAACCAGGGGAAACTGGGGAAGAGTTCACTTCAATAGAACAAATGGGAACAAATTGATCCACTTTCACTGCTGTTTTTGAGACGCTGTTTGCCTTGCAGGCAAAAGAACTGGCTTGTGAAGCTGAACACCCACAACAATGTTTGGACTGACAAGAAAAGGCAGTTCCTCTGCTTTCTTAAGTGCAATTCAGAGCCTCAGCCCAAACACAGCATACAGTTGCACAACTTTTCACAGATGGTTTGAGCCCTGTGGTGCTGTGCTGGCCAGCAGTAGGTGCTCCTCTCAGGGTGTTGACTCCTTAATGGTTCATCTGTTAAACAAATTTAAGGCAAAAACTGATTCACGAGTCTTTGGCAGAATGTCCCACAAGCATCCAGGCTTTATGGAAATCTGTACCTGGGACTGCGTGTCATAGAACCTGTGCGTATACAAATTTCCCCTATAGGTCCTGACAGGTGCACAAGCTCCGTCTGTGTTGTCTTCTTGATGCTCTGAGTGCTTTCCGCACATGTTTATGAATACAGTGATATCTAAAAGGCATTTGGATGAAGAAAATAAATAAAAAAATCTACAAGCAATAGTGGGTAAATATATATATAAAAAAATATATTATTTCCTTAGGGGGCATGGCTTTTAGAATCCTGCAACTCATAAATATCACAAAACACTGAAAATTAATTTTGGCATCACAGCCATTTGGCATTTCAGTGTGTCCCAGCGAGGTTTCAGCTGTGGACCACACCTGTCTCTAAGTTTTCCTGCACATGTCTGGATAAATGACTTTAAGTAAACAAGAGTCTTGCAATAGCTGTAAGTGAATCCGTCTGAAAGCACTGTGCTCCTGCAACAGAACGCCAGTTCATTGCCTCTACTGATCTCTGCAGAGACTTCAAAAGGACATTATAAAAAGGAGAAACCACCACTCTAGTACTCTAATTGTTGTTAACAGTAAACTTGAAATAGATTTCAAACAAAGCAGACCGAGTATACTTGAACTCATTTCACACCAAAAAACTAATAAGAAAAAAGGGCTTTGGCTGTCTAAATTCTTCTGGAACTCCCAATATGAATGAGACATGGGCGTACATCAGCATAGCCGTGCAAGGTGCAAGCTAAGTGCTGCAAAGAGTAGATCTCCTCATTAATAGCTTTGTATATGCAGTTTAAATTGTTGCCGCAGTATATTTTATCACTTTGTCTTTCTCAAATTGGTTTACAGGGATTGTGATGCACAAAGGGAAAGCTAAACACAAACTTGAAATGTAAATGTAAGACACAACTGTCTTTTCAGTTCCCTTATAGTAACATTACCTACCAAACATACACCCTAATGAAATAATATATACTGATAATTCCAAAAAAGTACAAACATCTGTTCTATAACTTTGTCGTGTTGGAATGTAAAGTGTGTTTATTTGAAAATTAAAATTAAAACTTTTAATCATTTTGAGATTATAAAGTTAGTTAGGCCTTCACCACCTCCCAGAAATACATGACATCTATCTAAAGCCGCAACAGGCTAAAAATCTTGAATTTCATTTTGGAAAAACTTAAATCATGCAACTATCAAAAGGAAGACGCACACTCTCCGGGTCAATTGCCTGCGCAGAGTCATTCACCACCCTGGAAAAATAAGTGGTCTTTGACCTGAGAGGCAAGTGACACTGCAGTTAGGCGGATGCCATAAAGCGGTAATCTGTGCTGTGCTGCATCACCATGGTAACATGTGTGCCAATGAATACTGTGGATGGCAGGGTGCGTCTTTCATGGCACCGCTACACCCATCTGACTCACACAAACACACACGCTGTCATTATTACAAAACATCATTAGCAGCATGCCAGACTACGCTGGTGCCAATCTAGCCGTCATGTTGATCCCAAACCCACAGACCGCTCACAGATTACGCTGAAAGCATAGCGAGTCAGGGGAAAAAACTGGCAGCTCCATTCCTTCCCACTCCACTTTGACTTTATTTGATTTATCTAATCCATCTTTCCCCTCTTCCCTTCTCTCTTTAGCTCCTCTTCACTCTACTTCTGATGTAATAGCTCCTTTTTCTGTCCTTTAACCTCTCGTCTCTGATCTAGTCCTCTAAAATCTCAGTCTCTCAGCCAGCTGGCATCAGGACACAAACCTTCCTCCACCATGGCCCAGTGTCAGGCTCGAGCAGAAGTACCAAAGACGGAGGGAAGGAGACAAGTACGCTGAAAGGAACAGTGAAAAAAGGAGGTAGGAGAGGGAGTCCCAGGAAGACAAAAGATATGAGAAGTAAGGACAGCAGGTGCACAAAACAGACGTAGTGAACCAAAAAAAGTAGAGAAGGAAAGAGAATTGAACAGAAACAAGGAGATGAGAGGACAACAAGAATAGTGGAAACAAAAAGTAGCACTGTCTTATCTTTTCATTCTGTTTGGCTCACTATTTCTTCTTCCAATTTCATCCTTTCTTTTTATAATCACTCTAATACATACAGTACTTATAATTCTTCAACTTGCATTCATGTGCAGATACAAAAAGACTTGAATGCCCTTGAGTTCACTGTTGAAAACTCACATTCACAAAGCCATTGCTGCAGGATTAAATCCCTGAATCCCCCAAAAAGTTGATATTTTTCAAAAATATATACATATTATTTTAAATTTCACTGTAATGGATCTGAGGCATTTCATTATCAAGATCAAGTCCCAGCTTGCTTTATAAAGTAACGCCCTTCATCAAACAGGTGGACTAAAACAAGTAAAGTTTGTGTGAAATTGGAAATATTCTACGGTTATTAGGTTTTCACATTTCCACAAACTGACTTGTCCTTGAATCCCATTTAAAGCTATATACTTTAGCACTCAATACACATCAATCTTAAACAGTAAAGTAAAAAATAAACCACTATACTGTACTACTATTACCCCACCCGACAAATTTGAATTAGCAACTTGTCCGGTGTATTTTGATGGAGTTCAGAGTGGTGTCAGATTCAGGCTTTATTAATAATGCAGCCAGAGTTTGATAACCTGGTGCAGTGATGAGAGGAGCACTCACTGGACAAGAGTAAGGGTTACCTTAGGTAAAACTCTAGTTTGAAGGGTCAGTTCATATTGCTCAGTTGACTATGATCATTTGCAAGCCTATATTGTGTATTTAATAACCCTTGTGTTGTCCTCCCGGGTCAAAAACTGACAAATTTGACATTTTCATCCCTTTTTCAACTTTTTTTCACTAACACCACCTTACTATCACTAGTTTTACACAACTTTTTGGAATTCATGGTTAATATGCCTTTTTTATACAGAATTATACCTTAATAATATTGGAGTTAAAAAAGCAGAAATTAGGAATTATTTTGAATAGTTAAGATCAGGGGAACGCACAGATGAGTTTCGTCAGGAACGAAAGTGATGAATTGTATTTGCAAAGAGCATTGTAAGGAATCCAATCCATTTTTTGTGGTAATTTGGTTAAAAAGAAATCCATATTTCAGATATAGACATTTTTTAAAGGGGTCAAATTTGACCCGAGGACAAAAGGAGGGTTAAGGCAATCTAACCATGGTGAGGTAGAAACCGTATTAAAGTACATATTTTTTTCATATACTCTGACTTTTGGCCATAATGTAATATGGTGACACCATTGGGGAAAAATGTCACTTTGGTTGGAAGGCTGTGGCACCAGTTCTGCCCATTTGTTGAGAGTTTGGGTCTGAAACAAAGTCTGGTACCTCTGGTTTAGATTGTGTTAACCTTCCACAAGTTAGTTCTGGGGTAATCAGCTGCAATGGATACAGACATGGCTTTCTGTTTACTTGTGTTTCTTGAACAGGGTTTTTCTGAGCGTCACGCGCTTAGAATGGAAAAACTAGACTGAATTTTGATGTAACAGATCCAATTAACTGGCTTCTGCTTCTTTCTCGGACACCACCCTGTGTAAAAGGATATGTAGATTCTGAACATATTTCTCAGAAACACGATGGTTAAAAAAATGAATGAATATAATGAATCAGCATTATAAGCCGTTCTCTTTTTATTTCAAGGAAAAGTATATTTATAGAATGTTAAATCTCCCACCTCTAAACCTATCCATCAAACGTGTTGTTTCTGGGTTTGTGGAATAGAAAAGTAGGAGAACAGATCTCATTTATCACAATTCAGTTGTCAGGACTATTATCAGTATTGCGTGAAATGTCAGGAAAACGTCCTGCAATGTAATAGTTTCTGTTCTCATAAACACGTTCTCCCTGCAATAACCCATGTGTATCTTGTCTCAGGTCTTGCAACAAAGATAAGACAACTGAGTTGGTGTGTAAAATATATTCCACACATTCTTCAGGTCTGTGTGTCAAATACAGATCTGATGGTGATAATTTACTTGGAAAGTGCAAATTATAGTGTAGGATTATAGCTTAATGGCATATTTCATAAATAAAAGATACCGAAATCAAATCAATGAACACACCCATGAAGAAATCAGCAAATGGTCTGAGGGAAAGTATTTGTTTTAGACTTAACTGTCTAAAGTTCTACTAAAAACCTTTGGCAAGATGTCTTCACATTATAGCCTGGATAATGTAGTTTGACAAAAATAATCGTAACTCAAGGTCCAATTCCTTATTTTTTCTAGGGCTTTCATCCGCACCCTCATGGCATTCATCAGAAGCTGAGTTACATACTTAGGTCACGTGATGACAACAGAGTCATCTCTAAAGCCGTTTTCACACATGAACTCTGGGCAACATCCAACAAATCCAGCTCCGACATAGTCCAGAGTTCTCCTTCTTGACCCTTGGATGTTTGGTTTTTTTCGCGGTTTTGTTGGAGCGGCATGAAGTGATCAACACAGATTTTGTACGAGACTAGGCAGGTAAAAGAGCGCTTGATGTAAGATCTAACTGTTTCAGACATTTGCATTCCAACATACAGCTCCGCCGGGCGACATCTAGATAATTTCACGTTTGCCATGATTGTGTGAACGGGGCTTTAGACAACTGAGCAAACTCGTAGGAAAAGCTAGTATGTGTACCTTAAGTTATGTTCTTTTTTTCAAACTCCAGTACCATTTAAATACACAAGAAAAGCATGCTCAGTCAACTATTTTGATTCTAAATCTGTCATTCACAAAAGTACAGTACGCTTACCTTGGGCTCCATGGAGATGAAACTGTGGCGACCGCGGCTGGACAAAGTAGATCTCTTGATGGTCCGGCTATGGAAGAAGTGATAGTGGTCTTTGAGATCCCCAATCTGCAAAACATATACAGACTTAAGAAAGGTATCCATTTAATAACCCTATCTACCTCACCATTTTTAAAGTTATTTTTCTTAAAGTAGTAAAGTTACAATGTTCCATGTTGTTATGTGAATGTCCATGTTTTTCTATGTATTATACATAAAGTTTTGTTGAGGTCTTAAAAACTGTCAGAGAAAAAGACAAAGGGACATTGACTAAAAGGTGAGACAGAAAGTCAAACAAAAACAGACAAAGACACAAAAAGACAGAAAGACAGGCTAAAAGTCAGACAAATATACAACAAAGACTTTGAGTGACAGAGAGATGGGGAGGACAGATAATCCGCAGACAGAAAATGATAGGCAGACGGCAAGCTGCTGGATGGTGATTAGTTTTAATAATTGATAAAGACCATACAATCCCTCAGATGATCAAACTGTCATGGCTGCCAAGGGTCCTGTGATGCGTCACTGATCCATGGCTGAGCTCCACCGCCACAGAACACATTAGATCAACTTTCAGCTCAGTGCTCATGCACATACACACATTCTCCAACTTCCAGACTGATAAAATGAGAAACAAGACAGTGCCATATAGGCCTTGCTGGATCACCTTTCAGCAAACACCAAACATTAGCAAACATGCAGCACATATCACATGTCTTGGGTAATAATCAGATTTAAAAAGCATTCTACATACTTGGTTACTGATGGATACTGGATGCTTCTCATAGTGCAAACAGGTCTCAACATATCGTGCTTCCACTGCCTATTTAATCTACCCAACATCTGCACTGCCATTAGCAGGCCACCCTTCCCTCTAGGAGTGTCTCCATATGGGGAGCTGCTGGGAAAGCTCTCCACACAGAATTTAAAACAACAGAAGCCCAGGTCTAAACTAACTCTGCACTGCTCTTTTTAATGCCATCCATAGTCTGTTGTTTGCAAAAAACACTCGCGTATTCCAATTGCAGTGACATTTTGAAATTCACAACTTTTATAGAATAGAATACATTTTGTCATTGGACAGCAGCTGTCCAACGCCATTTTTCTGCAGCTCACCCTCAGTGATACACAAAATAAAAATGATAAGTACCCTTATACAGGCAAAAGACACATCATTATCTTCAACACCTCTTCAGGTTGTACTTCATCTCATATTTGATGAGTTTCCTAAACTATTGGCTTGAGTTGTTACAGTTATAGTTATGACAAAATGTGATTAGGGTAGATAGTCAACCAAACTTTCATTCTAAAGCAATAACCCACAGAAGGAATCACAACTTCAGCATAACCTTTGGTTACTGGGAATTGTGTTGAAACACATTTGTGAAGTAAAACCACTTGCACTTCAGTGATTAATAATGTCTTACATCACATACTTTTTCACTGGATACACATGTGAAATACTTCCATGTCACTTGATACGGAATCCTGCCAGGAATTGCTAAAAGGCAATAAGACTTTTCCCCTGGAAAATTGTTCAGAGTGTGTCATAGCTGGGTCAGACTCCCAAACTACAAGCTCAAGTTTTGCCTGAATAAGTGTGGTTCAGATACTAAGTAGATTCTTGCCACACAGAACAGATGCAATATTGCGATTGTTATCCCTATTCCTCTGGCCATATAATATGCAAACAAACTGGCCCAAAATAATAATTCAAATCATCAAATCAAGCTAAATCAACAAGCCAAAAAGTATAACAAATTAATAATACTGATTTGTTTTAATCACATCACAGAAACTGTATGATTAGCGTGGATAAAAATTATCAGCATGAGTGAGGTATTTTCCAAAAACAACACCAAGTTGGCCTGATACCTTGAAGAAGTGATGCATCAGTAAAACCTGCTTAAACGATCTCAAAACTTGTTATTGATGCAACCGCCTCCTGTCCATGTCTGGCTACAGATTATCCCCCTCCCTCTCAATGGCTCAAAGTCCTTTCCCATCTCTTCAAAACACCAGTTTGAACAGATATCCACATCTAGGATCTTGTCAGCTGATTTAGACTCAATTTGGGCCACTGTCTTAGTTCGGGAAGGGGGCTCCATGGTTAAGAGGATTACCCAGAATTCCCAAACGAGGTGCTCTCTCACTCCATGCCAACTCTTTTCATCCATCCATCTATCTATCTATCGTCCCTTCTCCCTCCATCTCCCAGTGTGTGGTTATCTTTGTCTGTTCTCCCTTTCCACCCCTGTCAAGAAGACTATATTGTCCCTCTGTTACATGTCCTCCCTACCCATCCCCCTTTCTCTCTCTTTAAATACTTGGCCTTCCTTCACAACATAAAACCTCTTCTCACATAGCAGTCTTTTCCCTAAATCATTTATCACAAACAGTCCAATCTTTATAAATAGTCCACGCAAGTTTAATACAATTAAAGTATATTGCTCGTGATTGTAGTGTATCTCTTTGCAATCTACAGCAGCGTTAAACTGCAAAAAGAATTGCAATTATTTATATCCCTTAACAACTTTTAAATTTATTTTCCATATACATCACTGATATAAGAGGGAGAGGGTTGATGATGAGGATGTCAAAGTTCACATTAGGAAACCAGAGTGTGCTGTTATCGCTCCCATGGGAGCGGCTTTCAGCTGACCCCGAAAACCAGGAAGTGAAGTAAAACTCTTGTCTATGAGGTGTCAAAGTCCAATGAACGCTACATATTGAGATGGAAATTAGGGCGAATGGTGGGGGTTGGGGGCAACACTGCACTCCACAGGGGAATTCCTATGGAGGGCTGGTATGGAAAGGGGGGGGCTCACACATTAGTTCCCGTCAAAGAGAGGGGATAAACGAGGCCATTAAGGCCTGGTCTCTGGGGAGTATAGTGGGTGGGCGGGCTGGATAAGGCGAGGAGGGAGGGGGGTTCAATAGCTGTTGACTAGGCTACCTCACAACAACCTGTCAGAATGCCCCCCTCTCGTCCACGCTGTCTTTGCGTTGAGCACTGGCAAGTGCAGGCTTGAACTACCCACGTATTTCAGTCACGATACTCTGTGTGTACAAGTGTGTGTGTGCGGTCCATGTTTGTGTGGCCTATTTTTCATTTGCCCACACAAAAGGACACAGGATTTCTCTTTAAAAACTTTGTCAAAACACATCTTTAAATGACCAATTAACCCCTCCTCCTGGACCAGTGCAGACTTCTGTTAATAATAAAATGACAAAGTAAAGACAGACAAATCTCACACAGTGTTTCCCCTCACTTTATGTATATATTTTAACAGCTGTGATTGGGATTTATTTTAGACTTCACTAAGCATTGGCCCTCACATTTGGCCTTAAGAGTCAGATCTAATGAAATTGTAGGTTCTTACACTGGAGGTGCAAGCATATGCTTGATCATTTTAAATATTGGCTCAGACCTTTCCAATTAACTATGGCATTCCAATTTTAACAGGTTCTATCTTGTAGCTGTGTTTCATCATTACTTAAGACACCCAAAAAAAAACTTAAATAATAGCCTACTGACAAAAACGTGCTGGAGTAACTACTCAAGAATTCATTAAAAAAAAAGTCTAGCAGAGCTCAACAGTGGGCCTAGTTATGGGCTAAATTGAAATTACACTTACAAGGAGAAGTGCAACACTCATATCTCCATACATGTAATGTATGTAATGTAAAACACTGTTCAAGTTTTAAATCAAAAAGTTAATTTGCCAAGTAGTCTAAAGCAGGACCAGTCAGTGGAGGTTTTTGACTCAAACAGTAGATGTACAGTGTTAAAAAGGACCAACATGGGAATCTGTTTAACTGTATACCTTTTGATGTCAATTCCAAGACCACCAACCAAACAGCACTAGCTGTCTCACTTGTGTGTCAAAAAGACCAAGCACATGAGACTGCTGTAGCTTTGAGGCTGATAGTGAGCTCTCTGTGGCTCCAGTCCACAAACTGATCATGATCCGCGGACACACAGTGAGGACTAGAGGCACCTGTTGTGCCATCCTGCTCTCTCAGTCTTCGTCATTTGTTCCCTGCAGCTTCTCTCTTCTTATCTGAGAGACAGAGAGCTACAGAAAGAAGGACTGAGTTAGGATACACAAAGAAGGTTCATGGCTCAAGTAGCATAAGGACTTCAGACCATTGACGTTTGACTTGGTGTCGTTTTTCTACTGGTAAAGGAATGATAACCACCATGACATGCCCGAAAGAGTTGTCAAAAACAAGAAATGACAAAGACACACAAAAAAGAGGCAACTTTTGATGGAGCAATAGGCGACCTACCTGTCCCATGTTCCTATAGCCATATTTATCCGCTATCCGCTCGGCCACATCGGTTCCACCGGCTATCCTGACTGCCCAGTGGTTGGTGTAAATCCGAGCATTGCACGGCGGGGACGCAAAGCTGAGACTGAGCGCCAGAACGCAAAGCAAGCTTCTTCTCCAAGCGGCGTTGCGGACCATCTTCCCCCACTTTTAACCCGACTCTTCTCCTCCTCCTCCTCAGCCGACCAGGCAAACAACCAAACTTCTCTTCTCGGCGAGCAAGACTCTCATAGACACACAACTATCCGGGCAAAAACACTTAAAGAGAGAGGGAGAGAGGGGGAAGGAACGGAGCCCCGAAGAGGAAAAAATAAACCTTATCCTCAAACCTCTGCTTTCCACATGGGAGAGTTGGAAGTTTGCGTTTCGTGTGCCCTCTCTCTGTCCCCCTCTCTCTTTTTTTCCACGGCGGAGGAGGAGGAAGTGTACGTGTCTGTGCGCGCGAGTTTGTGTACGTGTGTGTGCGCGCGGTGCTCCTCAAAGCTGATTTCGCTTCTCCGCAAACAACTCGGATGTTGGTCGTTCAGCTCATCGGGCTTTCATGTGGCGAAATGGCTACAGCGCCTCCCCACAAATAACTAGCTGACACTCTGGAGAGTAGCAACAACTAAAGCCGCGGGGTTTCCCTGCCGAGCTCCGCTGGGTCTTAAAGACACTCATCTCGCCCGTCGACCAGACACAGCACAGGGGGGTCAAACTGGGGGCCAGGGAGCCACTTGGGGGCAAGCTTCTAGGGCTCGCTCCATAATGGCCCCCGGGTAAAATGAAGAATAGATGCCTGGAAGTTAACCTATTCTTTATTCTGATAGTCATACCACTCTATATTATACTTACAAAAGAAACATCTAAAACTGTTTGTATATTCTGCAGTTTACATGTTCATGTCTATGCATCTACTTCCAAAGCAAAGAGGCATTACAACAAACGGACACTAAAAGTTACAATATGTTTGAATCTATAGATTGGTGCATTTGGAGTAACCATAACCATGACCCCATGTTAAACCCCAATCTAACCCTGGCCCTGCTTTAATCCTATTTAACCCAAGCAGGTCTAGCATTAAGCTATTCATAATCCTAGATATTAAATAGAGAAAAATATAGAAAAAGCTCAACGACTAGAATAGATTAATTTTAAAAACACATTGTTTCTTTTTCCCCCATTATTTATTATTATTATTATTATGAAAGAAAGAAAACTGCCAAAGCATTGTGTAAAAAAGGTATGTTTATTTATCAAACATGCTGAGATAATTAAACATTTAGTTTGACATCAGGAAACATGCCATAATTTTAAGAATGTGTAGAGAAACATAGCTTATGGTATTTTCGACAATTTTGACAATACAAGTGAAAATTTATGATTCTAGACTTGTTTTGTTCGCAGTTTATAGAAGAGTTAATATTTTTTTACTGAGACAACAGATCTGGGTCCTAACCATCAACACTATGTTTTCTAGTGTGTCACATTTTATTAGCTGATACAAACTGTTGCAAATGAATGGCTTTAAAATGTCCACTAGTTAACAAGTGGATGCATTACTTTTTGGAAACTGCTTCACCCGTCCCACACCTTGAAATCTGCTGTTGAATGCAAGCCTTGTCAGTCTCCTGGCCAATATTGACATAGACATACCAATGTAAAGTTGGGTAAACCATGACCTCCACCTCAGTCATCATCCAATGGGAAACAACTACAGAAAAAAACGTATTATATATTCAAAGAACAGATGGAATTATTCTTTTCTCCCATAAAACAGCCAACCCTCTTCCAACTTTCTTTCTTTTTGTTGTTGTGACTGTCATGATGTATGGTTAATAGTGTGGATTTTTTAAATGCATCTTGCAAAGAACTGGGTAAATAAGATTGAGTGGGTGTACTCTCTGCTATATCCCTGGACATGAGGTGAACACTCTCATACTGTAACCAACCTCACAGATAACCTTACGGTATGGGTTATGCATCCACCACTGCCATGCAGGCCATCTGCTTTTCATACCGGCTTTATTGCATATTTCCCCTAAATCAGTGAAGCTCTAGAAGTCATGCCCCTCATCGCAGCACAGGTCACAGCTGACTAAATGCTGTCATGGAATGCCGGTATTTTCTGCAGTTGAGCCTTTCATTCACTGCCTTTGTTGATTGATGGGTTTTTGTTTTGCAGCAGTTTCCTGGAGATATCTCTGTGCACAGCGAAAACTCTGTTCTGCATGAGACACAAGTGAAAATCAGCATAATTGCACTAATTGCAGCCAATTTCTCGCTGAATGGACCCCGCTGTCACATCTCACAACAAGCGGGTGGACAAGAACATCTCATGGTCCCCCAGATGGAGATGAAAGGAAGTAAAGAAAAAAAAACACCCAGTGAGCGTTCGCCATTCAGCTAGATGGAGGGGCTTGTAATTTAAAGGGAAAAAAGGAGAGGAGACAAAACACAGCAGAAATTGATTTGAGTATCCAAATCAAGTACCCAGGTCACGAGGCCACCTTGAGAACCAGGGCCCCTAATTTCCATTCAGGTCTAAAATGTCGCGATATCGTGTGTGACAGCCTCACAGCTCCCCGTGTTTCTCCAGGGAGTGAACCAAGTGAACCCCAACAAAACGTCTTTGTCAACATCTGAGAGCGGATTGGTCATGAGTGTCAACAAACACTCTGAGGGGCATTCCTGTGTGCATTCCTGTGCCCTTTTCAATGAAATAACAGTGAATCCCATGTTTTTGCCAAATACAACCTTAAAAAAAAAAAAAACTACACACAACCCCCATGATACAACACAATGGAAGGTTCCAATAGGAAACTAGCTTCATTTACCAAGCACACAGCTAATTTGTTCATTCATTATCAAGCCCAACATTTCTTGGTGAGAACCTCCCACATGATTTTCTTTTCCCATCAAGACAGAGGCATTATTGAACGTGTGCCCTTCTTACATTGTAAGATTACCCATCCACCACTGTTCCTCCACACCTCTTTGCCTGCACTTTTACAGATGATGGCCTTTGCCTTTCCTTTCAAGATGTTTTTGCCTGCATCTGCTTTATCTAATGAATGCATGTGTTTGGTCCAAGTTTGTATTTTATTTATTTGATTTGACCTGAGCTGCATTTTGTCTTTACTCCTCATCCTTTCCTTCTTGTACCTTTCTGTTATTTCCTGGGGCTCAATGCTCTCTCTGACCCCCCTTATCTGTAACTCCGCCTGGGTGGGCTTCCTGGGAGTAAAGGTTGACCTTTCACCTTCACTTTGACATTTGACCTTGTAGCTTTAGGCTTCTGCACTTTAGCCACAATAGCACTTGCCACTCACTTGAATTTCCATCCTCACTGCTCGGCATTTCACTCTCCAATCACTATCGTTCCCTTCTTCTCTTTACCCTCTCTTTTGTCAGCCACATACCAGGCTATTCTGGGGGCACACACACTCTATACATTCTGTTGAGAGATGGAAGAAGGGGGAGACAGACAGAGAGAGAGGTTAGCCACGTAAAAGTTTGGTATCCTGCATCCGGGGGGAATGTTGTAATCTCCATGGTACTCATTCAGTATGGTAATGAGTTATCAATTGAAACAGATCAACATATACTAGTTTATGTTTATTTATGTTTACTAGGTTTGTTCAGTCTTCTTGAGACTGTACAAACAAATATATGACAAATATGACTCACAATTGTGCATTTAATCAGTGCCCAGGTCAGTGTTATGCAGTATATGATAGGGTATCTTCTAAATAATTATTTTATTTGTACCTGTAAGCTGTGAGGGACCCACCTGGTCTGGCCTCCTGTGTCTGGTATGGAGGTATGGACCCAACAGTTGACTTCGAACTGTTAGACATAGCTATACATTGCCACCTAGAGGTGACTGATAACATTACATATAAGATTGCAGTTGAATTCTGTCAAAATTTCCATATTCAAGTCCATTTACACTTTTACAGGTGTATAAGAATGACTTTTTATCTGTTCTGAAACATTATTTGTGCCATGTTCTAAATTACATTATTTCCCTCACTATACAATGATTAGAGAAAGTATTGCATTTTAAAGCAAAGTAACTGAAAAAAAACAAATTTATCATTGGTTTTAACATTGTATCAATTATATATTAATATACATTTTCATTGCATGATACTGACAGATCCATCCTTGTTCCTTTAGAGAATTTCAAAATTCCTTCAGATAAGTCAAATATTACTATACAAACAGCATGTTAATACCTGGGTATCATTGAGAATTGGATGTGATGCTCCAAAATAAAGGTCTAATAAATGGAAGGAAGTCATGGCCCAAGAACATTCTACTACCATGTTATTTAATGATGGCCCTTTTAATAAAATAAATCCAAGTACAAAAATAATTGAAATTACAACAATAAATTGCAATGACCAAAGAGAAACTATTAAAAAACTAGAAATAGAAATTATTTTAGGTCTCCCCCTCCCATAAGCCCCTCTCTCCTGCATTATTGCTTCTTTAAAACAACTAATGGGGCTGTGACAGTCCAAAACAGAGGGTAAATATCCCAGTTTAACTTATGCATGTCTTTCCACATCTATTTACATTTGTTTTGCATGACTGCGTACTTGTCCCATCTTAGTGAATGTGACTGTAATGAATTATTGTAGGAATTCAGCCAAATCCCATTCCCCAAAATTTCCTGTTTCATCTTTTATATTTAAACTTTTGCGCTGTGCTGAGTCATGAGCCAAGGAACACATTCATTTGTAATATTGAGGTATTTAAAAATACTGTTTTTTTTTTGCTTTATTAGATAGGACAGTTGAGGAGAGTAAAGTGAGAGCAAGAGGCGGAGGAAATGAAGCAAATGGGCCATAGGTCGGAACCAAACCCAGGCCGCTGCGTCAAGGACTAAGCCTATATACATGGGGCGCACACTCAAGCAGGTGAGCCACCAGGACGCTGGACATTTTCAGTTCTTAGTTTGTAGTTGTTTTTTTAACAGCATCCTAGATTATCCATTTCATGAGAAAAGGAGGTGTCCTATGATGGAGCCAACTGTGTCTGACTCAAGCTGGGTTGCTATATGGCCAACTGGCTTAAAAGACTATTGCAGAGAACACAATGATGGCAACCAGATTACAGAAAATGTTTTTTTTTTTTTGGGGAAAAAAGGTTGTTTCATTAATTTCACACAAGTTTGCAAATTTACAGCAGAAAAAGAACCATTTGCATTTCAAAAAATCTATTTTATTAATGAATCAGCTGTAGTAGTGAAAAATTCAATTGCTTACTTGCATTGATCATATCCTACAAACTAGTCAAAAGTAGTTAGATATCAGATAAGCCTAACATAAAATCTACACATACTATATATACTGTATATCCTGTATAACTATATATATGCACACTTTTAGACAACGCAGACCAGAAATGATGGGGAATCAGTGTAAATTTCTCTCACTGTACACCCACTTGAAATGTTTTTGTAATTTATAAAAATTGCAGAAGTAGATAACGTTTTATCAGCACCAACAGAAAAAAATTATTGCAATATAAACATTACATTGATTATGAAAATAAAATCAATTTCACGTGTCTTGTCATATCCAATTCTGCTTTAATATCTCAATTTCAGTAATGATTCAGACCTTTACAAAATATTTTGGCTAAGACGACTATAAAGTTTAAGTTTTTCATAACCACAGGCAGCGATAGTTTCCATATAACCATATACATGCAATACAGGATAAAATAATTTACATCTTAAGGTTACTTTTTCCTAACTGTTTTAAATGGAGTGAATGTGAAAACACTGCAGAGGCCTTCCTATAATGGACAGTAATTACTCAAAGTGTCTATGACCATTTTCCATCTGACATTGCATAACTAAATCAGAAAAGTAAAAGATTAGTATGTGCACACAAAAAAAAAAACTCATACAACTCAGATTTCCAACTGCTCAGAACTTTATTTCGAGGGAAATAAGGGTTAAAATTAAATTAAAATATAAAAATTTTGATGGGCAGGTCTGTTTTTGAAGGGAAGGTGTTGATAAAAGGAGAGTAGGCAGCCTTCCAGAAGAAGAGAGGGAGAGAGGCAGTAGGGGAAAGACAGGAAGCTACAAAATGAAGTTTTGGGATGAGCCTGGTCATTCAGGAAGTTATGTATAAAAGGGGAGGGGAAAAAAAAGACGAGACAGATGCAGTTAATATAAACCCCACCCCCGTCTGAAATGTCCTCATATGCAATCAGTGCTATAGCTCTCTCCTTTTTCTGTTTCTTACAGGAAGTTAGATTATTTCTCTTCACTTGCTCTCACCATCATCTCATTCCGTCTTAATGTAACATCTTTTCCTGCAGTTTTGAAAAAGTAAACAAAAAGTCCTTCAAAAATAAAATGCAGCAACCACATTTCATGTTCTACTATTACATATACAGTATATATATATAAATACATACATAAATATCTTACATGTACAACGAATTTTGAAAACTGTGGGGGGGAAGAGAGAACCCAAAAGACTTATGAGGACTTGTGGAGGTGGGGGAGCAGGGCAAGGAAGCCCAAGGTTGCTCATTGTGAGGGTAGTGTCTGTTTTTTGTTTTAGCTTTACACATACACTGGCGCACACACGCACGCGCACACAGCCTTTTGGAGATGGGGAAGAGTGGGAAACATTCCTCAGTTGGCCCAGTAGGGGGAGTTGCCATAGCTGGACTTGCTGCCTTGGGTTTTCTGCTGCATGCTGCTGGACTGACCGCGCTGACCAGGACCAGTCTGAAAAGTAAATTCAATCAGTTAAAACAATGTAACTACTCAGATTTATTTAATTTCATGTAACGTTAATGAGCCCTTCCTAGCTGCAAGAACATGTCCAGGAACCTTTTTTGTGGGTGTGATCCATGCCTCTTGCAAATATTTGTTCCCTAGGTAGTAATTTCTGAGAGCCATAAAAGGTGAAGATTAAAGTGTTGACTGCTACCGATTGCTCAAACAAAATAGTTTTGTGCCTGGGATTTGGTATCATTTCTGCATAAAAAAAGTCTAAAAACGACTATCAATTTAATTTGTTGAGGTGTTTACTTTCGTTATCACATATTTCTCCCAAAAAAAATCTCAGTAAAAGCTCAAAATTTTATTACAGTTTGTGTCATTTGGTCTACTGTCAATGGAGTCAACCTCTTGCGCCACAATAGCACAGAATTATACTCCAACAGTAATACAGGATTTTTCTTTAAATCATTTCATTAAGTACATGGCATTCTGGCAACACAGTAATACAATGAAGCCCTAATTTAATTATATATTTCATCCATCTTACTACAATGATAGGCTATATGCTAAAACAAATGGCTCATGCTTGGTGGATAAACGGCACGATAACGTTAGAACATTACAAAAATGTTCCAGATGCTCAAGCGTGTTTTGACCACAGATAACAGTACTAGGACACCCCACAATTAAACTTTCCACATAACATTTGCTACAGTAGCCATTTAGGTAGTAGACTCATCTAATACTAAGTTAGCTAGCACACACACCACATTTTGTTGGAGGACAGTGGAAGGCAGTTTGGAGACAGAGCTACAGTTAGCGACAGCATAAACTGATTCAGCCAGCACAAACCCAAGCACTGTTGGTACAAACCAGGTTCAGGCCCCGCGCAGCGCTGGGGTTTGCACCTGGCTAAATTTGAGTTGCTACAGCATTTAACTGAAGGTCTTTGGCGCATCAACAATAAAAACCCTAGAAAAAGACAGGGTGCAAATGTTCCGCCAAAAGAAGTTCCGTCCCGAGACCATTTTGCAGGCAACATCGCTACAGCACCGCCAAAAACGATTGGGATTGGTTAAAAGAAATGTAAATAACCCAGATTGTTTCTCTCTTTTTGTTTAAAGTCACTACATATATGACCACATTATTTTGACCATGTGTGAAAGTAGGAATATTACGTGAGAATGTGAGGCTCAGCTCTGACAGCCTCTGAATCAATTACACTTAAATCATCCACACAAATTACTTTCACTCCCTCTCTACAGTGTATGTAGGCTATTGCTTTTTAAATGATTTATTGTAGTGATGTATCAGTTTTGTAATCAGATGGGAAGTAACAAAGTACAAATAATTATTGTACTCAAGTAGATTTCAGGTATTTTTACTTTACCATTTTATTTTGTGGCTACTTTTTACTTTCTATCCCTTACATTTTACAAAATTGGCTTGTTACTTTAGTTTTGTACAAGAGGTCATCATGTCGGAACGGGCGCGCGCCACAGAAAAAAAGTGAGAAAAAAGACTAGCTAACTGGAGGATAATCAGTTGAGATCATGTGTGTGCGTCTTTGAGAAGTGTAAGTCATAACTTATGTTGTCAGTTCATTTAAGCCTGTTGTATTGGTCTATAGTTCTTGCAAATTTAAAGTAAGTTAGCTAGTGATTTTGTAGTTTGTGTTCTTCACCCGTTAGCTAGGTTGCACGTTGCTTGATTGTAATAAAGCATCAAAAGATAGAAGTTGTCTCTGTAGTGACAGACACCTGGGGCGAAGTTGGAAACCAGAATCATCTTTAAATATAATCCTAATCTAGTCCTCACTAGTTTCAAATAGTTACCGTTATTTTCCGCGTCATCAATACCATATTCAATCTAATTGGATGGGAATTGTACGTTGCACTTGACGCACCACCAATACAACTTGACAGATTCGGCGGCATTCTGCATTCATTCGCGGCAAATCATTGTGGCTTGGTGGCGCTAACGTTAGCACATAGTATGGATGGAGACATGATTGAAAATTTGGAAAACGGAGATCCCAGAGATCCGGCAGACAAGCAGCAAGACATTCCCAGTCATCCTCGGCCTTATCTGAGAGAGATGTTGGAGCTAGTAGGCATCAAGAATGACTCCTAGCCAATGTGCTGCGTAACTAATGTCGGTTTAGTAATTCATATTTTATCCTTCATTTTCTTTCCAAAAACTATTTGAGCGCGCACACATATGTAAATTCATTTAAATGTTAAAGAAACTGGATCTGTGAATTCTCACAGAATCACAACTGAATTCATATCTTGCTACTCAGTCAGAATCTTATTAACCTGGAGTCCGAGTCTGTCACAATAATCATATATGTAATGTTTTAGGCCTATTGGCAAACATCCATTTAAAATGTAGCCAATGGCATATAAGGAGTTTTTGTTCCATGTCCTTCTGAAATAATCAAAGATGCTACACCGCTGACTGTTAGTGTGCGTAAATGCGCACAGTCGCAGCGGACAGTTCCACTGTGTTTATAATTTAGAGAATATTGTCCTTAAAAATTAAGGCCACAACACAACACCCAGCCACAACCATCTAACCCTTAAAACATAGAATATATACAATAGAAAGTTCTGCATTCTTGCATACATGTAACAATTATTTTCATACAATAATCCCAATAGAGATTCATGTGGATAGATTTGAGTGGATAGGAGAGTGAGCAACCAATAATGATAAACTTTAATTGCAAAAACAATTTTGCAACACCAAATAAGAAAAAGGACATGCAGTGGGTGCTTCACATGGACATACAGTAACTAATGCAGAATACGATGGGAAATAAAATTATCGAAATATTTTCCACCAAGTTGTCTGAAACTTAAATGAAACTTATGTTGTAAACCTTTGGGTCGACAGAATATGATTTATGCATAGACGCTTTATTTTACCTGTCCATCCTGTGTGAGGTGATGGTGCAGCAGCTGGGAGTGGGGCTGTTGGTGCGGTGGCAGGATATGCAGGAAGGGAGCAGGGGCATAGCCAGGAGCCCCCCCAGGGTTCAGGGGCCCTGTTCCTCCCAGCGCTGAAGGAAGGCTGAAGGGAGGCGGTGTCCCCGTGTGGAAGCCCTGCTTGTCAAATGACTGAGGAGAACAAAGAGAAGAGGTTAACATTGGAAATACAGGTCAACTTGATCAAGTACATATGCATGTATAATAGGTTAAGAAAGAAATTAAATGTAAATTCAATTTAGCATTCCATAAAAACCTCTTGCCTATGCAATCATATGTCTGTATAAAAGCCCAATTTACAACTCAAGTTAATAGGCTATTCAAGATAATGTGCACTTGATGTGTAGACAATTTTCTAGTTTTGAAAAAAAATAATCAATTGCAGAAAAGGTCACTCAGGTTATTTAAAAGACTACTGCATTCAACAGGACAGCAAGTCACTTACCTGAGCTTTGCTGTAGATTGAACCACCCATGTCAGGAACTCCTCCACTGGTACCCGACCCTGATAGCCCTGGTGCTGAGAGGAGAATGAAAAAAGGGGAAGAGGTAAAGGGGAAAAAAAAAAATAATAGAGAAGGGAAAGTAAAGGGGTTAAGAGGGAAGAAGCACAACTGTCACTTCACTGATGATTATTGAAAAATAAGCACAAAATGTTCATTTCAACTGTTAGTAGGAAGGGGGCCAGCCAGTAGAAAGAAGCATATTAAGTGAGGACGCGCGTAGGCATGTTTCTCACCCTTTTGCATGTATCCTTTATGTGCACATCAAAGTGCAATCACACACACACACATGCATAAACACACACCTTTCTCCAGAACACTCTTGACTGTCGAATCATCTGCAATTGTAGTACATTTGTTTTTCCTACAGGGAAATGCCCACTGAGTTTGACTGTGTTGTTAGAGTGTGCGCACATGTGTTGTGTTTGTACCTTTCCCTGGGCCGCTGCCCGCTGACTTGGCCTGCGTCTGGGCAGAGCCTCCGTACCCTCCCTTACTGTATTCTCCACCATGGGCTTGAGACAGGTCATCAAAGGCTGAAGGACGAGGAGTACAGAAGAAGAGAGAAGGCAGAGCGAGCAAATGAAGGAGAGAGGCAGAGCGAGCAAAGAAAGGAGAGAGAGAGAGAGAAAGAAAGAGAGCAAGAGGTGAAGAAAAGGAAGAGGAAAGAGGATGGGAAGAGAAAAGAGGGGGGCAGGGGAGAGAGGCGGTAAGGTAACCTGACTAAAATGGCAGCTGTGTCTATATTGAGCCGTGTCCAACTTCAGCAGGGGGTTTGAGCTATGCATGCAGCACAAGCAAAAACACACAGGCCCGATTCCACACACACATGCAGCATTTGGTGTACATGTATTTAGTAGAGATGGTCCGATACCATTTTTTTGCTTCGATACCGAAACTTGCGTATTGGCCGATACCGAGCACCAATCCGATACCAGTGTGTCATGCATTTTATTATGTTTTAACAGCTGTATTTTACTATCCATGTATGGATGTGATTTTTATCTTTGTCGGTCTGGCTCAGGTTAAACTCTTTGTGAAACATGAATAAACAAAGGAGGAATGCCACAAAAATTATCCAGTTTGGCAGCCAGTTATAACAGAAAAGAACAAAAACTATCGTCACCTAGATTTTAAGAGTAGGAACATCAATCAAGGGTTGGAAATTGAAATCTCTTTTGCCTCCCTCTACACGCAATTCATGCTTAAGTCTTTGTACATACAACCTGCCTCTTTCACAATACATGTACTAGTAAACTACAGCTTTACCACCAACTGTTGCCATTATGGATTAAAAAGAGTAATTCCTGCTAAGCTTCTAAACTTCTATAAAGACAGTACTTTTGAGAATTAAAAGAGACAGAAGTGACTAGCCAGATAACCCTCTAATGTCACCATAACTAGTCCAACTGTTTTTTTAGGGATCAAACTTTTTTTTAATTTATATTTAAAACAATACACTGGGACATAGGAACGTCTCCGAGGACTAAAGAAAAAATAAAAAGATAAACAGAGCAAAGTGGAGGGGGGTAGACTTAACAAAAACAGAGGGAACGGAGCTCGCAGCTCACCAACAAGACATAAAAACAGACAAACAAGACATTGAAAGAGATGGACACAAGACACACAGGACCAAAAAGATGTACAGACAGCAGCAAAAGGGGTAAAAACAAAAGTCTGCAACATAAACTTCGAGGACTCAGTCAGGCTGAGCAAAGAGTCCGAAGTCCCCCGTGGCGCTCCGCTTATACGGGCCGTAGATAGCTCCATATACACAACGTCCAGAAAGGAAAGGGTCCTTGTTTGGGTAGACAGATAACTAGTCCAACTGTTGAAGTTGATTCAGTAACCTTCTCTACTTTTCATGGCAGGTTGCTGTTTGTGGTACGGTCATAGTTTGGCAGTAATAATTTAAGATAAACCTGTGCTGTTGTATTTTAAATAGACACTCAGCTCAATTTAATTAAAATCAATTCAATAGCTGGATATAATCTTCACATTAAAAACGTTTATTATTGCTCAACTCAGGTTTTTTTTGTTGCTGTGAATGGTCTGAAAACGACCTCCGTCAGCAGTGACAGAGAAAGCCTTCCTGTTTTGTCCTGGTCTTACCTGTGCCATATGCGTGCTGTCCGTAACTTGGCTGATGCTGTTGGTGATACTGATTAGAGGGATTGGCCAGGCCCATTGCAGGTTGCTTGGCTGAAGCAGGAGGCACAAAGACGGCCGGGCCATACTGAAAGGCTGAAGGAACCCCGGGCACACCAGTGTAGTACGGCAGACCTATAAAATGGCAATAAAAAAAATAAAAAAAAATCCATGTGCAATGAAAGGAGAACACTAGGCAATTGTCTTTAAGCAACAATGATGAGAAGGGCTCTTTTGTGCAGAGCAGTGTTACATTAATATAGTCCACACCAATGCAAATTGACTGTCTACATAAAAATGTAAAACTCCCAATTTCACTTTTGTTTAATTTGAAAATAACTATAAAGCCTTAGGCTTTACTGGAATGGTAGCTTAAGCTTAGATTTGCATTCAGAGTAAATCTGAGGTGCATGGATGATTTGACTGGAAATATATTTATCATCCTCATCATTAAACATAATTTTACTTTTCCTTACCAGTGTATCCATAGCCAGGAGGCAGAGGGGGGTTGAGGAAGGCCTGGTTCTGTGTTTGCTGACCCTGGCCCTGCCCCTGTGTTCCTGCCTGCGGAGCCTGCTGGGGCTGGGACTGCACCCCGGCTGTAGACAAGCTGGTTGGGGGAGCTGGAGATGACGAATCATTTCTGCCAAACTTTGTCGCCTCCCCTGGACACAAAGTGACAGTAGAGCACACATTGAAGTTGAAAAAATAAGACTCAAAGTTCTTTGCCTTTCTGTTGAACAGCCAACATGAATAAGCAAGGAGGCCACCAAATTAAAAGGTTAAGCATGTAGGATTTAGCAGCATGTAGAAAAACTGGTCAAAGCGAAAATGCAAAATGCAGTGTGTTTTTTTTCTGTTCTGGGCTACTGTAAAAAAATAGCGGTGCAACATGGGGTGCTTTGTGAAAAAACTCTCCATATGTAGATTTAAACAACTCATTATGGGGTAATGAAAACAATTCATATTTACATGTGATTATACACTAATAAAAAACAGTTATGATTGTCCTAAATCCAACACATGAGACCTTTAAGAAAACATAAGTAATTTGTCACAGTCTGATTGGTCTAAATCTAAAAAGTAAAGTATAACAGACTGATGTGTAGTTTGAAACGGCTCCCCCATTGTGTTAATTGTTCAGTGTGAGTTAAGGGCCTTAAAAATAATGCAGTAGACATTAACTCAACATAAAAAGTGACTTACCAGAATATGGATTGTTGGCCAGGCTCTCTCTTCCAGGCATAGTAGCCGTAGTACCAGGGAATGTTACACCATAATAATCCTGTGTAGGAAGAGAAAAAATATAATTTAAAGAGACTCGGAATGCTACTTTGGGAATATTGCCATGAAGAAAATAGATTCTGAGTGGTTACTATGATATAAAAAAAATAACATACAGCGAAACATATGAAAGCCAACTGCTGATTTACTAAATACTAGAACTAGAGTTATATGCAGCAAGGTATTAACAGACTCACCATAGGAAGGCGAGACTGCAGCATTTGCAAATCCTCGTATCCATAGATCTGCTGTTGAAATAAAGATAATGGAGAAAGAATTGGTGATAACGCAGTACCATTTCTCTACTGAACCTCACTGTAGCCTACAAACTCAGCTTTAGTTTCACCTTCTACCCATTTTGAGCTTCTACTCAGCTTTGGTCAGTGTCTGTTCTGTAGATGCCATGTTTGACCAGAACCCACCAAAACACCAAAAAGCTCTAGAAAGTAAGGAGTGAATTCACTGCCACACTTAAGTTAAATTCAATGTATCCACTCATTGTTAAGTTTAAAGTGTATATGAAATAGGGCTGAAACGATTCCTCAAATAATTCAATTACAAAACATCCTTGAAGCAAAATTCTTTGCCTCGAACGAGGCAAATTCTTTGCCTCGTTCAATGTAATGAACGGTGTACGGCTCACTCGCACGGAAGATTACTACTAGCGCAGAACAGGCTAACACTTCTGTGGACACAAGCAACTACAGCATGCAACTCTGCAAATAGTGATGTTTTACAAAACAATGTAAAACAAAACCTGTTGGTATGTAGTCTTAACCGTTTAGTTTGCTACTAATCTTGGGAAACTCAGCTGCTGCTGGAGACAAACCAGCCCCCCAACCCCCCGGAGCATGGCTACTTAATATGCACGGGAATGACATCGGACCATGCCGGTGCCGTCTGCATTGTTTATCCTCACTCGGTATTAGGCTTCTGAAAATGTGTCCCCCAGAACAGTGTAGTTTAATGGACCGCCTGTAAGCTTTGAAAGCGTCACATTTACCCTGGGCTTAGTGAACAGCTCTTTTGCATATCAAGTGCAAAGAGCCAGAGGCAATAAGGGGAAAGGGGTGAAAAAGATTAACATTTGGGCCACCAACTTTTAAGCGTCTTGGAACCTTGGCTATAAAAAAGATGTTGCTTTTTCTAAAGGAAACCTGTCTTTTGTATATATAGAAAAGACAAGTTTTCCTTTTTTTAAATAAACAGCAATAGTAAATATATTTACTATTGCTGTTTACTAGTTATTTTCTCGAATATGACTTATCCGATTACTCGATTAATCGGTAGAATACACAATTACTCAAAGAATTGATTGCTGCAGCCCTAATGTGAAAACTTACCGTTTGATAACAGAATAAAGATGCTTAACAGTTCTTAACAGGCAACTAATTAAAACAAATAAAAAATTAAGAAAGTGTATAGTTACCGGGTAAGCAGGGAGCAACCCACCAGGGCCCATGATGTACTGGTTGGCCAAGAGAGGGGGAACCCCTTGGGCTAAGTTTGGAGGCGCTTTACCTGGCAAAGGAGAAACAAAGACTTTTGACTTGACATGAATATGTACCGTCTTAGTTGAGTGTCAGGAAAAACCTGATTAAAAGTGAAAGTGTATTTTAATATGATATACATTTAAAAAGAATCTTTTGTAAATCAGTTGCTCTGTTGGGGGATGCGATTCCTTTGCCAAACTAAAAGCCTACCAGAGGTGGTTGTGAGCAGGGGTGCCGTGCGGTTTCCTGCAACTGAGAGTGTGCCATTAGGAGTTAGTCCAGGTGCTCCAGAGGGGTGCAGACCATTGCTGATTGAGCTGGTGACAGCCAGGGCAGCTGAAGAACCGGAATGGACAGCTTGGCTGGACGATGATGATGATGATGAATAGGCATGGAGGTTGCCGCTACTGTTGCTCTCCTCGTTACTTATCTGGTGTAACAGAACGAGAGCAGAAAGGGTGTATGAGAACAGCTCCAGCAACTGTTGTAGGTCAAAGCATGATGTCTTCATAAATAAAACTATGTTTTCCCCAAAGCTCAAACTGCAATCAAATAGTGCCTATTTTTTAAGCAAATATGCCATGTTCTTTTATTATAACCACAACTACAGAGTGATGTTTAAGTTATCTTATGTCTTGGTGCAAGCATGAACATACACTTACAGTAAGGGCGGAGCTCGTGGCGAGGGCCGATCCAGATGAGTGAGAACTGGTCACATGACTAAAAAGAGTGAAATGATTTTGTCAGCCTGCTTAAGTCTCAAAAAGCCAGGAAACATGAGCAGGACAACGGGAGACTCAGTGAAATAAATTTCCACATAAAATGATTAGGATATGTGCTTGTAACCATCATCATCTCCAGACCAAAAATAGGCGACACAAAACATGTATATGCAATATAAAATGCCTTGGTATGTCTGAACAGTCCCTTACCTGCTGAGCGAGGGGATGGGTGTTGAGTGGGAAAGTGCAACTGCAGGGGAGGAGATGTGGTGGCCACTGTCACTCGTCATAACGGGAGAATCATTTTTCACTGTTCTAGACGATGACGTAGCTAGTTAAAAAGAACAATTAGAGATTTGGTAAATCTCAAGACTGAAGACTGCCTTTTATTAAACCAAATAATTTCTTACACGGCAACTTTTATTCTTGCATTTTATATATGTCTTATTCTATTTTAGAATATCTTTGTTGTTTATCCACTTTAATGACTGAATGTTTCTAAATGACCGTTTTCTGTAAAGCACTTTGAATTGCCAGGTTGCTGAAAAAAAGTGCTATATACAGTAAACCTTGCATTGACATTACAAACTTTAAAAAGAAAATTGATTGTGAAAGGAGAAATAAAAGAATGAAAAATAAATGTAACGAAGTTGGACAAGAAAGATGGATTGAGTATTTTCTGGTCTTCATCAAACCTCATCCACTTCCACTAAAAGGACTATTTCCACCTTCTATGGGATGCATTTAGCAATAGATATGTATCATATTTGATGTGATTGGCCACTCCCAATTGTTGAGTGTACTTACTGTCCTGTGTGCTTTGTGTCTTCATGCCACTGTAGCCATTCTATGAGAATAGGAAATTAACAAAGTCTTATTTTTATCATTGAGATTTGTCAGGTATTAGCTTTTGAGAAATAAAAATAAAGTCAGCAGTGGTCAACATCCTCTTGTCATTTTGGTACTTTATGCATTCATAGAGAAAAAGCTTTATCCTTACTGTAAGGACAGTAGCTGAGGAGACATCGTTGCTCTGAGAGAAGGCCAGATGAGGTGGCAGAGACCTTGGACCACTGCTCTCCACACGACTGGCTGTGGTAGGAGCTGCAGAAGATGGTGGAGCGGCTGCACTGGGAAGACCCATGGAGGGGGAGGGCGTGACACTGGGTAAGCCCAAGGATGGTGAGGGGAAGTTGGGATCTGATACAGCTAAGGGTAAGCTGCTCATGTGGTCACTGTTTACATGGCCGAGAGAAAGGAAGATGGAGAAATATACAATAAACCACTTATACCACATATACCAACTATGTCAGAAGAAAAGTCAGGATGTATTACTGGTTTAATTTAAAAACATACAAGCAGTTTCTAGCTGTAACTGAGCTAAAATGACGGCATCATAATCTAAATCCTTTTATCTCAGTGACAAATTGTGTGCCTGTGGATGCAGTGAGTACTCTGCTTTGTGCATGGCTAAAGAGTCCATGCCTAACAGATGCACAAATCTGCACATGTACAACATTGAAAATGAAAAATTCTTCACATTGACAAATGTGTGCCTGACAGACCAACTACACACACACACACCTCACAGATCCTGGCTGCTTGGAGAACAGGCTGCTCTGTGGCTGATGTGTGGGAACAGCGGTAGGGAGAGACATAGGTACTGGAGCTGGGCCCTGAACTTGGGCACGTTCCCTGGCTGACGTCTGCGCCATGTCTCCTGTTCCACTACCAGCCTCAGACCCAAAATCAAGAGCACCAAACTGAACATTCAGGCCAGGTATATCTGCTGAACCCGGCATCTCCACTGCAGACGATGGTATCTGAGAAGACAAAGAGGTATATGTTAAACTTGGCTGATGTGGCTATGTTTAGTCAAAACAGTCCCGTGAACTGCTTAACTTAAATGTGTTTAAAGTATAAACCTCAGGGTGGGTTGAGTCTACTTCTCTTCCCATTTGCAGAATTAAAGAGGTACAGCCATTCTCATACATAACATCCCTTTCATTTTGGAACACAAAGAAAAAGACTAAGATTAATTGTAATTACAGGCTCAATTCTTAAAACACAACTATTCTTAATGTTTATGCTCCAAACTGATTCACCTCATTTTATATATCTCAAATTGTTTGACAGTTTAACCATTACAGCCAAGGCTGGGCTTTCCAGCTGGTGATTTTATTTGTATTATGAATGCTTCTCTGGATAAATCCTCCTCTGCAAATGTATCACATCCAAGGTCATCCACTGCTCTCAACAATTTATTGCATATTGACCCAGCATTCAACATTCCCAGAACTCCAACCTGGAGATTCAATACGTCACTTTTAAACAGTGACCCCTTCTGTACCTTTGTCTGGAACAATTACAATTTGGCTTGATCATTTTAAAAAAATAAAGTTGTCCTCTGCTATGATCTGGAATGCAGCTAAAGCCACTTTACATCTTTGACTTTTTCATCAAATGAAGGTTCTAGAGAGCACTAGGAACAATCTTATAAAAAGGACGTTACTAGGTTAAAACAAATGCATAAGCAAAAACACCCAAAGTTGCTAATCTAAAAAACGCTAGTGACTGCAAAGACCAAACACAATACTGACCACACTCGCCATGTTCAGAAGCTACTACCTTTCACTAAGCAAAAGTATTATGAATTTGGTAATAAGTGCAGCCGGTAACTTGCCCACCAATTGAAAAATCAGAACAATGATCGCTCAAACAACATGATAAGAACTCACTGTGGTGATGATCCCTGTGACCAATTGACTATCAATAGAACATTTAGAGATTTAAATAAAAAAAAAAAAAAAAAAAACACTTTACAGTTCGGAGAAGATCCACTCCAACATTACCTCTTAAATATTTCATAGCATATTTCAATCAATCATCGAACGCTCCACCTTAAATGGGCCCGATGGGGTTCCACTAGAATAGCAAAAGAAATTTGGCCAGAAATCCACCCAATTTTTATGACTACTGTTGAAATTTTAAAGAGTGATATTCCTCCTTCTTGGGATATAGGCCTCAATTAGCCTACGCTTTATAAAATAAATTATCCCTTGGACTGTCATGATACATACCAATTTGCCTACTTAATGTGGACTACAAAACAGTTGCAAAAACTGGCCCACAGGCTTGAAAGGATTCTTTCTAAAATTAATCCTTATCAGGCAGGATTGTGAAATCAAGATATGACAGTTTATGTACGTCGACCACTTAATGTCATTCACTATCTTAATACCTCAGCGTTTACAATTTCGTTGGATGCCGTATAGGCATTCAACCATATAGAATGGCCCATTTTGTTCTTAGGCTTAGAAAATTAGACTTAGGTTCCAGTTTATCAATGTGAGTAAAACTCTTTACTCTGAACCAATAGTAAGTGTTAATAAACATAAATGACTGATGTTGGTTAGTTTCACAGAGGTTGGAGACAAGGGTACCCCCCGTCACCGTGGTTTACACTGTTTTGAGACCCTAGCCGAGGCCATCAGGACTAATCCGGATATAACCAGTATTACAGCATGTTAAAAGAACCATGTTATTTCATTATTTGCTAATAATGTCCTGTATTAAGTAATCCTTAAAAAAAAAAAAAAAAAAAAAATTCTGTGCTGGACTTATTTAGGTCTCTGTCAGGTTATAAAATTAAACTAGGAAAATCTGTCACCCTGGCTTTCAATAGTCCCCAGAATATAATCATACAATCTTCTTTTGGAGTCTCGAAGAAGGGCTTAAAATATTTGGGTATTTGTCACTCCTGATTTGAACAATCTATTTGAGACCAATTATTCCCCTCCGATTCAAACAATTAGAAATGATTTGAAGAAGTGCATCTCCCTGCCCACTACCTTCTTTGGGAGAATAAACACAAAAAATAAACATCTTCCATGATTAAAACTACTTACTTCAAAGAACTGGGAGGTTTATCCCTTCCCAACCTACAACTTTATTACTGGTCAGCTCAACTCAAAATTATGACCAACTGGTTTATAAAGAGGAGGGATTATTTATGGATTAGTCTCTTGTCTCTGGCATGTCATCCTAGAACTAGGTGTACAATTTTGTCTCTAGTGTCTTTGGACAGCTCTTTGGTCTTGGCCATGTTAGTAGTTGGATTCTTACTGATTGTATGGGGTGGACAGGTGTCTTTATGCAGCCAACAACCTCAAACAGGTACATCTAATTTAGGACAATAAATGGAGTGGAGGTGGACATTTTGAAGGCAGACTAACAGGTCTTTGATGGTCAGAATTGTAGCTGATAGACAGGTGTTCAAATACTTATTTGCAGCTGTATCATACAAATAAATAGTTAAAAAACCATACATTGTGATTTCTGGATTTTTTTCTAAGATTATGTCTCACAGTGGACATGCACCTACGATGACAATTTCAGACCCCTCCATGACTTCTAAGTGGGAGAACTTGCAAAATAACAAGGGTGTTCAAATACTTATTTTCCTCCTTGTATAAGATGGATATGGTTAAAAATAACTATACTATATGTGCATCATGGGTTTGTTGACGGGATAATATCTTTGAGTATGAGAGGTAAAGTCATGACTGGAATTTACAGCTTGAGGAAATGGCTTTATTCAGTTTGACGCTATCACATACTGTAGGCACTCCTAGCTACCTTCACTTGTTAAGCATTTGAAAGCAGATACACTATTGACAAGACTCAGTTTCTTCCATATCTTGCAAGTAACATTGCTCTATGGTTATTTTTGAATGGAGGATGAGTTGAGGATTACTTTGTTTTGTCTAATTAAAAAAAAAATAGTTCAGATATCTGAAGATCTTACCTTTGAGAGGGGAGGTACTCTGCGTCTCTGTGTCTTTAGCTGCCGCTGAGGGGGTTCTGTAACAGAAGGCTCCATGCCTGGCAACTTGACTCCTGGAGAAGCTCCATCTCTTATATGAGTAACAGAGGACTCATGACCTGAAGGGATTTCAAAATGTTAAAATCAGCCTGATCAACATGAAAGTGGTGATACTGCCATGATCTTACAGCACAGATACTGTTAGTGTTTGTCCTACTCATTTCTTTAGAAAAGAAGGCCCTGCCTCACCTATATTGTGTGATGAATATTTGTCTTTAATAGCTCTGTAGCCATTGTTTCACTGTTAACCAAATATTTCTGGTCTTATTTTATGTGGTTACAGTTCACAAACAAGACAGAAAGAACACTAACTTTTCATTCTCATTTCTGCTATTGTGGTCTTTGAACAGCTCATTGCATCATAAACAGGACCACACCGAATCTTATTTTTTGAATCTAAGAATTCAAACAAATTATATACATTTCTTTAAAACTGAATGTTACTACATCGACACCCCAAGCAGAAAACAGTCTGCTAAATACTGCAGATTTTCATTCTGGATCACAGCTGAAAACTGTGAAACAATCCGCAGATTCCGTTTGGGTCAGGTCATGAAGCACAAGCTACCACTGGTTAAAATGATCTATATTCAATTATGAAAATAATTAAGTGTAGTTGGTATTCTAAGCTTTCAAAAGGCATAGTATGATATGGTCCTGAAAGCCTACCTGGCGGTGTGGGGACCTGTGGAGCATGTGACAGGCCAAGAGGCTCTGTGGTTGGAAGGATGGAGGACTGTTGCCTCTGAGCCAGCTGGCTGAGCACCGCTGATGGTTCTGGTTGAAGCTTCATCTCCACTGGGGAGAAAGCAGATCAATATACATATTGTACTGCAGTGCACCATACCTCTTACATTGCTGTCATTAATTAAGATTGAACAACCATGCCTTACATGTCTGTTAGATTTCTTATTTACGTTTGTTTTTTTCCCTTCAAATTACGAAATTTAAACTTACTGTGGTGGGCGGTAACAGGGCTGTTCTCCACTCTCTGAGCCTTAACTTCTACAGAGGGGGAGAAAGCAGGAGCAGAGTTCTGTAGTGAAGGTGGCCCTGCATCTTTGGGAACACTAATGCTGCTCGCGGTGACCAATGGCTGACTGGCTCTCTGACCAAGCCGAGGGCCGCTGAGCTGCTCCGATGTCCTGATCGGAGAGGCAGGTGTTGGCTTAGGCGCATTCAGGGACCCAAAACCAGAACCCAGGACTGAGGACTAGAAGAATAAGAGAAACAAATCTGAGTAACTGAATACCATGTATCAGTGTGTAGGCACATAAACATGCCTGTAAGTGCTGGTGCTTGCATATGTGTAAGTATATGTAAGTGTGTGTATGTGTGGCTGTCTGTACCAGCGCAGCATGTGCATAGTTGGTACTAGCAGAGGCAGCATGGGCGTAGCTGTTGGCCGTGGCGTGTGCGTAGCTGTGTGTTGCGGTGCGTCCATTGTGGTGGGAATTGGTGAACACCAGGCTTTGGCCCAAATCCTCAGCTGAGGGACCATCAACTATCGCCCCCAAGTCAGAGTCCATAGAACCCCCGACAGCCACTCCAGTCTTTGGCAGAAGGCTAGCCAGGTCCACACTGAGAGGAAGCAAGAGATGGGAGAGCAGAAAGAGCGGGGAAGTGAATAGTGGTTCGGGGAAGAGAGTCAACAAGTAGAAGATTAAATAAAAAGTTCCTCTCCAAAATAAAGCTAGCTCTCTGTAGGGATTTAAGTTGACTGGATTTTGGGCAGGATGGCTTACTTGGATCCAGGTGTGATGTGGTTTGCTGGAGGAGAGGAGGCAGTGAATACTTTAGTCTCAGACAACTGCGAAAAGGGACAAAAAGTACAAACTGGCATCAGCTAAACATAGGCATGTGTGCTTGTATATTAACCATTCAGAACCACATTGAGATAGTTACACCACATAAAATCCCTGACTATTAACCAGTAGATTTTGCGAAGTTATCACTAGACATACAATCTCAAATAACAAGCAACATTAGGTAGGCCAGTGCAGACTTAAAGCAAAGTAAACAAACGTGTAGGCTCTCAAACTCAAGCAATCCAAATCCCTTTCAGATCATTAAAAGGTGCTGCATTACATCTTCATTCCAGTCCTCTGAAGCCCAGTCTTCCCCATTGCCTGTCCATGTTCCTAAAAAAACAAAAACACAGCAGCCAAGTTAGTGTTGCCATGTCCTCACCCGTTCAACCATTAACACAGCTGATACTTCAGATTTCTAAGCTAACAATTAAGCGTTCTACAGCAAAAGGAGGAAACTGCATCCAAAACGCGACATCTTATGTTCCATTATGGTCCTTACCAGTTCCCTCAGCAGGTTCGTTGCTGTCCCATGTCTCCTGGCGAGCTCGAGAGTTAGCCGTGTAGTCAGCAGGATTGAAGATGCTGAAAGAAGTACAGTGGAAAGAAAAAAACAAAACAGGAAAGACAAGGAAATAGGTTGGAAAGGTGCGCAAACATAAGCACAATTGAAGAAAATACCATCTGTTACTGAGAATGAGAAGATTCAGAAACTTAATTTTTCCACACATTTGTTTTTTAGATATGTGCTTGTATTGACCATCACAACCTCCTCAACCTACTTCAGGCTTAATGTCACATGAAACCATGTTCTTACCCCATTCCCTGGGAGGAAAACCTGTTGACAGCCGCTGCTCTTCCTCTACCGCGAACCCCTGCCCCTGAGGACACACACAAAACACCAGATGACCTCTGCTGAGTAGTCCCCTTAAGCCTAAACTCTTCATTAAGCATTTGTTTAAAGACAGTTTTAAGTTTACTGAAACGTTCGGTCATCGACCTTTGTCAAGCATGACACAATTATCTGTATTTATTTAAAACCATGCCTGCTTATGTGTCTTAAGTTTCTTGTCTAACAGTTTAAGCAATTTTTTTTTAATATGGCATTGCTTTATGATTGTGCTCATGTACCTAATAATACAGTGCAATGTCATAGTAGTTAACTACACCAGGATGATGTAACAAATCTGTGCCGTCAAACACTTGCCATTGAGATAAGTTATGACCAAAATGCATGGGGCATGGACGTGGCGTGACACATCAGCCTCAGCATGCCCACAGCAAAACATGTCTATTGTAATCAACCAACACTGCTGCACAGACCATGGAAGGTATTGCGCAACTCATCTCTATTTTTACGCAACTAGTTTATTTTTTTCCTGTAGGCGTCGCTATGCAGCCCTCCAATGGATAAAAACTGCATAGAACTGTTAATAAAAATAAAATAAAAACCTGGCTCCTCCCCACCTACGTGATGTGTCTTACACAGTCTAACCCAAAAGATCATTTGGGCAAGTTTTGACAGCTCTATGTGTATTGAATTGATCAGATGAGATTTAAACAAAAAAAAAAAACACACATTTACGAGCCTACTGTGTACACTCAATTGTTGGTTTTCCTCACTATTTTTCAAGCTGAATAGCCAATCAGATGGGTTGGCTATGGGATTGAATAGAGCGGTTTCCTTGGTGTCAGGGCCTTGAAGAGCATAAATTATCGGACAAAATTTCTTTGGAACCAGGCCTTGATTGATCTCACCATTCTACTTGTTAAAAAAAATACAAATCCAGTCAGATTCTACTCATTTTCAAACTTCCTACTCTCATTATTGATGAGATCCCTGCCCCACCAAACACACATTCAAGCAGCTGCAGGGACTGAGCGCACTCCACACATGTTGAGCACTAATACTTTAAATGCCTGCAGACACAAATAGATATATCGCCACGAGGTATCATTTTTTAATTTCTCACCTCTGCCTCGCCCCCTGCGTCCACGGTCTCCACCTCTCTCTCCAGGAGCCACCTCAAACCCATTCTCCTCCAACCGACCTGGAATCAAACAAGAAACATAGGTTTAAGAAAATGAGAACACATTAAAGACTCATTAATACAGAACTGCGAGAAACACCTGAGCCTTTTTAATTGAACTCACTGGGAAATCAAAAAAAAAAAAATCTGAGTAAAGTTGAGTTGACAGTTCTATATACTCAGCATACTTTCATAAACATTGGACTAAAAATAAATAGTCATTGTCCAATATGCATTAAATAGAAAGAAATTTTAACAGACAAACAAGGAGCATTCATTTAGACAATCCAGACAGGAAAAACATCTTTCTTACCTTCTCGCCCTCGGCTGATGCCTCTACCCCTCCTGTTGGATGCCCCACGTCCGCGACTAGCCTCCCTCTCTCCTCCTTTCTTCTCCCGGTTTTCCTTTATCTCTGAGGGTCCTTCTTTCCCAAGGCTCCGCTTCTTCCCCACAGTCTCCCAGGAGTTCTGACAGAATTAAACCAGAGAATGAGCTTGACTAAAATACCTAAATCAGGGCTCCAGACTTACTTTTTTTACTAGAAGCACTGTAGCCCTTTAGTGAAAATTGCCACATGCAAAATTTAGGGGTGCACACCTTAAATAGACCTGTCATTTTTATTTTACATATCCCCATTTAACTGCATTGCAGAAATATGCTTTGGCAATAAATACAGAAACTAAAATCTGCTGCTATCAGTCTTACTTTAGTTAAGCACAGTCACATTTTAATTGTACGGTGCTTAACAAATGCACATTCAGAAATGTAACAAAGTATAATTACTGTCAAGGTACTGTATTATTGCCTCATACAGGCTCTCACTCTTCGGTCTCTTGTTAAAAGGTCCCATGGCATGAAAATTTAACTGAGGTTTTTTAACATTACTATGAGTTCCCCCAAGCTGCCTAACGTCCCCCAGTGGCTAGAAAAGGCGATAGATGTAAACCGAGCCCTGGGTATCCTGCCCTGCCTTTGAGAAAATGAAAGCTCAGATGGCCGATCTGGGATCTTGCCCCTTATGTCCTCATAAGGGGCGAGGTTACCTCTTTTCTCTGCTTTGCCCACCAAGAGAATTTGGCCTACCTGTGAGACTGGCTCTAGTGGCTGTAATTCTACACCAAGGCTGAATTTTGGGAAAAATACTTCAGATATGGTATTACGAACCACTAAGGTCTATATAAAAGCATCCAAAGAGCACCATGACATGGGACCTTTAACACCCAGTGTGGGACATTTTGAGTAACGGAGTGAAAGACCGACAACACTCAACAGCACTATTTGTTATGACGAGGTAAAAAGTTATACATTTAAATCAGCAACTGTAGTCAAACCCAAAAAGAAAGTAACTGTTAGAGAGCCTGTTATGTTTTAACATCTAGATGTGTGAAGTGAATACATATATGGTTGTGAATATGTTAGAGGGCCTGTTATGCTTAGAAACGCTAGTTTGTGTGATGGGAGTTCACATGTGGTTTGAATATGTTTTCATTTGATTAACGTAACAGAGTTGTGCAACAGCATGTGCATGTTTCTCACCTCGCTTTTAGTAGTTGTAAAAATACTTGCACCATTAAATTTTTTTTTTTTTTTTAAAGTCACAAAAAAAAAAAAACACACACCTATATTGACAAATTTGTTCATGGAGTTTGCAAAATTCCCAAAGGAATTGTCACAACAAATGCAATTGAATATGATGTGTGCATGTGTACATAAACTTACTATGTCAGAGGTGCTCTCCAGCAGAAAATTGATGGCTCTGTTCACATCTTCGTTGCAGTCATGGAGGGCTACCATGCATTCATCTTGAGTCTTCCCAGTGACCTCAATCAGCTGTGAGTGTGCACAACAGAAACAGAGCGTTAAGATAGATCGCCACGTGATGGAATGAGTGCCCCAATGGCCAAGAATATATGCTGGTGATCCGGAAAATGTATTTGTCTAAATGCATGTACATGCACACACATTACCTGTTTGACCTTGTCTTCAAAGTCAGCATCATTTTTGTCATAGATCATTTGGGCTAAACGAATCTGTTCTGCCGTGGGCTGGTAAACAAAGAGTTCGGTTAGAAACAATACAACAGGAACACACAGAACCTTGCCTCGTTTTCGTATTCAACAATACATCAGACCACAAGACAATAGGTTATATTTACTTATATCACAAGATTCTACCATCCTGGTAAAGGAATACCAAGTAGGAAGTGGTCACCTAAAAACCCCTTAAAATTGTGAACATTTTATATCATTACGTATTTGGTATTTCAATATGAGTATAACATGTAATACTAAGGGAAGCAACCTTTGATTGTATTAAAATAAATAAATAACATATGCACAATGGTGAAAACCCACCTGTATCTGTTTCTGTGGCTGTGTGGTTTGTGTGGTGGTGGGCAACGTTCTGTCCCGAGTCCCCCGGGCTTGATTGCTGACCACTGAAGTCATCATATACAGTATATACAAAACAATGTATGTACAAAATAGAAAAATCTGGGGAGAGAAAGTGGCACGTTTAAGTGAGATGATTACATTGCATCACAATTCCCAGTAACATACTGAATAATTGTCTAAGTCCAATACAATAAGCTGAATATGAGCAGACTGTGACTCACTGTTGTCAAGTATACCATGTAAGACTATAACTCCATCTGTCGCCCCCACCACTCCGGTTAAATTTAGCCAGCCAAGAGGGGACTGTCCGGGTGTCAACTTACAACCCTCCCTCAGTCTCCAACACAAAACAGTGAGTATGCACCAGCATATGTTAAGGGTATTAATGAATTATAACACTTTGCCCCCATCAAACTCAAGATAGCGACAAGCCATTCGGCTTGTGATTAAAAGAAATAAGTAACCTAAACACAAAAATACCCTGTATGCCAGGCTAGCCGTGGGTTCGATTATATAACATCCAGCAACTGGTTAACGTTATATCTAACTAGCTAGCTAACTGGTAAGCGTGGGAGCACAACAAATGAGATCCACCGGCTTTTAACGTTAAGACAGCAAGGCACGGTTAACGTCAACTGTATAATGTAGCAACTGTTACCAGTGTTTTCATTTGCCAGTATTTAAAGTAATTTATAACTGAATCGTTACCTTATTTTGGTGAAAGTTACAAGTTCTGCGGAAATATGAGCCGCACTGGCTAACCTTCACATCAGCGTTAGCCAGGCTACGCTAGCTTTAGCCTGGCTAACGGCTCGCCTTTGTTACGTGAGCAATACACACACAATTCATAACGTTAAAATATATTATATCTACTTGCAAGACATTAGCAGTGTGACAATACAATTAAGTTAGTTAACCTGTCCACCAATGTGATCGCTGTTCGTATAGCTAGTTTCACAGACTCAGGAACAACAAAATAAACAATCTGCGACGATGTAGCTATCCTTTTGTGTAAAGCGAGAAAGCTAACGTGAGTCACTAAACGCTAATCTCAGGGTGCAAAGTTAGCTAAAGTTAGGAGCAGGCGACGCGGCGTGTCAAATTAACATTTCCCACGGCCTGGGTATAATGCTATGTTGATGCGATACGGTGTGGGGGGAGAAAAGTTGTCGAAAAACGCGTGGCCCGTTCATGTTAAGCTACGACAGATATCAGTAGCAAGCTAACTGCCCCGGCATGTGAACGGCCCGTCCGCATTCAACGATTGCAGCACCCCAGTACGGACATAACGCTGGGTAGCTAGCAAGCTAGTTAACTAGCTAGTTAACCATCGAAAAAGAACGGACGATGTCTCTGAATTGTCCGATCGGTTTTCCTTAAACTAATGTAAAAGTTGTAAGATAAGACGATTGAGTCGTTAACATAGATTTTAAATCGACAACATTAGCACAACAAATATTTATTCTTTATTTTACCTGCTAACACGCTTCGCTCAGCCAGCAGCAGATGCTGTCACGTGACCCACCGCGCCGTTGTTGAAAGTTATGACGCGGCTGACGCCGATATATTGGTGGTTCAACACCGTGCCCCTACGTGCGCGTTCTTGTCTTGGAGCGCGCTTTGCTGAAAGGTTTCCAGCCTGATGAGAACTATAGCTAAAAGTTTGTAGTTTCATATTTAGTGAAATTTGACACATATGTTATTCGTAATGTGTGAGATCAGATACATATTTGATTGGTTATGCTTATATATGCTTACATAGACAAGGAGTTTCCATTTTTTTCCCCTGAGCCAAAGTTGTGTGAGGTTCTTTGATGGTAGTATGAAATACAAACAGTAGGCTACCACTAAATTCGCACTGTCTGGGATCTTTTATTCAAATTTTAGGCTAATTACCCTATCACTCCCAGCTGTGCTCTCTGTATAATACATACTTGTCATAATAAAAGTCCATTTGAATAGCCAAAACAGACTTGGGAAAAAACAACATATCTGCACACTGCACTTCTCACAAAATAATCATCAAATCACCTAGGCCTACTACTTGAAAAAAATATTTCACAACACAGAACATCTGGTCATCAAGCAAATTTAATTACATTTTAAACTCTTAGAACTGTTTCATAGAACAATAAGCCTCAAAGACTTAGCTAAAAACTAAAAACACACCAAATAAACATGCACAACAGCTTTAAAAAAACTAAGTTTTAGAACTGTTTGCCACCTTCCACAGTTGACAACATGAGCTCAAGTTTGAAGTAGAGTAGCAAAATATTAGTTTTGCATCTTTGGTTCAGTGTCATTCATTAAGTAAGTATTAATTAATGAATTAATTAATTAGACCACAGATTAAGATTATAGTCAAACCAGGAAAACTGAAAATCCAATACTCAGATTATGTCTCATGATCAGGATAATCACAATTGTTAGTTTATTAAGACCAAGAAAAGAACAAGCAAGACCAAAGTTGCGAAATTATTTTTAGTCTGATACTAGGAAGAACTCCCAAGATTGGATTTTCAAAAGTACAGCTTTGCTGGATTTAGGTTAAATGAAAAGATACAAATAAATAGCAGCTATTAAAATAATTACATTTTTAAACACCAGTCATCCAAATAAATATGTAAGAATTTCATAATATTAGGGAGCCTGGGTAGCTCACCGGGTAGAGTGTGTGCCGTGTGCACAGAGGCTCAGTCCTCGCGGCAGCAGCTGCATGTTCAATTCCGACCTGCGGCCCTTTACTGCATGTCATTCACCCCTCTCTTCCCTTTCATGTCTAACCTGTCCTGTCAAATAAAGGCCTAAAATGCCCCGAAAAATGTTGATATACTATTTTCACCTGAATCTGCATTTATAAAGAACTGAGGATCTAGGGAGAAAGAAGAAAAAAGAAAAAGAAAAAAAAACCACACCTGCACACAAGAAACAAACTCTCTTACACACACACACACACACACACACACACACACAGTCACTTGAACATTTATAAAATAAAATAAATACTAATATTGACTCATACTGTATTTAGTGTTTTCAGTGAACAATATCTTGTACACTCATAAACAGCACAGCTTTGTGTAAATGCCATGCTATAGGCTCAAGTAGTTGGACCATGATTATCTTCTTCCTGGTTGTGTGGTTGGTTAGAATGACTGGGCTTAGATATGGCTGCAGCTGAGCTATCATGCTGTGGACGCACCACGCCTTTTTCTCCATGATATCCTCCAGCTTGTGGACATATTCCCCAAATGCCTGTTAAGATAAGGAGACAGGCAGTGAAGAAAGACAAAAGTGTGTATTCAATTCAAAATGTAATTTACATAAAGCAAGGCACTAAAAAAAAATGGCTTTGATTTATTCTGACCATATCAGGTTGTTGGTACAGAAGTGCCCCCTCTTTACGACATAAAGCGTCCATCTCTTCAAGCTGCTCCCAATGGGACTGGACAATACGCCACCTTAATTTGGATTGGATTGGATTAGAAAAGAAATAGAAATGTTTTATTTAAACTAATAACCTCTAGGTTGCAATTTCTCTATTACTCCCGAAATACACAGCATGTTTTCTAAGTCTGTCACCAAAGAAGTCTGTAAGATTTCTGTATGTCTGTAGGATTATCATCAACTAGATTTAAATATCACCTAAATACAGTTAGGTATTATCAATATTTATAGTTGTAGTAATACTAGCTGTGCCCCGTTATAATGCACACTGGCCTGTGTAAACAAAATGGTGACATTTCTGGTACTTACTGGTCATGATCCAAGTCTTTTAGTGTAGACAGATGGATTTTGGGTCTTATTTGCTGATTGCTGGTTCTCTCTTGAGTATTTGATTCTATAGGATCGTATGGTTGGAGTGAGATGTTTGAGTTGCTGAAATGGTTTAGATTTACTGTGTGACACGGCTTCTGCTCTGTGTTTAACTGGCCCAAGACACTTTCTGACTGTGTTGATGAAATGGAAAACTCATGTTTGTTATGCATATTGTGTGTATATTCTGGTGGCATTTGAATGGCATCATTTGTTGTTAGTTTGTGTGAGCTGGGTAAACCGGTGTTCCCACGCTGATAGACAGAGGATGAGATGGACTGCATGACAGAAGTCTGCACAGAAGCACATGCAGAGGGATCAAGTGGGGATCCAGGCGTTCTGCTGCCCAGGACTTTAATAGCTGGCATAGTTTGGGGTTTCTGATTGTTCTCTTTGTCCTGGAGAGACCAGCATAACCTCAGCAATAGGAGGCTTCATCATACCTGGATTTTTAAAAAAATAAAAAAATTAAAAATAAAACACAAACCAGTTCTTAAGCACTAGTTATTACACACACAGAACTCACACTTACCTATTCCAAAATGGTCGTATGTGGCACAACACATTTGCTCAGTGTGATTTGTAGCTGTTGTGGTGTCAGGGGTGGGAGGGCAGTGAGTCTTTGCTTGTGGCAGCTCCAAAAAAGACAGGCGTAATTCTACGTCTTTGTCTGCTACAACTTTCCCTGCCATCTCCGCACATGTGAGACACTCTTTGTCCATTTCCCTTCTGTCAGCATCTGCTCTTTCATTCTCAAGTGGACAGGATGAGGTGTTGTTCTGTTCCTCTTTGAGGAACGAGGCTGTGGCGACCTGTTGGTCCACTTGAAGCAAGGAGATGCTGAGGGGGTCCATGATGTAGCTGAGAGAATCTGCAGTCTCTTCTTGAGGTAAAACAGACATTTTGGCTTTGACCTTTGAATGGTTGTGTATCATAGTGTAAGCTGGACTTTTAAATATCTTAAGGGGCTCGGGTGGTATTTTACATCCATTCTTTGTGATGGGAGTAGTGACAGTTAGTGTGGCAGATTGAGCATTTGATATTTCCCTTCTATTGGCATGAGCAGCCAACCAAGGTTGCTTCTCTCTACAGCTGCTTGATGGCACTTCTTGTTGAGCATTTTGCAATGGTAGAGGCATGGTAGAGGCAGAGGCAGGACATCTGGTATGTTTAAGGGAAAGATCACTGAATTTATTAGGGGTTAGGAGTGTGTTCTGTCCACAGGCCGGGGAGAAGGGTCGTTCTGCTGGAGCTTGTTGATGGGATGACTCAACAGGAGGGTGGTTAAAAAGGCTGTTTCTGTCGATAGCACTGTGGGTGGACAGTAAACCATAGCTGTCAGCTCCTTCTCGTTCCTCTGTACGCCACACCCCATTAGCTGGGACATCTGAGGCATTTAGACCTTCTCTCCTCTCTTCTGAGTCACAGTTGTAAGACACTAAGGCCTCTACATCAGCTGGCACTGCACCTGTCATCCTGTCTGCCTGCTCTGTCTCTGTTGTTGCCACCCAAGCCCACCTCCTGTCTTCTCCTTCCTCCATCCCAGCTGGCCTCCACTCTTCCCTCGTTACTCTTCCTTCTCCTTCTCCTGTTGCCTTCAGTAACCTCCTCTTTTCAGATTTATCCCTAACTTGTCCAAATCTTGCCTCTGTTCCCTCCATAGATACCCTCCAATCTTCACCACAGCTATCTGAGTCACCACAACCAATGTCAGCCTTATTTGTATTGCAGCTTGGAGAGGTTTCAGTTTGTAAGCAAATCTGTCCACTGGGGAAGAAAGACGACTGTCCACTGTTACCATCTGTCCTAACCTTAACCCTGGCTCGGTACGAATCTAAAACCTCTTCCAAACCATAATAAATAAGGGCAGAATCTGAAAAGTGGGAAGACTGTTGGAGAGAAGAACAGAAAGATGGAGACACAGAAGAAGAGACAGAGGCTTGATTAGAGGAAGACATACATGTGGAGGGTGAGAAGAGATGGACAGATGAAGATACGGATGAGGGCATAAACTGCTGCAGCTGCTTGTGATACTGTCTCAGATGCTTCTCTCTCTCTGTATGCCTTTCATCAACCTTTTGTAATTCTCTTTCCCTTAGCCTTTCTACTTCACTGCAAATGACTCTATGGTTTTCCACTTGTCTTCTCTGTTCTACCCATCTTTTTTCCTCCTTTCCTCCCCCTTTTAAAGTGCTTTTCTGGTTCTCTTTTTCTCTTTGGTCGAATCCAGATTCCCTCTGTACCTTCCACGAGTGAAGCTGCTCATCTGCTGCTTGTCCCAAGACCAGCCCTGCCACAATGTTTTGGTCACTAACTGAGTGGTCTACACTGTCTGTTACTCCATACCTTTCTCGTCTTCTACCCTCCCTGCCATTTGCTCTCTCCCTCCTCTCCCTCTTATCACCCTTTCCCAGCAAACCCCTGACTGGTGTAATGTGTTCAAGTCCAATCCCTTTTCTTGCTCTTCCACTTGTTTCCTCTCCCTGTCTGCTGTTTTTTGGTGTGGAGCAGAACATTGTGCACCCTGTGGCCAATCTTGTGGAAGGCATGGCGGGGACAAAATCCTCTCTTTGTCTCCCTAACTTTGGCTTTTTAGGGGGGCTTTTCCCTCGGGTGCCAACATTGTTGCCTCTGCTGCTGCTGCTGCTGCTGTTGCTGTTGCTGCTCCTGTTGCTGTTGGACAGGTTACGTTTGGGGGAGGGTATTGTCTTGCCCCTTCTTCCTTGTCTTAGTCCTCCCTGTCCCCTCAACTCTTTTACCCTATCAAAAAAATCAAGATGTAATTTTTCAGATAGCAGTCACTAGTCATTGCCTCTACAATCTTATAGACTTACACTACTTTAAAATAGAATTAAAAGGATTGGAAGTGGTCAACACTAGGAGCAAGATGAAAAAAGAAATCTTTGTATGTAAAGTGACTATGCTATTTAAGTTTTCCCAAGTCACAATTTGAAGTAAGATAAATTAAAAACATCAGGACAAGATTTTTTTTTAATTTTTTTAAAATTCCCATATTCGGATATCACATATTACATATTCCGCATTTACTGTAAACACACACTTACCGGTCGGCGTATCTCAGTGTATTTAGTGTGTGTTCAGTTGCAAAGTGACCTGGTGAAATGTTGGCAATCATGCATGTCATTGAGTCACCAACAAATGAGTCTTTCAAAACCTAGAAAGGGAAAAATTATATTTATACACTTGTATCACTAACACAACAGAACCAATGAAAATCAGCAAGTTTCAAAAGTCTTAGTACCTGAGTAAGTTTGCTTTGTCTGAAAGGTGTGTGCGACTGCTCTTGATCAAGCGACCGGATACATTCTTTCAGCTAAGAAAAAAAAAAAAAAAATGAGAAGATCTCTTGTGTGTGCCTGCCTGCGTGTGTGCGTGTGTGTGTTTGTGGGCTTGTGTGTGTGTGTAGCTTACAGCTAACAGGCTCTGGTTGATCTCGGCTCCCTCCATGCGACTCTGCCTGTCTGGTTCTTTGGTATCTGATGCCCTCTCACTTCCTGCCAGGTCCACAAACCACATTCTACAGGGATGGACACACACACACACACACACACACACACACACACACACACACACACACACACACACACACACACACACACACACACACACACACACACACACACACACACACACACACACACACACACACACACACCATTTCACACCAATACTACTGGGCTGATTTGATCTATTATGTTATAATCCTAGTACTGCTTTAAGGAGAAAGGACGTACCAGTAGGGAAAGTGTCAGAAAGTGTGTGGACTCTTATAAGCCTACAATATAATAAAACACATGTTGCCACTCACCTTCCAGCGATCTGCTGGTTTGTATCTCTTAGCTGAATCTGAAGCAAGGCATGGGAACGAGAGGAGAGTGAATTCACTCCACTCGTCCCTTGTGTGCGCTCCTCTGTACCCTGGGAAATCACCTTTTGTAATGGCAAGAAATAATGCAAGAGGGAGACAAGAAAAAGATAAATTGAGATCTCAAAAGATGTTCAAAGATATTGTAGTAGTGAAACTGAAAATCATAGAATTTGCCTTTTTATGAACATAAATGAGTCTGCTGGTATATCTGTAAGGATGTAAGCGCGAGCTGACATGCTAGATAGATATTTACTGTTGCATTTCACTGATTCTTAAGCACCTAAAGGTACTATTGAGGTTTCTTGTGACAACAAAAACAAACTTATAGAAAGAAGCTAGATATTACAGGAAATGTTTAAATTTATCGTTGGTACAGATTCCTTTGGGGAAAAAGATGTTATAAAAAGTTTAAATGCAAATAAAAGTTAAAAGAATAGAGATTTTTCAGTCGTCTTCCATGAATTGAACCATGATATTTTTACTGTTTAAATGGTAGATCTTTCTAAAAGTTGGTGTGCTAATCAGAACACCATGCTGCTATCTTGACTAGTACACAGCATGGACATGAGGCAACCTCCAACAGTGCGCTGACTGAGTCCACTCTGACATCACGCAGCCCAACAATGTGAACCACCTTCTGTCCATCTTCCCTGGCAAACAACCTAATGACAGAAGAAAGAAAAGGAGAGCGCTTAAGAGGGAGAAGAAAATTAAGGTTTATCACAAGTCCAAGTATTAGGTAGTAAGTAGAGGTTCACTTTGATGATGATGTTACCAAAAAATAATAATCTGTAATAATAATTATCTGTTTTTTGACCATTTGCTATCTGGTCATCTTTTATCTTTTTTTTTCGAGAGCAACTCCAACTCAAAGATTCTAAAGCTCTTTATACACAACTATACACAACAAAACACACACACACACACACACACACACACACACACACACACACACACACACACACACACACACACACACACAATGCGTGGCATTATCTTTGTGGGGACCCGTCATTCACATAATGCATTCCCTAGCCCCTTACCCTAACCTTAACCATCACAACTAAATGCCTAACCTTAACCCTTATACTCACCGTAACCATAACTTAATTCTAACCCTAACCCTAAAACCATGTCTTAACCCTTAAACAGCCCTTTAAAAGGGTGCGGTCCAGCATTTTGGTCCCACAAAGCTGTCTGGACCCCACAAGTATACTGTATTCCTGTTTTTTGGACCCCACAAATATATTTAAACAAGAACACACACACACCTTTCTCTGTGGTCCAATAGGTCATATAGTTGACCACAGTAGATTTCAAAGAAACTGACATACACCAGCAAGGGTAAGTGCATATGTGTGAAGGAGAGGTGAGCAAAAATGTCCCGGACTGCCAATGCATACAACCCTGGTCTGACAGGAGAACCCAACATGGTGTGAGTCTTCCCTGCACCTGTCTGGCCATATGCAAAGCAGGTGGCCTTGCCTCTATGGACAAACACACAATGCACAGAAAGATAATTAGGGACCACAGATTCATAGAAACACAGACCCCAAAATACCTACAAGCATGTACTTCAAGCCCCATGACGCATTTGGACTTTATGGCATTTGGATAGAAAGGAGGGTAGGGTGACAACATACACACCTCCATAAATACCACTACATCAATGCTAACTTACCCATTGAGCATGTGCTGCACCAGAGGATATGCTGTTCTTCTATACACCTCTTCGTTGGAGCTATCCTCCCCAAACACCTGGTCAAAGTAATATCTGTGCTGCAATGAAAATAGAGCAAGGTGCACGGCATTAAATAAACACACAGCATAATGATCTGACAAGGTGACCTTAAAGTAAAAATACACCCTATACATAACTCCAGTAGTTAATCGTGAAATACTTTATTTAAAAACATCACCATTAGATGATAAGGTGTGTTTATTTGGAGACACTACCATCTTTAGTTTTACTTACAGTATTGATACATGACAAAAAAACAAAAGTGCTCAAAACATCTCCTCTCTGGACATAATATCTACCTGTAGTATGTACTGTGTGAGATCCACAGCCTCTTTGCTTTCATGGACAATCACACACTCTCCACTCGGAGTTGTCACAACATCTGACGCTCCTTCCCTGCACTCTTTGCTTGTCAGAGGTCTTTTCCTTACACACACACTGATCCGCTGCCCCCCTGGTGGCCTGCAACACACACCAAGGAAAACAATGCCAAGGAAACAATGCTCATATGCAAACTTAATGCAAACTTTATAATTTAAAGAGCCAAAATCACGAATGCACATGCAAATGCACAGGAAACTTTGCCTCAATGCAAGTGTTATAGCAATTTTTATACTTTATATTACTTTCTGAATGTTCATGTTCAATAAATGTATTTACTGTAACATACTGTAGCTGTCTGCACGTGCATGTGCAAGTAGGGAGTAACCACAAACTACTGACACTCACTTTTTGTTTGGAGCAGGAGGGGAACTCAGTGGTAGTCCGTAGTTGTAGCCAGCTGTTCTTTTTGATTCATAAACAGGCGTTGGCTTAGCTGTGTGTTCAGTAGCCACGTTATTATCTTTCTGCCCAACTGGTTTGCTGCTAAACCTATCTGATGCCGCTGTTGCAGGCCTGGGTTTTGGTTTGTGAAATGATTCACACTTTGGTAATAATCTGATGTGAGAGTTGTACATGCCATTTCCTCCCATGGTGTTTGCTTCTGTGTGATGATCACATTGATGACTATGGACAACCGGCCTGTGGTTGTTCTTTTCTTTGCAGGCATATACCGAAGCACTTTCAGTGTCAAGCTGCACAGGTATGGCTGATCCTTTGCCCTGACCTGGCACATTCTTTCTGTTATGACTTGTGTAGACATGAACAGTGCCTTCTGGTCGAGAAGATAGCTTCAGATGATCATCAATGGTTTCAGAACTGAAATCAAGCCGTCTGCGAACACATGATGGTTTAGAAAAACCTTTCTCATCCTCATCACCATATACATCTTCATCACGATCTCCACAACCATCATAAGTAAAGCTACTATCTGCTACAGCGTAGTCTACAGCATCACCACCATTAGAATTAAAGTCATTACTATCTTCATATTCAAGGTCAAGCGTTTTGACCATTTGGACCAGGTGGAAAAGTCGAGTCCTGTCCTCCATAGAGCGGATTCCCAGGATGGCATAGTCCTCTAGGGTCAGCGCTGAAAGGTGTGCTGCACGATGAACACCCACTGAGGTAAACCTGAAGGAAAGGAAACGGAGGGTGATAGATGGTCAGAGGAGGAGGGGACAGGGCAAATGTAAGTTTGGATGTAATGTTAGTGAACTTACCTGGCATAGTGACGCTGTAGCCCAACGGCCGTCAGACACTCATACAGGCTGAGTGACATTTCCTCCCCTTTCTTTCCTCTCCCTTTACTTTTACTTCACTCCACCTACCCTGGGAGATGACATGTTAATCTTTCCATCAGTGTGCTTTACATAGCAAAGGCATCCAAGAAATGAATGTATAATTAGAGTAATTGTATGACAACAGGCTGAATATAAACAGGAAAATAACACAAAACTACTAACTTAAATTGCCATTACACAAGCTATCTTTCTCCAAGACAGCATACCCTTGCTGTTTTCTCTCCCTCAGTGATTCCTGTCAGAGACTAATGGCCAATGGTCTAGTCCAACTGTGTCATTACTACCACCCTGCAAAGTTGTGGTGTTAAGCAAATGCACACGGCACTGGTAGGATGTTGAAATTTGACACTTTGTTAGAATGGAGACAGTGTAGCACAGTGCAGTCATTTTACACATGTCTGTATCGTAGCAAATATGATAAATATAGAAGACTCAGACATGCATCTGTTGCTTCTTTGACTTCTACAGTAGTTTGGCTGACAGCTGCAATAGTTCTTCCATATGGCACATGAGTGAGACCCTCTTCATATGCATGCATATGGTGAGAGTGCTGTTTATTACTGTGTTTATGAAACAGTATACACTGCTTCAAATCATCCCCCTCCTAGAGTGCTATATTTCCTTCAGGCTGTGCCACAGTCCCTACAGTGAAAAAGTGTTGAGATTTACTGCAAATTGAATTAGGCTACATGAAGACAACCTGCAGTGCAGTTTAAATTATATTTATGGCCAGCTCATGCACAGAGCATGAGGGGAAGTGGTTGTTGTCCATTACAGGGGTGGTCTGTTGTTGGAACAAACAGACAAAAAAAATTGAAATTAAATTTTAAATTTTAAAAAACCCACAACTTAAAATAAAGGTTTTGTGGTTTTTAAATTTTTGCCAAATCAAAAAGAAAACACATTATACATTATAATGGGGTGCTTGTGGTTCGCATGTTATTTTTATGTTTGAAATGACTAACTGTAAAGCTGTAAGTTTCTCCAAATGGCAAGAATAAAAAGAAAACGTACCTGTATCACTCCAGACTTTTTAGCAACAAGGCAATAGGTGGAAACGACATCTGAACGAGTAAACCGACCCGACGAAATACATTAATGTTTCACAAAGTTGCTTGCTTGAGTAGTATCACTATTTCCGTACACAAAGTAGGTCTCCATAGCTACGAAAACGGGCGATTTCTTTTCCCGCTGTGGATGAGCACAACTCATGTCCAGGCCGGATTGACATACCCATAGGGTACGAAATTGTATCTGATTTTAATGCAGAACTTCATAAAGGACAGCCGGTCAAATTACACTCAATTCATCATGAACGAGAGATAATCCCTCAGGGCTTAATACCCACATACAAACCTGCTAAGACAAAAAGCCTTCTCAGGCTAAACCATTAGGACATTTGCACCACTGGCTTTACAACACAGCCTTCCAAATGAGATCTGAGAAATGGACTACTGACTAAGTATGTTTGGGTTAATTAAAACATGATGATAAAACATATGGATTATTATTGTTATTGACTTATTTAGCAAAATCTATAAATATATTTATAGAGTAAACGTGCGTGCTGTCAATTTGGTTTGCCCCCTAAAAAATTACAGAAGGAAAAATCGTCATTATTCATTCAATTCATTATTACAATTGTATTTGAGATTTAATTACCCTTGATATTTACTGTATACGGCCTTTATATAGAGGCCTACTTCAACAGCGAATACACACGTGCATTCTTTGAGTATACCTGGCACACCCTTTACAATTTAGTTCTAATTTAAGTCATTAAGGGGAAAGACGACATGGACATGGAATCTCGTTCCTCAGCTCCTGTTTCACTGGGGACAACATTGGAGGTAACACACAACATTGGCCCTTCCTCAAACTTAAAACCCTGACGGAGTTTGGTTTGCATTTTATAATTTGATGTTATATGTTCAAACAAATATAGCCAGCTTGTTTTATACAGATACTAGGATGTTCCTGTGTGTAAATTTAGCGAGATAAAGTCTCATGTCACGCCCAGAACATGAAGCGAGTTGCCAGCGATGAGTTGCCAGGCTACCAGACCCATCCCGACTACCCTGGCAACTAACTACAGTATTTAGAGGTAGGACAGTTAGACAATCAAAAATGTGTAGGAACTTAATTAAGGAGGAACTACTCCTCCTCGTGAATGGCTAAGGGTGTGTTCTGTCTTTGTTGATGATTTTATGCATTTTGTATTGTCCTGATAGTGAGTGTGCAGAATTACGTGCTACGTTTTAAACATTGTAACTGGGGAGAAAGAGGGGATTGGATTGCAGTTAACCATCCCTGAGGAAAACAGACTATTATGTGTTCCCAATATAATCTGAAGTCCTGAACTAATCTGGACTAAGTCTACATTAAACAGATTCTGATAGTTTGTTACAAAATGGGCAAGGTTTTTGGTCTCTATCTTGTCTTCCCATCTCTCTCTCTCTGTGGCACTGACAGCTAGTCTTGCATTGCAAGGCCTATTGCTCTCTATTTTTTTTTTTTATCTCTGTCACTCACATTGCTTCTGATAAATTAAGAGATGGCTTTTTTGTAATTACCACCATTCAAAAATCCTTGGGTCCAACCCAAGACAACCAATGTTGTTTTCTCCTCCTCTCATTATGACTTTAAATATTCATGCAGCATCATCTGTTCCCCTATTTAAAAGTGGAGGAAATAAAAGAAGGAGATATTTGAAACATCTGGAACGCCATGCAGAAACATTTAATATATTATATACTATTCTAAATATATATTGTTTTAACAATTACTGTACTGCATGTATTTATGAAATTTTGAAACCTACAGTGGTGAAAAGTAACCAAAACCTCCTCTTGATTAATTTTCTAATGTAGATTCACCATAAAACACCATCATGTGGTAATGAATAAGGTGAAGGAAAGGGCAGGACTATGACTTACAAGTGAATTAGAGTGAATGAAGTCTAATAAGTCTGCAATAAAACAACATACATTAAAGAGCTGGGCAATATATTGATATTATCGATTATCAATTTATGTGAGACTAGATATCGTCTTAGATTTTGGATATTGTAATATCGTAATATGGCATGAGTGTTGTCTTTTCCTGGTTATAAAGGCTGCATTTCAGTAAAGTGATGTCATTTTCTGAACTTACCAGACTGTTGTAACTGTTCTATTTTTTACTTTTACCCACATAATCATTTTATCCACATTACTGATGATTATTTATCAAAAATGTCATTGTGTAAATATTTTGTGAAAGCACCAATAGTCAACAGTACAATATCATTGAGGTATTGATATCGAGGTATTTGGTCAAAAATATTGTGATATTTGATTTTCTCCATATCGCCCAGCCCTAATTCATTATCTATATATTTTGCTATTAATAATGTCCTCAAAACTGAAATTACTTTTAAACAATATTCTTATTCATACCAGGAAGTGATCAGGATGTCTTCTGAGGAGGAGCCTTCTCAGACTTCCTCTTCTTCTCCTCCCTCCTCCTCACTTCCCCCTGTCTCCCACTTCATTGGGAAGAAGGACAACATTGTCAAGGCCGGACGCATGACAAAGATGGTGAATGGATGCAGAGACGTACTGGTCCTGTACCACCAGGGGCAGCTTCATGCAATGGACATGCGCTGCTACCGTAAGCTCTGTGTGTGTGGCTGTTGTGTGTGTGTTGACATAATGCATAAAGCCATAATTATAAGGCCTGTCCTCACCTATAGTTTTCTTTCCCTGTTAAAACATGTAGAAAGACATTGACATTCATCATCCTATTATTTTTTTTTAATGTGGGATTTACTTTCTGCAATGGCTCATCACCTGTTTGAAACACTGAGGCCTATAATGACACTCAAATTTCCACTTACAGACTCAGGTGGTGCATTACAATACGGAGACATTGAGGTAAGTTGCATATTCTCAGAAAATTGCAGTTGAATGCTTATAAACTAATAACCTCTTTTTGTCAGTTCAGTGTAAAGCTCCTGTTTCATATTTATAAAATAGTTTTCTTGTAAAACTGCCACTTTAGCTGCTACTGTCTTATCTCTCTAATCACCTTCATGCTCAGGAGTTTAATGGGCGGCTGTGTATTGTGTGTCCGTGGCACAAGTACAAGATCACACTCGCAGAAGGGGAAGGGCTTTACCAAGCTGTGGATGATCCTACATCCAAACCCCTGAGAACACACTGGCGCTCCAAGGGAGTCAAACAGAGGATTCACAAGGTCACTGAGGTCAACGGGAATGTATACGTAACACTGAATGACTCCAACGAGGCCATTGAGTCAGATGTCTATCAGACCGAGAGATATAGGACTGGCTTACTCGAGGCACAGCCAAAACCCACGTCCCAGAAATAACCAGACATTTAAGGATTTCTTAGAGATGTATGATTATTCAACCAAAAATACATAAATGCTTTAAGGAGGATGTTTCATTGGAGAGCATTTCAAAACCCTTCAGAGTGTGTTTGCAAAATAATAATTGTTATTGAAAAACTGTTCATAAGTGTGTTAGCCAAGAAGCCTGTGCAATTTATATGACTCAATCTAGGACAAAGAGGGAAATATCTGACAATAATGTATGAATCCATGTAGTAAGATGAATATCAGACATTCAAACAGTAGTTGCAGGATGTGTGTCATTTCACTGAGTTTTGTTCTGTTTACATACACTGTTTAGTACTGCTCTGATTGACACGGTTTGCTAGATAAGAAGACGGCATTACTGAATACATTGAACACATCAGTAGGTATAATGTAGAAATGGCATTTACTGTATGAAAGTAATGTATTCTCACACCTGGTTTTGCTGTTTTTTAACACTAAACTGGGATTGTTACAGAATATTGTGGTTTATAAGTATTAAATGTTGTATAATATATGGTTTATTTTTGGTAGAAAGAAATTGACTGATTATTTTTATTTCCCAATGTCATGAGAAATGATATGGGAAATATTATAATGTCATTGTGTCATTTGTCAATATATACACAGCTAAGTTCTTCTGAACACAATTCAACACAAGTCAAGATCAGAAGTGTATCTCTGTTGCCAGAGTTGTATGTTCCCCAGCTTAATATCGTCTTAATAGGAAACATCAAGACCTTTCAAAGGGTTTTATTTTCACCTAGCGCTTTTAGCCTACTTATGTTATACTCCTTGAAACCTATGCTTTTAAATTTTCTGGCAAGATAGTTTTCCTTTTTTTCTTCAGACATTGATATCTTAAATGGACAAACTGCATTTTAAACATTTATCTCCCTTAATTTGTTTGTTTTTTGAACTGTGATAGTCCTTACCAGTTTTTTGCAATGTTAATTTATATCATGAAAATAGGACATATAGACATGTAATAGGTATTTAGCAACTATAGTTGCAACCAACCATACAACCAAAACATTAGATCAGCTTGTAAAATATGATGCGTTATTATATATTAAACTACACAATAGTATACAGTATAGTCAAAATAAGCTCCACCTCAACCAACTACAACATTAAAATGCCCCTTCTACATTATTGTATTAGTAATGACAATCCAATAATATATATTACAATCACAGTGGTTGTTTGTCTGCATAACAAATACATTTACACATCTAGATTTTGCTGATTCTATGTCAAAACTAACTTACTTGTTTACTTACCTAAGCTTTTGAATGCAGGACGATTTTTTACTTGTAATTTAGTATTTGTACGTTGTTGTATTGCTACTTAAAGTGAAACACCTGTGGGTGTACCATTTGATTGAAGGTATGGATTTAGGCCACATTAAAAGGAGACGACGCTAGGTGGCAGCAGTGAACTGTGTTGTACCAATATCATAATTAGGAGAAGAAGAAGGTCGCAGCCTGGTGACGCGTTGGCAACTAAACAATGCTGGCTGTATTTTCATGAATGACAGTATTTTACTAAACTATACATTATCCGAATATCCAGACTTTAAAACGATCTAAATTTTGTAGTTATTGTGTAAAGTTTCAGATCATAGATGGAAGCTAACAGAAGATAAAGCTCCAGGAGAACAACAGTTAACGTTATCACTTTGTAGTCTCAAATATCTTGTCGCAATGGCATCAGGTATGTCTTCTTGCTTGTAACTTTTACTATTTTAATCTTTTTATGTAAAGCACTTTTAATTGCCCTGTTGCTTAAATATACTGTACAAATAAAGCTGTTTTGCCTTGCTTAGTTTGATGCCATTAATATACGTATTTCACAGTTTGCATGTATTGTAGGCCTACATTCAATTTTTTAGAAAATACCTTCTTCATTGAGCTGCATTAGCTATGTTAAATTGTTTCCAACATTTTTTCAGAAGATGAAATAAATCTGCTGGTCATCGTCGTGGATGTAAATCCGATTTGGTGGGGGCAGCAAGCTCAACGTGAGACAGAGGTAGTAGTACTACTATGTCTGATATTATTCTTACTTATGAACAGTTTTCAGATTGGAGTTTCTAAATGTGGCTAAGGCTAAGCAACCTACTGTCCTCTTGTGCTCGTGCAGCTCACCCTGTCGAAGTGTCTGGATGCTGTCATGGTTTTGGGGAACGCCCACATTTCCATGGCCAGGACTAACAGGCTGGCTGTCATCGCCAGCCACTGTCAAGACAGGTACCTTTATAGAACAGTGGTGAAAAGTAACCAAGTACATTTACTGGAGTGGGAGGGAAATATTGTAGATTTTACTCCACTGCACGTATTTTACTGCTATTGCTGAAAGTTACTTTTCAGATTAAGAATTTACAAAAAAAAAAAACAGATGAAGAGATAAAACGCATTACTTTGGTTTGTTGTGGGCTCATGACCGACTGTCACGTTTCAGATGTCAAGAGTTGTTAGTTCCAACAGCCTTTGAACACATTCTTTCATTTAAATAACAGTTTGAGGAGAAGGTATTTGTTTTCAATATTTCACAAAAAAAGATTCAGATCAAAGTACTAAACACAGTTGTTTAGCATAACGTCATCCTTTCGTCTTTTTCTTCCCCATTAATCATCTCATGACCTCCCAGATTTGTGTTGTGAGCCTTTGAAGGAGGCTCCACCATTAGGCTGCATACCCAAGGTCTATACTACCTAACAGTATTTGAAATGGTTAAAACTACCTCCCCATTAATCAGCATCAACAGTAAAATGCTGCTTACAAATGAATGTATCAGTATAAACAATCAAATATATATGAGTATATATTGCCAAAGTAATTTCCTTAATTTCCCATTTTGGGATCAATAAAAAAAATCTACCTAATCATATATCACTGTCACAGCCATTTATCTGCAGAAGCAGCACTTTTACTTATAACTAGAGTATTTCTGCATCATTGTATAGATACTTTTACTTAGTAAGGATCTGACTACTTCTTCCACCACTGTCAGTTTCCAGTATTGAAGGGCCGACTGTCTTGATGAACGTAACCCTTTGCTTATATATGCACAGTCTCACCAACTTATTTTATGTCAGTCACTTCCTATATCCCAAAAAGAGCTGGAGAGCGGGGGACAGCGGTGGGGAAGATGCATGCTCCAGTGGGGATGGAAAATATGAACTCCTGGCAGTCGCCAATAACCTTATTGCTGAAGAGATCAGGAATGTTATGTCAAAAGGTAAGTACAAGTCTGTTTTTGTGTTTTTATTGCTTCACCTGCTTTTATTGTACTTACCATGGTTTTATTGTAAAGTGTCTGCTATATAAATAAAGTGCATTATTATCATCATTCTGGGATAGGGGCTTGTTTGTCTTTCCTCAAATAAATCACAATCGTCCTGTGACGTACCTTGGATGCAGCGGTGAGGCCTTTGCAAAATAGATAACGGAGATAGGGGAAGGGGAGGAAGTGTTGTATTCAGAGCTTTATTTCAGGTGTTTAATGATGCTGTGCAGTGTGGGTGACTCCTTAAAATGTACAGTGTGTCTTATGTGATTACAGCTGAAGTGAAGGGAAATTCAACTGATACTTTTTTGGCTGGATCCCTTGCCAAAGCTCTCTGCTGTATCCTTTTAATAACAATTATGTAGAGTTTTATCATTTATGACATGACTTGGACTTTGTTTTTGTTTTATTAATTAAGATCAAATAACAAGTAAAGCAACTAACACAAGAAAAAAAATCACATTAATGAATGACTACAAGTGTATGTTGGACAATAAAAGTGGTATTTGGACTTTCCCTTGCTGAGATAATGGATTCCTTTGCTGGTCCAGTTGAGAGAATTGTCTGCTTGTTTTTCATTACTTTCTTTTTGATGACTGGCTGAGAGAGAGGCAGAGGTGTTTTCCTAGCTGTCCTTAATACTTCAATCAGATATTCACAGAGTCTCAAAAGACTTGGAAGGTAATTCAGTGTTTTTTATTAATAAGCTTAATGATGCTGTTCAATGGGTTCTGTTTTTCCTTTTAATACTTGTTTTAATTAATGTCTTTTGTTTTTAGCTGGACAGGAGATAAAATCAAGAATATTGGTAAGCCCTAAATGGTCTAATTTTATGAGCGCTTTTGCTTTTATTCCGTGACTTGAACACAGCCTCTGTATTTTACTGGACAGGTGATAAAAGCAGCTGAGGACTCTGCCCTCCAGTACATGAACTTCATGAATGTAATTTTTGCTGCTCAGAAGCAGGTAAATTCATTGGTCTTGTGTGTGTTTTCTGTCCTCTTTACTTCTTAAATAACTTGTACATTTATTCAAAATAATTTATTTTGTATTTTAAAACAGAACATCCTGATAGATGCCTGTGTGTTGGACTCAGAGTCGGGTCTCCTTCAGCAGGTACATTTTTATGGCTTTGTTCGGACAATACTGTAATTTAATACTACAACCTGTATTGTGATAAGAAGTACCATATAAAACCTGAACCTGAGAAGAAGAGACTTTATTAATCCCACACTGGGGAAATCCCCTAAAAAATACCAAACTAAGGAATGATATTTATGATAGTTGATAGCTTGTACAACAATTCAAGTATTCATGTTAAGTGGCTCTCACACCACTTTTATAATTTTTAGTATTATAACCATAAAGTGTGCTGTGGGTGCGGTGTTTTACATTTTTAGTTGTTTGTCTTGTAGGCTTGTGATATAACGGGAGGATTGTACCTCAAGATACCACAGAAAGTTGCCTTGGCACAGTACCTTTTGGTGAGAGTGCCATACAGATTTCCACGTTTCTGAGAGTATCACCTTTATAGTATTCAGCTTATTTTTCTGTAAAGAGGGCTGCTTTGTGTTGATGATGGTGTTTTCTGAACAGTGGGTGTTCCTGCCTGACTCTGAGCAGCGTTCACAGCTGGTGCTGCCACCGCCTGCACATGTGGACTACAGAGCTGCATGTTTCTGCCATCGTAACCTCATTGAGATTGGTTACGTGTGCTCAGTTTGTCTGTCAAGTAAGTCAGATTCCCAGTTAAAAGAAACAAATGCATGACCACAATCTTTATATTACTGGCCAAAGCTGCAGTATGTTTTTGTAGTGACGCTTTTTTCCTGTCTTCTCTTTAAGTATTCTGCAACTTCAGCCCTATCTGCACAACTTGCGAGTGAGTCTTTAAAATATGTTTAAATACATACTATATACATAACCTTTTTCCTCTGAACATTATTGGTAAACCTCTAATCATCTTCATTTTGTCTGCATTATATTTTTCTTTTTAGGACTGCCTTCAAAATCCAGCTACCACAGATGGTTAAGCCCAAAAAGAAGAAACTCAAACAGCCTACATGATAATTGCTATGATTACAGTAGATAGTTAAATTTTTTGATATTAAGATTGTGCTATTTTGCTTGCTATACATTTTCACAAATTTCAGGTTCATGCCAACCTGACAAATATTTTTTCTTTGTAGAAACAATTGTTTTCCAGTCAATAAGAATATATGCAAAAATTAAACATATAACAAACATTTGTATTTATCATTTGTCTGAGTTTAGTTTGACCAATGTTCACATTAATAGAAACAATTGACACACACACCTTTTAGTTGTTCATGATGTTGGGTAAAGGTCATTTACTTAGCGTACTGTACATGTAAATAGAGTAACTGCTTTTGAAAAAGAAACTGGGCGTTTTTGTGATGTACATTTTTATTCAATAAAAAAATAGCTATATGTTTGAATTGTCTGTCACGCATGAATCCATCCTTATGTGTTAAGGTGGAAATATTTTAGTCCAGTAAATTGTGTTCAGTTTATAAACTGATGGAAAAGCTTCAAGAAAATCTTATTAGTTAATACAAAATCTTTAATTACATGTGGAATAAATATTTTGGTTATGATTCATCATCTTTAACCAATATTCCCTGTTGCTCTTGCATAATATGTGACAGGTCATCTTGATGAAAGTAGTAAAATTAATAAGTTTATAAAATAAGTTTCCAGTCATTTTCAGTGTGTCTTCATCACGTCAGAACACTGCAAGATACTTTATTTTTTGATTTTGTAATGGATATCCTTAATTAACCCCTATTAATCTCTGGTATCACTCTTACACCAAATATACCACTTGCACACTAGATAAAGCAATAACAGTTGATGAGTGAATTCATTCTACTGAGAGAAAGAAGCTAAAACTCCTAATGCCAAGAGTCAAGAGTAGTATAAGATAGCAATGTTTATTCAGTAAACTCAGTATGGCTTCTTAAAAAGAAGTACTGTGACACTTTATTTTCATATATCCCATTTGGGAGACTGCCCTTGTATAAAGATATATTGTGAATATATTGAGAAAATGAACAGGTGAAAATGTCTGCAGCATGTACAAAGTCAGTTTGAAACCATCCAGCCATAACATAGGTGGAGGAAGGTGTTGAAATACTGCACAATGTCATGGTGATCATCGATGGATTGGAACAATGTTGCATCTGAAGAAGAGAACAAGGACAGACTCGTGACTAATGTAAACAAACTTTTTACCTGCCAATCATAAATAATGCACCTTAAAGCTATATGTGGAATTCTAAGTCATGACACCAACACTGTTGGCGCATCCACGTGACAAGCCTTTCCATGATCCCACCCCTCCTCCACGCAGCTGCTAGTAGTGTTTAATCCGTCAAATCAAGGAGGACACGGTAATTATCTCTTGTGCTTGTGCGTGTGAATGTCATCGGACTACATCATTTTGTAAACATAGCCGTACTGAGAAATACAGAGAGAGTTTTGTGTAACTGATAGGCTTAATTAGCTTTGGAGCAACTCATTTGGCAAGGGCTTGAAAGTAACAGGCGTTCATTAATATAAAATAGTTGCGCACTAAAGCTTTAAGGTGGATGAACTAAAGAGTATTACCAATTTCACTGCCAAAACATATTTGCTCAACTCACTAGAAGCTTTTCAGCAGCTTTTGTTCCTGTGGGCTTCATAGCTTTCTTCCTGAATTTTAGATAATCAACTTGACTGATTGAATATGTGCCAATCCGTACACATGACTGACTGTGTCTGTACAGTAGCACTCACCCCAGCAATCCTCTGCCTGACCATCGCTGTGGAGTCAGGTTCATCTGAGCTTTCTGGCCATCCCGGATGACTGAGACACGTAATGGTTTCTGTGAGAGGACATGGTATTGCAGTTTAGATTCCAGATAGGAGGTGTGTTCAGCTAAATGTAACCTATGGTTAAGGTCTGGTAGATATGAAAACATCTAATTCAAAGAAATCTGATAAAAAGGAAATCAAACCTTTGGGTTTCATAAATCATTCTTTGAAAAAGAGTTAATTTAGACAAACTTGCAAAACAATACAATTACCATAACATAAATATAGTGACAAATGATAAACAATAAAAAAAGTTGTATTACTGAACCAAAAAAGCAGTGTGTTAGTAGCTCACCCCTTCACTGTGTTGTACCACAGAAGCAATATTCTGGAGGTTCTGAAAGTTCTCTGTGTTAACAGAACCAAACTCAATGATTTCATCACCAACTCTGAGCCCCTTTGGAAAGAAACAACCAATTACTAAAATTTCCAACAACAACAACAGCTATGTTTCATTGAAGTCTCAACCTTTAAGAATTCTGATGGTTTATCTGAAACATTTAGCTGATACAGAAGCATAGTTCACATTACTCACAGCTCCACATGCAGGCGAGCCTTGTGTCACAGCATCCACCTGTGCAAAGGGAGGAGGAAGAGTGACCTGTTGCTCCATCGCCTCCTCCTGGTCTCCTGCCTCATCCCCTCCCGCTTGGCTTTCTTTTGAGCATGTAGCTTGTGTAGGGCTTCTTCTATCTCCTCCATGATGGCCTTGTGATCATTCTGCAGGCCTGAAAGACACAATCAAAGCATTACTTTGGAAATGAAACTAATTAGTCACAGTCCTAGTTTGACATAGGAGTATATGCTGGTGTCATCTTAAAAAAAAAAGATTTAGTAGTATCAGTCCAAACTAAATAAACTGCCAACATTTGTCCAGTTGTGGAACACGCATCATGTAATGTATTTTTTGACAGTATGTCTTGACAAACGAAAATTATCTGAAAATACTCCAAAATACTACATTTTGGTGTCACATATATGTGGGGAAATATTAAGTACTGGTTTTGATATTAAAAACAAAACATTAGGTAAATCGCTATACTGGTCAGAATGAGAATGCTGTTTAGAAATTATAATTAGGGCATTGTCTACTATCTAGACCGTCACATACCTTGTCAGCTGAGTTACAAGAAATTGTGCTCACAAAGTTAACCAAAAGTCCCCTGCTATCATAGAAAACACTGGAAACAACACACGCTGCTGCTTACATGAAATACTGTGCCTTGCTGTCCTGATCTGATATAAATTAACATCTGCTCGGGGGAAACCCTCTGCGTCAACCAAGGGACCTTCAACTCCGACATGTTGCTGTAAACATCAAGAAAGGCACCTTTAACGCATTCACAATTAATTAGCGTTAATGACTGTATTAGCCTTAGCTAGCCTTGGGTTAGCTTTACGCTGCATGTATTTCTAACTGACAAACTTACGTCTTCCAAAACATCGTAATAAGCCTTTATTTGCTCTTCAATTTCATCTTTCCTTTTAATTAGGTCTTTTACATCATCCATTGTTACTTCTGAATATCCAGCATTATTTTCCCCTGTCATCTTCATGGCTACACGTAGCTCCACCAACTAGAGGAATGGTACTTCCTGTTTACGACACTGCACGCGCTTTACTGCCCCCAACTGGTCAATGAAAAAAGAAATGAATTGAAATCCAGAATTTTCCACCCAAAGTTCAGTCCTGTAACCAAATCATTTACAACCCTTAATTTACAAGATTCTTAATAATATAAAATGTTCAGTGAGTATATAAGTATTTAGCTCCAGTATGGTATACAACCATGTAATAATATAAGCAACTGACTATACCTGTTAGTATTTAAGCAGTGAAATAACATTTTCAGTATAAGTTTCTCTTAACTTTATATTTAAGTGTCCTTTAAATAATTCACCAATATTAAACATAAAAGTCAACAAAACAGTCCTTCCACTTCCCACAGCGCCCCTGTCAAATAACACAAACATTTACACTATTTTCATAATTCAGGAACACATCAAAATCAGTTAAGCACTAGATTGAACATGGTGATTTAACACTTGACTCCTGTATGACTTTGCAAACAAGCACATTCCTAAAACCTAACTCTAGACCCAAATGTCTGTCTGCTCAAAAAATTAGTAAAGAAAAACACAAAAACACTAATTAAATCATTCAAGTTTACTTTAATATAATATTGGATACAATAATTGATCATAACACAATTCCCTATAAATTCTTCAAAGACCTTTCAACAGTTGGAAACACGCATACCTTCTGCGCCCTAACGCAGACAGCAAAATGTGTTAAGTTGTTTTTGCAGCAGCTATTTCATCGTCTAGGCAGTTGTTGGGAGCAGTTCTCCTAGATACACCCCGTGACTTGTAGTTATCTACAACTACCATCCAACATTTTCTTCTGTAGCATATTTCTTTATTTCACAGCATTCTACATAAAGGCACATTATTAATACACTGTTATAATACACAAAAAACAGTGAATATTCAATAAGCACTCTTGAAGCGTTATGTGATTTTACCAAGTGATGTGTACCCTGAGTGCTTAAATATAAATTCTAATCACATCTGTTTTTATAAATTGGAATGTATTTTTAACGGCCTTTATCCTCAAACAGGATACAAGTGCAAATCTTTATCAAAGTCATTACAAAAACCTCTGTGTGCTCTGTGGTACCAAATGCAAAAAGTTTCCTTCAAGAAGTTTTCCTTCATGTTCAACGGCTTACCAAGCTTTCTGTGATCAAAATGTGTGCAAGTGTAAGATTAGAAATATAAATCTTTGTTTGTTTTGCAGTTTACATAAGTTAGTGCTGACGCTTAAAAAGAGACAAGTACCAGATTAGGTGTTTTTCTTGATATAGCTAACAGTCTGTAGCTTGTGGACCTGCATGTTGATCCGTAAAGACCAGCACTGAGTCGCCTTTTTCGTCCCCTTGCGGTGATGCATCATGAGATGAGGATGAAAAAACCTGTGAGAGCTCAGCCTGAGCAGTTATCTCCTTTTGTACCAGAGCAAACTGGGCTGTTGCCTCATCCAGTTGTGAATGAACAGCTTTGACCCACGTCTGTAGCTGCATGTTGAGAGCATCCATCCCTTGGTCCAGTTTCTGCTGTCTGCCTGTTAGCTCCTCTAACAGATGTTGTGTGTCACTGGCAACCTGTTGCCTCTTTCCTTCAGAGGGAGCACGCTGACGCAGCATGTAGCCCTCAAACTCCTCTGGACTGAGGTTGAGTGCTGGTCCATCCAGTTTATCAATGAAGGCCACTGCACAAGACTAAAACAGGGTACAAGAGCAAAGACATGAGTGATCAGCTGGTCCTTGTTACACAGCATCCTCTGGTGCACGCTGGATGAGAACTTTGCAATAAACTTACCAAATTTGTAAAATAGTAGCCGCTCTCTCCTGCCATCAGACTATGAGGGAGACCAAAACGTATCACATATTGCATGTTGGAGTGTAGGCGAGGTGGATTGGCCTTCAGCACCACATAAACCAGGCCTGACAGGAAGTCATCAGCATTAGCGGGCTCACTGTTTGAGGTTGAGAGTGCTTCAAAAACATGCTGACTGCATTTGGACACACATGCAAGTTTGTCCTGAGGCGCTCGTTTGGCATCCATTTCAATTATGGCTGTTAAAATAGAGGGCAGAACAAAATGTCAAAGACTAGCATTTCAAACCTTTTAATGATGTTTACAGTGCAACACTACTTTCTCCCTTGAGCTTAAAGGAATAGTTAAACATTTTGGGAAATACACTGAAATAAGTTAAGTAAACTTTGTTTTCCCCATTGGGGGCAATTTGTTTTACAGCCAGCAGAGACTAAAAGACAGCAGTACACACACACAACATACAGATGTATAAATATTTATTTTCATACGGGACAAATTACATAAAGGTATTAACGAGACTACAAACAGGGAGCTCTTAAGTCTCTTAGTCCTACACCTTGGTACCATATACCTGCGACCAGACTGCAGCATCATCATCATTCATCATGGCTCTGGCTCTGTATGGGAGTGATACATTCTCAAAGTATATCCCTGCAATTTTGCCAAATATTCTTACAATGCCATTTAGTGTGCGCTTATTTTTAAAGTGAGGGACCCAAACCAGCAGATAAAAGAGAAAGTTAAAATACCTCTCTCATGTCTGTCCATTAAATATAAAGCTACAGCTAGCCTGCCTCTGTCCAAAGGTAATGCAATCTGCCTACCAGCACCTCCAAAGCTCACTAATTACCATGTTGTATTGCATTTCAATCAAAAACCAACAATCTACCATTTTACGGTGGATTATATAGGTTTATAGTTAATGATGAGACGCAAGTGTAATATTCATCTAACTCTATTCCAGAAAGAGAATAAGCATATTTCCCAAAATGATGAACGATTCCTTTCAGTACTGAAGTTGTGAATCACCTGTTATAGCAGGCAGAAACGGGTCGGCTGTGACTGCAGTCTTTTTATCCGGAAAAGGTACGCTCAGCATCTGCGGGGTGATCCAATTCAAAGATCTGCAAAAAAAAAAACAACAACAAAAAAACAACATTGGTGTTACACAGGTTTTTGGGTTAGAGGTTTTGATTAAATAAAACACAAGTGACTTGTATACAAGGGTTACCGTATCCTTCTCTGGAGAGCCAGATCCTTCTGTTCATCATCACAGCTGTCATGGCAGAAAACCCATTTGTGCAACCGTGTCATTATTAATTTCTCTACATGCTCCATTATTTGAGTGACCTGAGCCTCAGGAAAACCTGAAAATCAAATCAAATATATGGATAAGAAACAACAAGTCAAAACTCATGAGTATTTTCATGTTTTCAGAATAAACAGCCCAGTGTTAAACTGATCTATACTCACTGCTAAAATATTCAGCAAAAGACTGGTAGAAATCCTGCACAAGATCAGACAGCTTTTGTACCGGCAGATCCTGTAAAGATGATGAGAAGCTATGATCTGAACAGCTCTGATATATCAAAGAGAAATTATAAGAAGAGTCATGTTAATCATGTACAACAGATTATTACATGGTACGCCTCCATTGTGTTGAGGAAAGCTGTACATCGAGACTGCAAGCGCTGGGAGGAAGGACTCTTCAGTATCTTCAGGAAACCAGTGAAGTCACCGGGCTCCAGGCTCTGGTAAGCTTTCAACACATTTGCATGGCTTTCAGAAGACTCTAGAAAGAACAAAAGGTGGATGTTATTCCAGATAAACAAGGAAACATGTTTTAAACTAAAAACATGATACTCAAAATGGCTCCATTTGTTGCAACACTGACTACCAAGTCAATGCATTTGGTGAAATATCAAATCAATGAGGCACACAGAGGCAACGGTGCAAAAATCACCACAGATACTTAGGTTCAGTCCTTGGTAGATGGCTGTGAGCCTGCAGGGATAACGGCACTACACTACCCAGAATTATGCACCCTATCTGTACATATCTGAAAACACCTGCTATTGTCCAGATTTTGACGTCATTACATGACTGCACCTTGAAATCATGTGCTGAGGAGGTCTGACTTGATGGCAATGGAAAAACACAGAATCAAAGAACACAGAGCAAACCGTACTACCTGGACGTTTAGGGGGTGATGGGCCGCCCCAGAAGAGTCTTCTCATTGTGTTAATTCGACGACCTTTCTCATTGCTTTTCTTCACCTCAAATTTGGAGAAGGTGAGAGGAGTTCCATCATTGCTCGGCCTACAAGGAATGACATCGTTAGAGATCCAAATCTAAACCCAGTATAAAGAAAAAGCACTTAAGTTGCCTCAAGCAGATAGTTGGAAGACAGTTGTATTAAAAGAGAAAGTTATAATAAAGCATTTCTGATTGGAGTTCATCAATCATTACTAAATACATGCATCAGCAATTTTCTCATTGATATGTATAATAAAAATGCATAACAATGTCCTCCAATGTCTATTCAGGTAATCATCTATTCTACGGTGTAACTATGTTACATGACTCCATCTACACAATAACAAAACTGTGTTGATAACATACCAATGTCACCACAGCAGACAGAAATGGCAGGATCTAAATTCTCCTTAGTGATGTCTATAAACAGCGCGTTTACCTCGTGTCTTGCCTCGAGGCTCCAGCTGTTCGAGCTTTCTCTCTCCAGCACTTGGAGCAGAAGCCTTGCCACGCAGGGTTTCCATAATACCCGCAGGCGTTCTTGCAGAGCAGCTCCTCCTGAGAAACTCGGATTCCTCTTTGCTTATCTGTCCACATTGTAGAGCTCGTTTATATGCTACTCCAACCTATTGGAAATAACATTAATATGTCAATCAATAATTTCCTTTGGATAATTTCCTTTCCTTTAAAGGCAACTCCCGCATTGTGACTGCAGGGACCTAAATATCATGTTCGCTATAGCCTGGTTGTGCTTAATGGGTGAAAAATTAAAAAAAAATCCTTTTGCCTGAAGAAGACCCAGTGAGTCGAAATGTTGCCTTTTGTATCAAATTATGGGAGCATGAGCAGTGTTGCAGACATGTTTTCACTTTACTATTTTTCATTTGTCCTGCACCTGCCAGAAGGTGGGATGTGCACCCAATTTCTTTTGTAAATGTCGTGCTTAACTTGGCACATAACCTCAGGCATCTTAACTGCAGACAGTCAAATAGGGCACACAGCACATTGAAACCCAGGAACACTTTTTTTTCACATTTTTAAAACGATTGAAAACGATTTCTATATGTGTTGCCATTAAGAAGATGGAAATTGTTATTTTGGTTAAAGTGGTTAAATTTGAAGTAATGTCAGATTCTGCTTCAATTAAAAACTACTGCTAGTGTCATAAACAGCAGAAAACTAGATTAAAAAACACTTGACAACTTCAAATAGTGTATCTTAACGAGTTGATTATGTAAATTACCAACTACCCCACTAACACAGAACGTTTAGGGAACGTTAGGGAACGTTAGTTTTTGGTTCTCTAAAGGTTAGTTCGAACCAAACCAAAAACTAACTGTTTTAACTGGTGATGAAATTCTGTCCAATCATTTTCAAGGTTTCATTGACTGAGTGTTTCTTTCTTCCACTTTCCTATCCTTCACTAGCTAAGTCTTTCGTGTGACTGATAATTCTATTCACAAACGTTTGCACAATGTCTCATACTAGCCTAGCTACATCAAAGCAACACGTAGCCTAAGAAGCTGAACCGAGTCGCCTGTTAAACCTCCGTTTAAATTCCCTATTAAAAGCTCAATAACAGTTCCTGGCGGTGCTGACTATCGCCTGAGCAGTCAGCTGAGGGGATTGGAGATAAGAACCACCGGCTAATGTTAGCTAACGTCGAGTGGCTAAAGAGGACAACCGTTTAACTATTTCAGTTAAATGTACAAACTAATTCAACTCTTCTATAAGTTAATAATCAAACATACATAACGATAAGGTCCCAATTATTGAAATAACTTCTCACCTGCCAGTTGGTGAAATCATAACCAAAGCAGTCGCTCCTTATCGTAGTGTTTTCCCCCTTCCGGTTTCTTGACAGTCACAAACTCGTCATAACTCGTACAATGACAACTATAATTATCAGAGCTCACTCAATGAGATGTTGGTACAAAAGTATGAAACTGAGGTAGCAACAATTCACAAAACGCAGACCGAATCACTTGCTTTCAAACCTGTGCAACCGGAAAGACTTGTGAAAAACAAACTGTGAAGCTAGAAGTAACGTCAGTAATCGACACGGAGTCGACTTTTCAAAGCAAAAGCATCGCTGAAAGATGCACCGATTCCCCGCTTAAAACGCCACAATCACGTGCCCAATTCAAATGAGGCATCGTCACGTCTCCCTCCCCTCGACCAAATCCTGTCATCCTAGTCTCACTTCTGTCGGTATATAAATATATGTCATTGTTTATGTCTTTCCCGGAAGTATTCATATGCTATGCAGTCTGTCTTGATACCATACGTATCGCTCGTGGGGTTGATGCGTTCTCATATAAGTTTAATAATTGTTACTTATACATTTCCTTCTGTCTGCGTCATCTTCTGTTGCGATAATCTCAACTACTAAAGCTTTTCTACCATCAAAATCCGATGGAAAAAGGAATAAAGTAGGATCCGTTTTTCGTTTAAAACTCAATTTTTTAAAACAATGTCAATTTTACAACCTTGGTAGCGCATGATGGGGACCTCTGCTGGTGACTTTATTTAAGTAGCTTAACGTTATATGTTTATGAAGTAAAACATATGGAACAGGGGAGTTTCCGTTTCCACAATAACCTATTAATTATTGCTACTCAACTAAATAGCCTACTTTAATAGCTACAACTAAATAGCTAAATTTAGCCTAATCTGAAGCTACAGGCCACCATTAATTGTTAAATTGCCTGGTTCTTCTACATCACCCGTCGCCCCTAACAGGTAGGCCCCCTCCAGTGCTCATATAAGGAACTGAATTCGTTAAGTGTTGTCAACGCTGACATGACAGCATACTAGCTTTTCCGGTAAAGATTTTCAAAATACAGTGACTAAGCTGAATGATGAAATCACGTTTATTGTCTCAGAGTTCACAGTACACAACTCCACACTCTTGGTATTATGAATGTTATTTAAGGCTAGGCTATTATAATTAGTAATCTTAGTGGCTAAATGTAAATGTTATCTGTATAAATTATTATATAAACACAAGGATAAGCTTGCCATAAGCACTAAACATCAAAACTAAGAAGAGTCGAGTGATGTATAGAGCTAAAAACAGACTATATCTAACAGTGTATGGCTGGGAATTTAAGGTTTAAATGACCTGAGAATGTGTTTACATTAAACAAGTAGGCTACAGACACATTATATAGAATTGAAATACAGAATTAAATAAACTAAACCAAAATACGATCAGCCTCTAAAATTGGCTTTGCATTCTGTCTTGTTAGACTAGGCTGCTGACTATTAACTTCTGTATTTTTCTACAACCCTGGAAGTTCTTTAACTGGGCTACTCCACATACGGTACTTAATTCATATAATATTCGATTTTTCGTAAATTACCAAATCAATCTGAAATGAATCAAATTACAAACCAAATATAGACAGTGTTCAGTTTGCTAGTTTGGTCGTGAAACTAAACCTAAACGTAAACAATGCATTATATGTATGGGATATTTAAACGTTTTGCAAGTATAGTTTGTCTTTGCAAACCCAGAGCCAAAAATGTTATTATTAATCGTGCTTTAAATTTGAAAGGCTTAACGCAAATTAACGGTTTTAAAGCGCGTCTCGTCTTCCACGCTCAGCGGTAACTAGGCAACGAGACGCTTCGCAAGAGCGAGCTACATAGCTAGCTAGCTAGAGATTGTGTTTTTTTCATACAATTAGACCAGTTCAAACTAATTAGAAAGGTTTGTTTCTTTCGACATTTCAATGAGGCCAATTGTACAAAAGCTGGTTATGTGTTTCTGTTGATTTAATTGCGAAATTTAAGTTTCGTAGCCTTACGTCAGTTTACTCTCTGGCTAACAGAGACGTTAGCAGAGACTCGACAGAACAAGGGGGAACGCTCTATGAAGTTATTCAAAAGAAAAATTAATCGCATGATACGTGAAGTGTTTGGGCATTATGTCAGATGTTGAAGCAAAGGATGAGACTTTAGAAGTCAAGAGAGAAGAAACAGAGGCTGACATACTCAAGATGACTGGGCAGTCTCAAGTCTACACTGCAACCAAGGACACACTTTTCTCAAAGAAGATAAATCATACTAGGACACATGCATTGGTAAGTATGTATTGTCGAATGTGTTCATGTGTACACAATGAGTACTATTTGTATATTGATCCTCAAAATACATTTTCTTCAATAAAATAGTCATATCAGAACTTCCACTGGCTCTTAAGAACACTGCAATACTTTGCTCTTCATTCAGTCACTAGAATGGGTTTTTGGGATGAATCCTGCTCTTCCTGCCTTCTGTCTGCAAGAACACGATCAGCTGGTTGTCCTCTATGCTGGAGCTCATGTTGGGGTTATTTACAATCACACCTCAAACTCCCAGCACATACTTCAGGTAAAAATATCCAGGTTTCGACATATTCTTGAGGAATATGTAATCCTTTAGATTAGGTTAGTGGTATGAGGGATGTAACTATAGATATCCTTTGGTAGAAGTAACATGAAAGTTGCAGTGTTGATTCAAATAGCCTATTGTATTTACTCACTTCTTTCAGGGTCACTGCTGCCCCATCTCATGTATGTGTGTGAGTGAAGACAGACGCTGGATTGCTACAGCAGACCAGGGGCCGAAAAGCACAGTGATGACATGGGACTCCTACACTGGGTAGCTCTTCAGTCTACATGTATTAAGGCCTTTTTTTATATAATATGTAGTAACCTTTGATCTTGATGGTAACCACACGAATGATAAATATTCCAGCATTCCTGTGCAAACATTGTTTGATTGCCACCTTGACGGTGGTGTCATTGCCATGGCATTTTCAAGTGACACAAAACACCTCGTAACCCTCGGGGCGGAGGAAGTTCAAGTGAGTATGACATCAAGTAAACAGTGTTCAATCATTATAAAATAGAGACAAATTTGAAACTGTGGTTTTACCTAGTATCACCTTCTGGTCTTCGCTCATGATGAATAGGAAACAGGACTCACTCTTTTTAATTAGTGATACTTTTTTTTCTCTCAAGTGAAGGTCAGGACTGTGACACAACCAAACATTGTATGACTTTCTGTCGTTTTAAATGTAAGAGCTCCAAAAAGTGTCTCTTGACATAACAGTGACATAACATGACATAATAGTGTAGGATATGTATCCATACATTTAGGATCTTTAAACCTGTCTTTTTTAGGATGAGGGTTTAAAGGCCTTTTTTAAATTAAAAGAATATAAAGTATAACATTTTATCAAAAGGTCAATAACTCAGAACTGCACTCTTTCTAGCTAAAACCTTACAACACCAGGTTCACAAACCACAAAACAGCTTAGATGATAACTATCTCATACTGGATTTGACAATATAAAACTATATCTTTCTATTTACAATCCAATGACCATTTCACAATCGATTCACAGCGTGTATGCATTTGGGATTGGACAAATGATACAGATAAGCCTTTGTGGTTTACTGAACTCAATCCAGAACATGATTTCCAAGTAAGTCATTTTTGTTTTCTTTTAGCATTTTAATGTCACCTAACTTTATAGATATGGCATTAAGCAGGTCTAACGGTTCAAATGTTGGATTGTGTTTCAGAATTACATCATTTTTAATCCAAATGATAGCACTCAGCTGCTCAGCAACAGTCAAAGCCAGGTGTTATTTTACAGCACGGTAAGTCCTGCTGTTCCTTATTTAAATAGATACAAAGGCTAGTATGTGTATGTTTATTGGAATAATCATCTAATCTTTTTAAAGGCCCAGGGAAGTCTGCAATACTCTGCCCTGAAGATTAAGAAGGTAAAATTAATTATCCACATTTTGTGGTATGGAATTGTCAAGAATATTTTCTGTTATTTTATGGCAATGGGTTTTTGATAAATATATTACAATGTTTCAACATTGCCGTTTCTGATGCGTCTGTTTTTTTTTCAGTCTCCTCCGGACACTTTTAAAACTGTCAACATGGCTGAAGGGTCATTGAGCAATTCTGTGTTTCACTGGAGAAAGCCTGAGATCCTAACAGCAACAGCAGCAGGCAGTATTGTGGTGTGGGAGATGATGGAAGGCTTAGCTGCAAACCAAAACATCCCCAGAGACAGAATCAAGCTAATTAACATTCAGGACGATCCGATCACTGCTCTCACATTAACTGACAGGTACCCAGAGAGAGAGAGAGAGACAGAGAGGGACTCATATTGTTTTATAACAGCGTCATGTACTTATTGCTCTTTAATCTCTCTTTGTTTCTGTGTCGTTTGACATCACAGCTATATTGTGACTGGTGACACTCTGGGCCACATCAAGTTTTATGATGAAAAATTCCTGCTTCTCACTTTGTACTGTGAATTCAACCTGGATGCTATTGTTTCCATTTCCTTTTCCCAAGAGTGTACAGAGGGATACCTGGAGGACTACACTCTTAAGGAAAAACCATTCATCATCAGGTACAAGAAATACAATCTATTATGTCTTTAGTCTAAACTGTTATGTGCATTTTAGCCAAGATGACCTCTCTTTTTCTACAGGAACTTTGTTGTGTCCACAGTCAGCTCCACAGTGGTACATGTGAATGCACTGAAAGGCATCCCTCAGATCCTGCTACATGAGGATTGTGAGGCTATACATGCAGTGGCCTGCCACCCAAAACAGCCAGTTGTGGCCATGGGCAATAAAAGGGGTGTTTTAAAAATGTGGGAATATAACAACAAAGTGATAATCTGCAGCAGGGTCTTCAAGACAGAGAAGCAGATTCAGTGTGTCACTTTTGACCCTCAAGGTGAGCCAACGTGCATGCTGACTGTCATTGCAACAAACACATGTTGCATATGACCAGACTTACCCAGCTACTGCATAAATTTGTCATGACATTTTGCAATGTAAAGAGCTGCCTTGTTGTCTTTGAATAGGATTATACCTGGCAGTTGGCTTTGGCAGTGGAGCTGTTCACATACTGAATCCCAATACTTTACGAAGTGATCCAGAGGAGTGTTTCCGTTACACAAACGACAGCATCCATCACATCACTTTCTCTACAGACTCAAAGTATCTTGCCACTGCGGTAAGCAGGTTCTTTTTTCAAGTGTAATACGTTTGATCTTAGTTATTGGCAACAGGGATTCTGGACTGGAGTTTGTGATAGCATGTTGGCCTTTTTTTTTAAAGCTATCATTATGAAATGAAATAGGTTTGTTGCTATGATAATGTATTGCAAATATATACTGTATATACACTCACCGGCCACTTTATTAGGTACACCTGTCCAACTGCTCGTTAACACTTAATTTCTAAGCAGCCAATCACATGGCGGCAACTCAGTGCATTTAGGCATGTAGACATGGTCAAGACAATCTCCTGCAGTTCAAACCGAGCATCAGTATGGGGAAGAAAGGTGATTTGAGTGACTTTGAACGTGGCATGATTGTTGGTGCCAGAAGGGCTGGTCTGAGTATTTCAGAAACTGCTAATCTACTGGGATTTTCACGCACAACCATCTCTAGGGTTTACAGAGAATGGTCCGAAAAAGAAAAAACATCCAGTGAGCGGCAGTTCTGTGGGCGGAAATGCCTTGTTGATGCCAGAGGTCAGAGGAGAATGGCCAGACTGGTTCGAGCTGATAGAAGGGCAACAGTGACTCAAATTACCACCCGTTACAACCAAGGTGGGCAGAAGAGCATCTCTGAATGCACAGTACGTCGAACTTTGAGGCAGATGGGCTACAGCAGCAGAAGACCACACCGGGTGCCACTCCTTTCAGCTAAGAACAGGAAACTGAGGCTACAATTTGCACAAGCTCATCGAAATTGGACAATAGAAGATTCGGAAAACGTTGCCTGGTCTGATGAGTCTCGATTTCTGCTGCGACGTTCGGATGGTAGGGTCAGAATTTGGCGTCTACAACATGAAAGCATGGATCCATCCTGCCTTGTATCAACGGTTCAGGCTGGTGGTGGTGGTGTCATGGTGTGGGGAATATTTTCTTGGCACTCTTTGGGCCCCTTGGTACCAATTGACCATCGTTGCAACGCCACAGCCTACCTGAGTATTGTTGCTGACCATATCCATCCCTTTATGACCACAATGTACCCAACTTCTGATGGCTACTTTCAGCAGGATAATGCGCCATGTCATAAAGCTGGAATCATCTCAGACTGGTTTCTTGAACATGACAATGAGTTCGTTGTACTCAAATGGCCTCCACAGTCACCAGATCTCAATCCAATAGAGCATCTTTGGGATGTGGTGGAACGGGAGATTCGCATCATGGATGTGCAGCCGACAAATCTGCGGCAACTGTGTGATGCCATCATGTCAATATGGACCAAACTCCCTGAGGAATGCTTCCAGCACCTTGTTGAATCTATGCCACGAAGAATTGAGGCAGTTCTGAAGGCAAAAGGGGGTCCAACCCGTTACTAGCATGGGGTACCTAATAAAGTGGCCGGTGAGTGTATTTCCATGGTTCCATTTCCAAGTGTGACATGTACGTTTTATTTCCTTGTTCACCCTTAGGATGCCGGAAAAGCAGTGACGGTATTCCACTTGCAGACTAATGAAGGCTCTCTGCCTCGTTGGGCATATATGGGCAGATACCGCTCCCACTACAAGCCCATCAAAGACCTTCTTTTTGGGGTTCACCTGGATAGCACCCAACCCAGACTGCTCTCTCTGGGAATGGACCACCAATTGGTTAGTCCGCTTTGTAAATGTTGTAGGACTGTGGACTAGTTTGGTGTTTTGTGATACTGTGTTTTTATGCCACACACCTCTTTGTGAATAATAGGTGGAGTATGATCTGGAAAACAGTGACGTGAATAAGCTTCTCATCCTAAGCTCAGAGCGCATTGAGCAAAGTGCTATTCCAATGGGCATGACTTGGTATCCTCCTCTCACGGCAGAACAGTTTCTTCTTGTTGTCTCAGACCAATACAAGATGAAGCTTTTTAACAGCACTACCAAGATGTGCAGGTCTGTGAGATACTTTAACAAGATCAGATTATTTGTGAAATGTATTTCTCTGACTGTTGTCACCATGAATACTCAAAAACATTATTTCATGTGTTTTAAAAAAAACAGAAAGACTGTCCTTGGCCCAACATATGGCTCTCCCATTAAGAAAATAATGGTCCTTCCCATGTCAAGAAAACCTGAAAGCAACGCATATTACCTAGTATACATTACAGAGGACAAGGTCAGTGCTGGGATTAGGTTGTAGTATTTTATTAAGGCTTTATTTGGTTTGTGGCATTTGGAACTCTGTCTCAAATAAGTCATTTATTTAGTCACAATGCAGGCTGCATGGATTGTTGCTCTGGTGTGTAGAAAGTGTGTCCCGTAATTTATTACACTAAGAAAATGTCTTTTATTAACATAAACACAGCCACAAGCAATTTGTTTTTTTTTCTGATTACATGATCATCTTGGAGTTGTAAAGTAAAGTTGGCAAATTGGATATAAGAATAGTGGTAGTGGAAAATGTTTTTGGTAAGCAGACAGTGATTCACATTATTGATAAAACAAAGTTTTATTTCCAGGTGGGTCTCCAGATTTTGCCTCTGGATGGGAACCCCTACAAGTCCAACGCTCTGATCTGCCATCCGACGGGGGTGTCCACTTTTGCTTGCTCGCACGATGGCCTATTTGTTTTCACTGCAGGAGGGTCTGATTGCACTGTCCTGTCATGGGAGATAAACCTAAAGTAAGGTTAAATAGTACCAACTTGCGTACCAGAAGAAATGCATTAGTGTGTGACCATGTTTTCTGGAGTTAATCTTCTCTCTTGTTGTGAGTGCAGTGCATTGGAGGCAGCAGCTGCCTTGGGAGGTGAGGACCTTGTGCCCTTTTATGACCTTTTAGAGGGAGGCAGAGATGGAAAGTTCTACAGGGTCAGTTAAAAGTTTCCCTTGTTTCTTACAATAGCCACATATTATTCCATTAATGTAAAAGAAGAAGCATGTGTCCTGTTATTTTGCATGTCATTTTGTATGTTGCCTTAAGAATTCTGTTTCTTGGTTTAAGTCATTTTTCAGGAATATATGTCCTTGTGTGTTAGTATTTCAAAGTGGTGGTGGAACATAATTTCTCTAAACTATGAGTTTTATTGAGCCTTTGTGTTGGATAAGTATCCTTATGTGGTATAACTGGATCTTCTTTTATACTTTTATTTATTTCCCTTTTACATCTCTTTGTTTGATGGTGAAGATGATAAGTTCAGCTTTGAAACATTAATTTTTTAGTTATGTTACTTTGCCTACCAGTACGGCAGTATTTCCTTCATTGTCACAGGAATTTGGGTAGGTGACTGGTAAGATCTAACACTATTTACAAATGATGTCTACTTGCTATTGTACAGCATTGCTCATATTTACACATATATTTGGATTATACAAGGCTACGAGATTGAGATATTAGCTTTACTTGCATTTCTCCTTCAGTTGTGAGTTTTAGACATTTCTGATACCATTTCAACCACAAATTCTCAGTTTTGGAGCTTTTCTGTTTTTAGGAGATGGAGGACTTTTTCTATTACTGCCAAATCCGTCATCAAGGCACTGACTCAATGGAGAAACGACAATTGTCTACCAAAATCCCCCTGTCAGAGGTTCCCTCTCTAATGAGAGCTTTGGCCTACTTCCCTACTGAGCAAGAGGTACAATGTGTGTAAATCAAGCAACATTTTTCAATAGAAAATATCATGACAGTAAAAACATTACACAAATTGTTTTATTATATTTTACCAGATAGAGGATATGCATAATGAGGTCAAGTTCAGCAAGTATGCAGAAACAGGAAACTATGTGACCGACATCGACCTGGAGGAGTTTATCAAGCTGTATGTCAACCACCGGTCAGCATTCGGCATCTCTAGCAATGAACTTCATCAAGCTTTTCACATCCTTGGTGACTGTGATAATACAGGACAGCCTTTTCTGCAGAGACATGAACTGCAAGAACTTCTACAGTCTCGAGGTTTGCTGCAGGCTATTCAGTCAGACAATGATTGTATCTGTCAGTAATACTACCGTCAAATTACTGAGAAGTTATTGTCATCATGACACAAAGTCCAATATGTGCATAATTTTTACATTATCTTTGACAGGAGAACATATGACAGAGGAAGAGGTGGCAGAGTGTTTCACTTCACTGTTAGGCCTCGATGAAGAGGACGAAGACGAAGCAGGAGGAAGAGAAGGGGAATGCTCTGAGCATGACATTAATAAATCTGACAGTAAGTAAAAGAAAACTCACTCACAAACCATAATCTAACACTTCACATAACAGCTGAAAAACATCTGTGTGTGTGTTTGTGTTTTTGTGCGTGTGTGTGTGCAGGTGGCACATATTCCCTCGAGTGTGCGATCCCAGATGAGATATCTATAAAGACATTTACAAGTCACATCCTGGGCTTCCCATCCTCTGCAAAGTAGAGTGACAGGTCTTCCCACTCCATAGTGATGAAAGCAAGGAACTGTCTGTTAGTCTAAGAGAAGTTGTGTTGATGACGAGCCCTTAATGTTTGCTAGGGCATCTTATGGTGCTGGAATTTGCTTTAATTCAAAAATATGATGAATAAATATCAATATTAAGTCAGATCAATATGTTCAGCTTTGTCACATACTACATATAAAATGTATTTTGTAAAAAGTTTAAATTGAACAGTATTTTCCATTTGCGGAAATGTTGTTAAGGTACATTTTGATGTTAACAGGCTACTTAGTTGTATTTTGTTGTAAAGGATTGCAATATTTCTCTCACCATAATACCATTTCATTACTTCATGAAAAAAAGATAAAAAACATCAATTACATTTATTCATTTTTTCCTCCTCAATTTTATTAGAAGAGTAATTGAAACCCTGAAAGACAAATATTGGAGACTCCATTCATTTTTATTTCTATTCAGAAGCCAAAAACATATTTATTTAACAGGGGTGGCAAATAACACTATACATTTATCGTTACTGTAGTTTTTTAAAACCTAGATAAAAACAAGCAGGACTGTGTACGACAGCTTCAGGTTTATTTCGAGTTCTTCGGTGGGTGGGGCTCTGACTCCGACCAATCACAAACGTTTTAACAGGAACTTCCGGCTCCAGACAGCGACGCCTGCAAGCTGTTTTTTGTCAGCTGGTGGCTGCGGCTCCCAGCTACGTCAACTATCTATTAAGACAACAACAAGTTAACTCGAGCTTTAGAAATGAGTGAACAGAGAGCCCAGCCTTCACATGACGAGTTTAAAGAACTTTAACTAAGAGTCAGCCTTAACCGCGTCCTCCAGCCTTATGAAAAATACAGTTGTATTGTCCTAGCTTGCTAGCTAACGTTAGCTATTTGTCTTGTGAGTTACCGACATGGCTACTAGAGAGATGTATTTACGTCAGACTTACCGTCAACCACCGGCGAGCATAAAGCAGGAGCAGGATGACGACTCGGACGTGGAGGAAACTCACCTGGGGCTGAGGAGACCAGACGGGCTGGAGTCTCAGATCATCCACAGCGGACACTTTATGGTGTCCTCGCCCCATTGCGAGCACCCTCCGAAGAAAGGCTACGACTTCGATACTGTCAACAAGCAGACCTGTCAGACCTATCATTTTGGCAAGGCGAGCATGTCGCACCTCTCCATAGACGCGTCCCTGACCAAACTCTTTGAGTGCATGACTCTTGCGTACAGGTATGTTATAACACATCTGAGCACCATGTATTCATTACACTGTAGCTCTCCACCAAGTTCATGTTAAGCTCTCTTCAGTGCTGGAATCAGTCAGGAAAGGGACATACTGGAAATTGCAGTCACGAGTGTCCTCTTCGTAGGCCTAACTGTTCCTGATTGACCACTCATGATTGTGGTAAAGGAAGTACTGAGATCCTTCACTTAAACCAAAGTACCAATACCACACAGTAATACATAAGCTATGAGAAGTAAAAGTCCTGCACTCAAAATTCTACCCAAGTAAGAGTAGAAATGTATTGCCATCAAAATGAAAGAAATCTGCAGATAAAACGGCACAGTGATTGATATGACATTATCAGATTATTAATCCCAATGCACCGATGTATTGGTGTGGTACTTTATAGAAACATTATGAGCATCGCGGACAGGGCTTGTGAAACTCAGATCACAATCTCCAAAGCTCTTAAAAAGAGATATCTTTGTTCTATCTTAAAGTAGAATGATTATAATAAGTAATCAGGAGCAACTGTAATCCTTCATTGGTATTGGTCCAAAAGTAGTTTATAAAATGTTACAATTACTGAAAAATGACCCTCAAGAGACAGGCCCAAATCAATGCACTCAAAGATATTTACTTTAATCTGACAAACAGCATAAAAAAGTATTGAGTCTATAATTGTGTAAAACAGAGAGTGATATTACTTAAAAAAGTGTTCTGAAAATATATGGGATTATTTCTGTGCCTTTAATTCCAAGAACTTGTTAAGTATCAAACAAACATCACTATCTCAAGCAAAAATAATTACCACCTCAAAGGTAAAACTTGCAAACAAAACATTTGTGTAGTCATAAACTATTGGTATTTTATTGGTTTGATAATATGTCCTTTTGTTCCGTCTGCTTCTTTCTCAATGATCAGTCTTTTGCTCTCTTCATCACATTTACGGTTGCGTTCCCAGCTTTCTCGTTTGTGCTTCCAAAACTCTTTGTTTGTAATTTTGGCACAAAGCTCTCGCATGGGCGGGTCTAACAGGGCTGCGTCCCCATTGGCTAATGAGTTTTTGGGGTACGTTTGAGTGACGGCTCAGTGCCCGCCTCCCCGCTCTGGCGTTTCAGTGCATCTAACGTTAGATACTTTGGAGGACACACAAACCACTCTATACAGCGGATTCCTACAAGGTTAATAAAGTGTAAGTATTGATCTTTTTTCTGTGATCTACGTTTTAAGCACGTTTACTCGACGTTTGTTTCGTTCAGTAAAGTTACTAGCTAGCTAGTTAAGTTAATGTTAGCTGCCTTGTCAGTAACGTAGCTTTGTGGTTTACTATGACAAATTATCATCCAGCTAGGGTATTGGTTAAGTCGTATAATTTAGAAGCTGTGAATATAATATATTCTATCTAGAGATTTAAACATGCATTAGTTAATGTTCCATCTGTACACACTGCTGCAAGATGGCAGATAACTGACATATTTTTGTATATTTTAACGCTGTAAATTTCAACAATATTTAGAATTAATGCATATTATTATTACTACTGTCCAAACTATGTACTTTGACTAATACAACAGGCCCTTGACAAATGCTTTGCATAGTGATCATTCTTGTTTGATGTGATGTGCATGGCAGATGAAGGTCAGGTCCTGGACCACCTTGGCAGATCACCCAAGGGAAAAGCAGATAGATCATTTGAGTATATTAACATGAAGCCATATTGTACTTTACACATGTAGTCAACACAGAGGTAGGGATTTAGGAAGTGTGATCAATAATATTCCACAAATAAGTGTTCCAGTAGTGATTATGAAAGGGAGAAAAATGTTCCTGGAGTGCAAATGCTTAATTAAAATTATTTATTTTTGAGCTAAATTAAAACACTTATCATCTAATAAGGTACTTCAAGCTTTACAATAAGAAGTCAAGGAAGTGAAGGACTACAGCCACATCCCAGGCCCTCAAAGAGCTGACCTGCAGAAAAGGCTGTAGTCCAGACTGGAGCGGTGAGTCATCAGTGAGCTCAGGAGACGAGATGATCCCGGACGTCTACGAGTTGTGTGATATTCCTGCACCACCCTCAGAAGTGTTGTTGCAGACACAAGTCAGCAGAGAAATACAGCTTGTCTTAGGTGAAACTGAATATGTGAAATATATACATAACCCAATTACTCAGTATGTTTGTGTATTGTTGGTAATGATGACTGATCCTGACCTGTGATGTACTGCAAATAATGACTGACACTGAGTTCCAGCTCCTTCTACCACTGGGGCCCCAGCATACGTTCAAATATCCATTACATATGTGAAGTTTTACATCAGACTAAAAATAAAGCATTATAATAAACTCAACCTTATTTCCTGTTTATTATATAATAAACCAAACAGACAAGGGTGAATGTACAAAAATGGTTTAACATATTATATGCATTTTAAAATATAATTATAGTAAAACAATGTAAACACAACATTAAATTACAGGGCAGTATACTGTAATAGGATATATTGACATTCAATGGACTTAGAAACTACAAGTACACAAGAAAAAGGTTATTTTAAGTGTTTAGTATCTCAGTAAAATATGATCTGTACATACAGTGGGGAGAACAAGTATTATATACACTGCTGATTTTGCAGGTTTTCCTACTTACAAAGCTTGTAGAGGTCTGTAATTCTTTATCATAGGTACACTTCAACTGTGAGAGACGGAATCTAAAACCAATATCCAGAAAAAAAATTACGTTGTATGATTTTAAAATAATTAATTTGCATTTTATTGCATGACATAAGTATTTGATACATCAGAAATGCAGAACTTAATATTTGGTACAGAAACCTTTGTTTGCAATTACAGAGATCATACCGTATGTTTCCTGTAGTTCTTGACCAGGTTTGCACACACTGCAGCAGAGATTTTGGCTCACTCCTCCATACAGACCTTCTCCAGATCCACTATCTGAATTACGGATATTTGCAACTGAATTGTAGATCTGTAATTCCAGTTTCAGATACAGTATCTACAGTTTGATTCTGACTAGTCATAACTCCAGTTATAACTCTAGATATCTATATGTTCCTTTTCAGATATCTCAAATTAAGTTTTAACTAGGCAAAATGGCACAGTAGATATCTCAAATTGGAGTTAGGGATATTCATAATTTAATGGAAGATATCTACTATCAAGGTATCTTGAAATACATTTTAATTAGATATATCTGAAATTTGAGACATCTGTAACTTTTATTCTGCCTAGTCAAAATGTAATTACAATCTTTTGACTAGGCAAAATGACGTTGCAGATATCTGTATGCAAATTGGGACCACATCTCATACAGGCGAGAGCAGAGCACGTTCAGATCATCAAGTCACATAGCTAGCACCTGTTAACTGTTAACAGGTGCTAGGACTATTTTGCCAGTTTTGAATAGAACGCCGTGCTCTCTCTCCACAAATCACACAAATGTGTGAGGGCTAGTTCAATCGCATGCCATTTTCTGGTGTTTTTTACGATTACAGCCAACGCCAGGACTGTTTTTTCTTCTTCCATTCTCAGAAATAAGGAAATGAACCCACGTCTTCTTTGATTATGGCGGGGAGGGGAAATTACATATTTGTGGATATCTAAAATAGACAAACATCATGCACACTTATTTCCACTAGTCATAATGACGTTGAATGACTTTCATTCTGCCTAGTCAAAACTGAATTACAGATATCTGCAATTGTTTATTCAATTAAGTTGAATGTCATTTTCAATGACGTCATTGCAGATATCTGTTGTTTTGACTAGTCACAATTACGTTACAGATATCTTGAATGACAATTCCAACTATCCAAAATGTAATCACGACTAGTCAGAAAGACATTGTTGATATCTACAATGTTAATTCTGGATAGTCAAACTTAGCTTTTAAATGTTAAAAGTGCTTGCCATAGCGCAACTGCAAACGTGATGGAGAGAGCAAAAGAAGCAGAGGGAACAGTAAACACAAGAACATATTATATAACAAATAAATGACCAATAGTTTACGCCTACACAAATGTTTTGTTTCCAAGTTTTACCTTTTGAGGTGAAAATTGTTTTGCTTGAGTTAGTGGTGTTTGTCTGATACTTGAGAAGTTTTGCTTGGAATTAAAGGCACAAATAATCCCATAAAAACACAAAGACAAAAACCAGCACAGTGAATGCTGATAGGCTTCACATTATGTAATGTAGTTTAATTGTTATGATACAAACTAAAAGGAGCAAAGTTTAATTTAAATGCAGTTGATGTTAACAAGATATTAAGAGGTGAGTTATAAAGAAAACGCTGGGTATCCCATGGTTCTCTGTTTACTGTAGCGTGGGTGCAGAGCCAGCTGCTCAGAGGATTCCCTCTGACTTAGCAAATGGCACTAACTTGGATACAACAAGAAGACTATTTATAGACCAGGAAACCACTACCAGTTGCTGTTCTGCAAACAAAGAAATTAAGAGTATTTATGAACCCCAGAGAGCCTTTACTCTCAGCAAGAGCATTAGTGGATCTGCAAAGTTTCCCCCTATAATAACAGGAAAAGACTGGACAGGAAGCACAGACTGCAACAGGAGATGAAGGATGGAAAGAGGGAAACAGGGTGCTTTTCATTACACTAACTGCTTTCTCACATCCTCATTGTGACCTGGAAATCGGTTCCCCTCCGTTATCATGGACGATCTTCCAGTCCCTTAAATGAACCTTGAGGACAGAGGAGACTTCTGGGCTTTTAACGGTCAACATACAAATCTTTATTTTTTTTCCTTTTTATTAGATAGTGACAGTGGATAATAATAATAATAATAATAAATTGAATTTATATAGCGCTTTTCACAAACTCAGAGAGAGAGAGAGACTGCAAAGTACTCAGCCTACAAGGGGGCACGCTCTACTGGGTGAGCTAGAGGCCGCCCCTCAATGTACAAATCTTTTTTTTTTTATATTGCGTACGTTTATTATTCTAAGTCTTTTGTTTTTGAAGGAAGAAATCATTGACACGTATAGTTCCATTTAGTTTATAAATACAAATAATTGAGTTCTTTTGATTGTAAATTTGCATTTGTGAATATGGGATTTAGGGAGGAGATTAATAAGGAAAAGTTTTTTTATAGTTTGTCACTATAATGACATAGCATTAAAATACAATAAATCATATAGTAACAAGCTAAAGAAAATGTCAGCTATAAAATTATTATCATTCCACAGCATATGTGTACATTTACAATTCCAAAATTAGTTGAGCAAGTTTCAGGATGCAATTCACAGAGCAATGTACATCTATGTTACTTTGTAACTTTTGTAAGAGATGTTTCATTCTATCTCTGTCATTCGCTTCTGTCCTTTTTAAATTTAAACATTCACTTTAGTTGTTTTATTTTGACATTTTTTAAATGTGGTGAATATAACTGGTATAGGGCACTAGTAAAATTACACTCCGATGTTAAACTTCATATCAGCATTCTTCGAGGAAGTTTCAGATCACTTTTTTATTATTGCCTGTTTGACTGTTTGACATTTATCTGGCGCACGTGTCTCCTCTCTGTTCATTAGCCTCCTCATCTCTATATTACACTTAACACTTAATATTAACTATAATTTTAACTTAAGCTTGACTTTGGCAGATTCCATCTTGTTTGTCTTGCTTGCATTATCTCGAAGTGTTTTCAGTACACTGCCAGTGTGGGTAAAGGTAACTTTTATTTTTTTATTATTTTTTTTTTATAACTTGTACACTCACATTCTCAGTGTAGAGTTTAGCTTTTTTCTGTTCTAGTGAAAAGAGTGACTTTCTATCAATAATCACATAATTGATTTCAAAAGGTACTTTTTTGTCATTTTTTTAACTAGACATGTTGTTCCAGAGCCTAGTTTATTGTCATTAGGTGCCAAATTTAGACAACCCCCTCAGTGAAATACACAGGGCTGCTAACGTAAAAGGACAGCACTGTGATTTTTAAGGGCTGAGATATTTATGTACTTGTACAAGTGAAGCCATCATATTTGTTTCATAGAATTCCTTGTGTTTCTAATCACTTGATATATTATTTAACTGTTAATTTCCTTGTCTTTTCAGTGGTAAGTTGGTATCTCCCAAATGGAAGAATTTCAAAGGTCTAAAACTGCTTTGGAGGGACAAGATCCGCCTCAACAACGCCATATGGAGAGCCTGGTATATGCAGTGTAAGAGTTTCTCTTTCATTTGGTATCCATAGAGTTTAGTATTTAGTTTAAAGGGACTTGAATTAATTAATCAAGCTGTAGCATGTGTAAAGACTTGAGGATTTGGTTTGTCAGAAATAATGGGGAGGACACTTCATAAATCAGATTTTTTTGTATTGACAGATCTACATTTCAGCACATATTGCCCTTTTCATAACCAGTCTTTATTTATCCTCTCGGTTTATGTGTGTATATTTATTTAAACTTAAACTTAACAGACTGACACCATTATCTGTAAAATAATTATCTGTTACAGTATGGAACTACATTCTGCTTTTCATGATTTCAAACTGTCTTTGCAACTTGCTGAAGTATTCTTGGTTTGTTTACATGCCATGAGCAGTTTTGTGACTGACTGATAACAACTCTCATTCACGTCTCAAAAGTAAACACAAACTGGATCAAGCTTTTCATGAGCCACAAGTTGAGGCTGAGCTATGTATATTTTAAGTTTTTCATTTATTTCTTATTGTGTTGTAAATTTAATTCACCAGTATGAAAAATGGAACTGTGCATTTCAACTGAGGGTGACTTTGAGGTGGTTTGTCTACCCTGCAGATGTGGAGAAAAGGGAAAATCCAGTTTGTCACTTTGCAACTCCTCTCGAAGGAAGTATGGACTTGGATGTCCAACGTCCTGCAGAGGTAAAGACAGGAAGATTTGATTTGATCATTATGTGGTGCACAAACGGCAGTAGTGGCTTTGTGTTGTTTCTTGTCACGGAAATCCTCTCACGGAGCATTTTATGATCACTCTCTCAAACACTTACTATTGGGTTTTATGTTTCCCTTGTCACTTCCTTTCTTTGTGCTTTATGTTTGTTATGGTCTATGGTTTATTTCCCATCTCCCTCTTTCTGCAGGGCAGTACCACAGAGGGGATATGCTGGAAAAGAAGAATTGAAATTGTCATAAGAGAATATCACAAGTGGAGAACATACTTTAAAAAAAGGGTATTGAGTTCAGTTTTTTAGATACAGTGGGGAGAACAAGTATTTGATACACTGCCGATTTTGCCAGTTTTTTTACTTTCAAAGCATGTAGAGGTCTGTAATTTTTATCATAGGTATACTTCAACTGTGAGAGACAGAATCTAAAACAAAAAAGTAGGAAATCATTGTATGATTTTTAAATAATTAACTGCATTTTATTGCATGACATAAGTGTTTGATCACCTACCAACCAGTAAGAATTTGGGCCCTCACAGACCGGTTAGTTTTTCTTTCAGAAGCCCTCCTGTTCTCCACTCATTACCTGTATTAACTGCACCTGTTTGAACTCGTTGCCTGTATAAAAGACACCCGTCCTCACACTCAATCAAACAGACTCCAACCTCTCTGCACAACCTGCACAAGGCTGGGATGGGCTCCAGGACAACAGGCAAGCAGCTTGGTGAGAAGGCAACAACTGTTGGCACAATTATTAGAAAATGGAAGAAGTTCAAGATGACGGTCAATCTCCCTGGGTCTGGGGCTCCATGGAAGATCTCACCTCGTGGGGCATCAACGATCATGAGGAAGGTGAGGAATCAGCCCAGAACTACACTGTGTTTGGATGAAGAAGAAGGATGGGTGCAACCCCAAGAACACCATCCCAACCATGAAGAAGGGAGGTGGAAACATCATTCTTTGGGGATGCTTTTCTGCAAAGGGGACAGGACGACTGCACCATATTGAGGGGAGGATGGATGGGGCCATGTATCGCGAGATCTTGGCCAACAACCTCCTTCCGTCAGTAGGAGCCTTGAAGATGGGTCGTGGCTGGGTCTTCCAGCATGAAAACGACCCAAAACACACAGCCAGGGCAACTAAGGAGTGGCTCCGTAAGAAGCATCTCAAGGTCCTGGAGTGGCCTAGCCAGTCTCCAGATCTGAACCCAATAGAAAATGTTTGGAGGGAGCTGAAAGTCTGTATTGCCCAGTGACAGCCCTGAAACCTGAAGGATCTGGAGAAGGTCTGTATGGAGTGGGCCAAAATCCCTGCTGCAGTGTGCAAACCTGGTCAAGAACTACAGGAAACGTATGAGCTTTGTGATTGCAAATAGAGGTTTCTGTACCAAATATTAAGTTCTGCTTTTCTGATGTATCAAATACTTATGTCATGCAATAAAATGCAAATTAATTATTTAAAAATCATACAATGTTGTTTTCTGGATTTTTGTTTTAGATTCCGTCTCTCACAGTTGAAGTGTACCTATGATAAAAATTACAGACCTCTACATGCTTTGTAAGTAGGAAAACCTGCAAAATCAGCAGTGTATCAAATACTTGTTCTCCCCACTGTATGCTCTGTAATAGTTCAGGGGCATACTGGGTATTTCATTATATGTATCATGTTTGTTTGATTTGTCATAAAACATTTTTTATCTAATGTGGCACTCACTTTTATAGTTACAGAAGCACAAGGATGACGACCTCTCAAGCTTGCTTAAGGTATGCAAAACTGCATCATGCGCATCCCTCCAAAGTGCTGTTAGTACTAACATGAACATTACTATCAGCATCTGTTCAACCAGATGTTGATAGGGCATTAATGTAATTAACACATACAAACCCAGTCACCCTCACATTATTATATACTTTTTAATAGATCATCTTTTACTATGTAAACATTTTTTGGACTGGTTTCACCTAACTTGTAACTTGCTGACAGACACAAAATAAATCTATATATACATAAGGTGATTTAATTTTTTAAGATAAGTGTAAAATGAAGCATGGAGACAAAGTGTTGTTTATTAGTTAAGTGTCATCCCATGTTTGCTGTACTCAACACTGCATGCTTGTGTGTCATTAACTGGCTTGGCGGTTGCCTTTTGAACACTCAAAGGGACCAGAGGAGCAGTTATCGCTGTTTGGGGAAGTCTCTCCAGACATGCTCCGTGTCTCCTTTTACCAGGATGAAGAGGCCGCTGTACGTCGTGTTCCTCGTAGGCTTAATGAAACGCCTGCCCCTATGGAGATGGACCCCCTCTTTGACATGGATGTTCTGATGTCTGAGTTTTCAGACACATTGTTCTCTACGTTGGCCTCGCACCAGCACATAGCCTGGCCTAATCCAAGGGAGATTGGTGAGAAAATCCATTCTATAAATACAGTAGACATCCTAATTATATTTTTAGTATCTTCCTACTCACTCAATATGTGATTAAATAATTTGATACTTTTGTCTTTTATTTCCTGTTGGCACTACTGTCATGTCTTCCCCCCTACTTTCCCTATCGCTGCCTCTTTGCCTTACACAGCTCATGCAGGGAACGCAGACATGATCCAACCAGGACTCATTCCTTTACAACCCAACTTAGACTTTATGGACTCCTTTGATCCACTGCAAGGTAGGAGCACTGCCCATAGCAGCAGGAGTACTGCACACACGCTAATAGTGCACATGTTCTAGTAACTCTGCTGAAGCAGTTGGCTTAGCCTAACACAAAAAATAGAGCGGTTTTACTAACCTCTAGCTAACATAGAGACTCTTGTTCCAGACTTATTTCACAGCCTCCGTACGCCATCTGTCACCCTTCTACCCAGCAGCAGCTCTCAGTCACAGGTAAACACCATCCCAAGGCACAGTCCCCTAACACTCACACACCACCATGATTACAATGTGTTCAAGGATTGCTTTTCCTAGATTAAAGACTTTTTTTTTGGTCGGTTTTTCCCATCTTTCTGTCTTAATGTAGTTCCACAAAAAATCTATGTACAATAATAATATTACTAAACTTTATTTTCAAGGCACTTTTCAAACATGACTTTCTCATCAAACTGCTTAACATTAAACTTTTAGTCTTTTGAGAATCAATCACTCACTCAAAATGTGGCAAAATATTTAGCTTCTATTTCATGCTGTCCTTCTCCTTGAAGCTTTATTTAGCCTTATTTTCTGTTAGGTCTATAAATGCAGCCTTACCACAGGTCCTTGTTCAACTTTTAGGTACAGAACGACAACAGTACCTGTATCTGATAGTTGTATAAACAGGTATATTTTGACACCATGTTGGTGTAGTTAAGGGCATGTTCATCTTCAATTCACTGGAAGCCAGAAGATGGACTTTAACCCCTCTCTTATTTCCAGTTGAAACATTAAAAAAAATGTATTTTGCATCTGCCTGGGTAAATAGAAAGACATATACTGTAAATGCAGCTAATTTGACAGATGTTTGTTTGGAAAAGTAATGTTTTTTTCTTTAGTGCAAGTTGGTTGCAGTTGTGACAATTAAGCTGCAGTGTCAGTATTGAGCAGCCAGAAAATCAATGCATTAATATATGAATGAATAATGAATCCACTTCTGACATTGTCATTGCTTACAAATGAATAATAATGATATAAAAGCTTTAGTGTGTGTAGCAAGACACACTTTTACTGTCATAATCAGCACAAATATACAATTTTACAGCTAATATAAACTTAGAAAATAGAATTACATCTCTTCTGTTTCATTTTTCACTGGAAGAAATGACTAAGTGTGTTGTTCCTTTTTCTTATGTCATCCCTTGCCAGGCCCAGTTAATGTCCTCCATGCTCACAAGCAACCACATCTCCCCTCCTGGGCCCCTGCCCACCCCTTCTCCCATGGCCAGTCAAACCAGTCGAACAGGTGGTGGTAGTAATGCTGCCTATGTACAAAACTACATGCCTCTGTTTCCTGGGCAGGTGGCGCCCAGTGATCAAGTAGTTGTTTCGTCAGTCTCTCAGTCATTATGCCATGATCCTTTGGCACAGTGCCTTCCAGGTCAGGACATGGCCTCAGCAGCACCCATGGTTCCACTACCATTGGACAACACCTCAGTGCTGGATGAGACAGAAGCACAGTCTGTGATTACACACACGGCCTCCTCTATTGTCACACCCAGCGATGCAGCAACCACCTTTAGCCACACCTCAGAATATAGCTCCATATCTACACAACCTCCAGCTTCTCCTTCCCAACTCCAGCCCTTGGCTCCATTACCTGCCCCTCCTGTCCAGCACCCTCAGACTTTTGCCTTGCCTCGCCCCTTTCTGTCACCTGGTTCAAACAAAAAACGCCTCATCCTTTCAGGTCTGTTGTATCTGATCTCAAGATAATGATATTGGCTCTGCATTTGGAGAAATTGTGTATTTAACCCTTGTGTTGTCTTCCCCGTCAAAATTGAAAATCAACACTTTTGTTGACGCACTTTTGTTGTGAACTTTTTATTACGTTTTTATCCCTTTTTTCAACTTTTTCCAATGTTTGTCACTTTTTTAACATTTTCAACACTACTTAATCATGTTATTTTTGGAATATATGGTCATTAAATCTTATTTTTAGGAAATTATACCTAATGTTTGAGTTATAAAAGCAGAAATTATGAATTATTTAGACTAAAATTAAAGGATGTTGATGGATAATCACAGACTGGAATATGTCAACTTTTACTTAATACTATTTCAAAACCACGTCAATATTTTTTTCCAAATGCTATAAAATTGAATAAGACCCCCCCAAAATTTAAGGAAAGTAGAGATTTGTACTTGCCAAAGAGCGTTGTGTGGAATCAATCATGTTATTTTAGGTAATTAAAAAGAACATTGATATAGAAAAACGGGTCAATTTGACCCAAGGGCAACATGAGGGTTGACATTGTTGATCTGACAGTGGAGCTGTGTCACTTTAACTTAATTACCACAAGATAGCACTAAAGACTTTGTTACTCAGTCGTCTTGATTTACAGCAATGTTTGTAATTAATCTGTGTCAATGTAGCTTGTACCCCTGATCATGTTTTTTGATAAGGACAGAAGAAAACATCTGTTGCCAGATTTCCAATGGAACTGTATTGGTGGATAAATTGAGGAAAATAATCTTTATAGCAAACAATTATATTTTGTAAAATAATCAATTTATTAAAACAATTTCAGTAATTTAGAACCAACCACTGTTGGTATACTTGATATACTAGCTCTAATATAGTGTAAAGCTAATATAAGGCAAATGATATCTATAACAATTATAGTCCATGGTCGGCAGCCCAACCTTTTTGCCTCAATGGTCCCCCTTACTTTCATTTTAGTAGAATAGCTTATCTTTGTAAAATTCACTCTCAAGATTTTTATTTTTTATTATTTAGAAAGATGAAACTTGTCAAGACTATGTTACCTACAGATTTTATTTCCCGAATAGACAAAAAAAAGGCAGAGGGGACCTATATGTCAAAAACTCATTATTGGATGTTTACGTATGAATGTACTTGAAATAACACTACAGTGCCTTACAATCATTGTTCATTCTCTCAGCCCCTTTCCCAGGTCCCAATGCTGTAATTGTTACACCAACACCTCTTAAAGCAGATGTGGTCCATAATACAGGAGTGGTCGTCACTCCTTCTCAACTTGGAGGGGTATGTTTTCATCTCTTGTGCCACAATGGGTCTGGAAATTATTGAGTTGCCAATAGAAAATTCAAAAACTGCAACATTTCCATTTTATTGTTTACTTTGCTGTGTATAATTAATAAATCTGAAAATAAAACGTTATTAGTCTTACACTCAGGTGATCATTTACAAAGTAAAGAAATATAATATTTTATTGTTGTGCTTCTCAGTCTTGTAGCTCTTTTTTATTTCCTGTCTATCTGCTCTTTTCATGTATCTTAGGCTCCTGGATTTCACGTTTTGTCTAAGACAAAGAAGTCTCTCCCCAGCCTATTCTCCCCAAGGGAAAGTCTTATTCTTCCAGCCGCAGGAATCAGAAAGCCTCTTCTAGTGTCGGTGAGATGTCACTTTACTCAGAATGCACATCATGACTCCAAACCATAGACTGTTAATATTAATTGACAGAGTATGTGTGACGTCACCTATTGGTTTGTGGAGCTCTATGAGTTGTTGATTTTGCCATTACGGGCGCAGCCATCCTGGTTGCTGATGTGACGATTTTAGAAGAGAGGGAGGAGGAGTGAGGGAGGAGCCCTTACACTCTACGTTACACACTTTCACTGGTAATCACATCATAGCCACGGCCTAAAAACTAGTGATTGAGACCATAAACTTATGAAATTATGAAAGTGTTTATTGAGGTAATAAATCAAGAGAGAAGTGAGTCACTTTCTCATAGACTTCTACACTAACCGACCTCCTTTTGCAACCACACGAGTCGCCCCCTGCTGGAGAATGCAGGTTTAAGGCACTTCCACATTTGCAGCAATTCGCCGAACCAGATGGTTTGTCCATTAATATTAACAGTCCATGCTTCAAACCCACAACTTGCTGCAACTTTGTTTTTTCTTTCCAGGTCACAGTCAGCCGGGATTGAGTCATGGATCACCATGTGGGTTAGATCAAGTTCCTAGTCCCCAGTCACTGATCTGCAGCAGCAGTACACTTCTGGTAAAGAATGAACAAAATCAGGTTTGTGTTTGTGTGGGTTTACTAAAATATCCTTCGGGATGAGTAAAGTATCTATGTATCTATCTATGTTTCTTAATATTAGGACTATACCGAATGTCATTTTTCTTTCACATTAAAAGTGTTGATTGAGGTTTTTAAATGAAACTTTGTCTGTCTGTCTATTGTATGACATCATCACCCTAAAAAAATTAATCAAAGTCCTTGAAAAAAAATATTATTATAAATGTAATTTATGTTGCTGTTAGATTGCTGCTAGACAGCCTCATTAATACATGTGCATAGCGTACCTCCCTTTGTGAACAGCAAGCAGGAGAGCAAACAGCTTTTTGACTGCAGTGAAAATGTTCTTTTTGAAAGGCTAAACAGCAACAAATAATGATTAACGCAGAATGCTTTGTTCAAACTCCTTCAATGTTTTGGAAATGATTACATCTATTTTTTTTTTCAATCAGTTTGGACTTTTGGAAATGTTTGGATCACACGAGTCAGAAACAATCCTACGCAGCAACCACTAGAATCTACAAATAGTATACTACTGATAATATGTAATGTAATACTGCCTAATCTTCATCTGCTACTGTGCAGAAATACAGAGTTTAAACAGGATGAATATACGTGCAAGCATAAAAGAGGTGCACAGCATTCAAATGTTGATTTAGAATTTGAATGTCAACGTTATGAATGAAGCTTAGCCCTAATTAACATAAATGGTATGCTAGTATGATTGCTACATTTACGTGTGGATATTAAAATTGAAATGACATATTGGCCTCTCAGATGCTTAGGCAATCCTTGAAATGTTTTGATTTGGGTAAAAGTTTAGATTTTTTTTTTTTTTAAATAAAATGGCACTTTATGTTAAGAATGTCGAGGGAAAGCCATGAATCTCAATGCTAAAAATGAATTAGGACAGACTCAATTTAGTAGCTGGGCAAATGTATAGCCCAGTCTGTTACAAGAAGCGTTTCTCCTTTTCCTCTGTAATATATGACACAATATCAGTAAGCCTCTGTGTAATATTTCCACTGTTGTTGTGTGACAGAGCCGGAGGACAACTCACATATCTGCTGAGCAAAAGAGACGATCAAACATAAACATTGGCTTTAAAACACTCTGCAACTTGGTTCCCACTCTAAAGTCACAAATAAATGTAAGTCTGTGTACCTATGTGTCTTCATAAAACATCCATAATGGATTCAGGACATCATTATTTTTTGCTTTGTTTGTGTACAGTTTTTGCTTCATATATATTTCTAAATATTTAATTTGCTTTCTCCCCTTCTACCATATTCATTAACTTTGCCCATTTAGATCAGTAATGCAGTCACATTGCAGAAGACAGTGGATCACATTGGGAAGCTCCAACAGGAGAGGCAGCTGTTGCAGGAAGAGGCCAAGAGACTACGTGAGGAGATAGAAGAGCTCAACACCTCCATTAAGTATGTTGAAGCATCGTGAATGCATCACCCCTCTTCTGATATACAAGTTGCACAGACACTTAACATATTAACTGTTTCTGTCTCTTGTCACGGCTTGACCACAGCTCGTGTCAGGAACAGCTTCCTGCGACAGGGGTGCCCATCAGGCGGCATCGGGTCAACCGCATGCAAGAGAAGTTCAATGAGTATGTAAAGGACCGCACTCTTCAGAACTGGAAGTTCTGGATCGTATCCTTCAATGAAGGTGCTCTAACACAGTTTGCTGCTTTTATAACACAGACTAAGCGTTTGGCTTTGATTCTGACAGAATGATTGTATCCTGTGTCATGCACAGTCAAGGAAGACTTGATAAGACGTAAGTGTTACACAACTGAAATATTAAATATCTTCCCATCGCTATTGAGGAAAACAAAGCTACTGTTAGTCCTGTTTATATAGACAGATGTCTTTAAACTTTATTCAGTGGCCACAGTTCCTAGAAGTTTTAAAATATTACAAATAACCAAAAATCCACTGTGACAATTTGACCAGTCACACTGTAGTTAAGAAGGGGAATTGCTTTGTTATCTACCAATACCAATTTCAATTACTGATTAGTATTCTCTTTACAGAGGAGGCCAAATCAATCTCTGATTTAGTTGCATATTATTTTATGTTAAGCAACCCATACATTGAAGCATGAGTTGGTAAAAGCTACAGATTTCCATGTTAGAGGTCAGGCATAATTGCATTCGGCTCACTGTAGTATAATTGATCCTTGACCATCATCAATTCTAGTTCAGCATCATTATCAAGCCTCTCTTTGAGTCATTCAATGGGATGGTGTCAACTACAAGCAGGGCAGAGCTGTGTCAGACCACCCTGCAATGGCTAGAGCGTCACTGCTCCCTTCCAGTCCTCAGACCCAGTAAGTAAAGGACTATTTCTTGTAGACATCCAGCAAAAACCTCACCAGCCCACTTAATCTTTTTTTGGGGATTTTAACAAACTATATAACAAAGTAATACTGGCATTACAGAACATATATAAAAATAAAATAATCAAAGAAACTGAGTCGGGGAAAGAACAATAGAATCTGTAGTTGTGAATGATTTGCAGCTCAGCGGGGACTTCCTTTGAGCTGCAAAGTGTTAGATCAGCACTATGTGGAATTCAATCAAGATTTTATATTTCCTATATTCCGCTATCTTGTTTCAAGCTGTTATCAAGCAACCATGACAGGAAATTTGACAGCGCATCTCTTTTCTTTTTTATGATGCATAAAATCACTCCATCTTCAATCTCATAGGCAAAAACAGTGATAATACTTTCCAGTAGTTATTTTCACCTCCCACTTTAAAATAATACGCTTTTGTTCCTGACTTAGTTGGACTAGCTATGACAACATAACTTTCTATTCCATGTCTGGCGGGGCAGTCCCCTCAAATTTAATGATAAAAATCTGTCAATGTCCTGCATTCAAATCATGGGTTGTGAGTTGTGAGTTGTAAGTAAGTGAGTCAGTAAGTAAGACAGCTGAGTCACTGTACTTAGCATCCATTAGCATGTCCTTCTTATGCATTCTGGAAACCTGGGAGGGTTTAATGCAGCAGTCATGAAAAATATCCTGGTAAATGATAAATTTGCCCACAGTGTCATGGACAACAATGAATATCAGTTTTTGTTGCACATTGACACGTTGCCCTCCATCCAGACCCAGTCATTATAAATAGTTGTTATAGTTGAGTTGCCAAATCCCAATCAGTTTTGAAAATTGTGAATCAAGTACATGCCCACCGTGTAGCACTTCCTTCCATCCATGACACTGCTTGCAGACGCTTCCTGACCAGGGCTCAGTCAATCACAAAAGACCCCCCCCCACTCCAACCATGGACTGTTGTCCCTGCTGGCCTCTGGCAAGAGGTTCAGCAGCCTCAAATGCAGAACAACCAGGTTCCACAACATCCTTCATGGCTTCATCCTCCACGTCATAAGACTGCTGAACTTCCTATAATCCCCCCTCCCACACACACACGACACTAGTCACTTTACATGAACACTGTGAACCCTATTTGCACTAAGCAATACATCCTGCTGCTAGTGATATTTGCACTAGTCATAATCGTCTTATAATCATTTTTAATTTTATATTACACATACTTTATATTGCACATACTTATATTCATTCTGTTTCTCTTTTTACTTGTCTTCTGTTTCTTTTTCTCTTTTTCGGAGCCTTGCAACGTATAATCGCTCAACTGTATGTTGTGAATGTGCAGTTGAATGACAATAAAGTCTGTCTAAGTCTCTGTAAAGATACATAGAATGACCGCTTCAAAATGCTGTGTTTTACAGTCGGGTTATGGTTATTACATTGTGGTTTCTTGTTTTTCAGTGGTGCTGAGTACCCTTCGCCAGCTCAGCACAACCACGTCCATACTTAGTGATCCATCCTTGCTGCCTGAAGAAGCCCTCCAGGCCGTCACAAACACAGACACACAGCCTTGCTCTCAGAGGAGGTGAGGTGACCCAAGAGCCACATGAACATTTTAACAGCAATCATTAAAATGACATATGACAAGATTACTTTCTCCTTAGCCAGTCAGCAAGGTCACCACGTCTTCCACAGACTTCCCTGAAAAATAAATGAAATGATACTTGCAAGTTAGGTCTGGCTTTCTTTTACTCTTTATGTAAAATGATCATACATTTGTTCTGTTTTACATTGATTCTTGGGAATGATGCACACAGAGAGCGCCATCTTTGAAATTACATTTATATAGCAAAAATGTCTTTAATCATGTTCTATTTGAATGACAGCAACTGTTACAACCTTCTCCTGCTTTGGGTGAAGATTTTTTGAATACTTTATATAAGTGTGGTACTGGTTGTTAGCTTTTTGAACAACAATATATATTTAAATAACTTTCATAATTTTAAAACACAACTTTGTGTTAAAAAAGGGAAATATTAAGTGATCGTTCATTTTGTGTTCTCTCTCAGGTGTAAAAAAAATATGTGGATAGAATGTGTTTTTTCACAAGGAGATGAGATAAATGTGGGATTTTGTATTAAGACTAGTTGACAGTGTAGTTTGTTTTTTATGTAATGTAATGGATTGCCTGAAACATGGTGAAGTTGATCACCAGTGGGCTGGTCTGTGCTAAATAAGTATAAGAAAACTGAGAGCGTCATTGTCTTTTTCCATCCCTCATTTACTCAGGCAAATGTTATTTTGCCTTTTACAATAGTGGTTTCTTTGTGGTTTTCAATCCATGCTGACCATCTTCCTTCATACTTTGCTTGCTCTGCCCATATCCAGTGAATTCAACTGCAAAATGTACAAGAAAACCTTCATCTAAAAAAACAGTATGTTACATACATGGGTTTCTACTGGGCAGGTCACAGCATAATGGAGCGGTATTATTTACAGCCCTCATAGGGAGCATGACTGAAATAGCAGTGCAGATTTTATATACGTTTTCAGTTTGTTACTTGTTTTAAATGTTTGTTTTGTTACTTGTGTGTTTATAATCTGTCCTAAATCATCTTAACGTCCAGCACTTTGGTCAACCTAGTTGTTTTAAATGTGCTTTTAAATAAAGTTGGATTGGATCGGATATATACTAAAACATGTACAGTGTTACAAGATCTAAGCAAAATGCACAATAGTGTTGTCGGGGTCTTTGTTGGTCACTCAGGGCTGCGCTGGTCGGCGTAATCATTTTCTACTCAGCTATGAACAAATCCAATCAGGGGCCTTCAGAGCAGGAAAACACATCTGTACAAGGGTACAGGTTTCATCACATGGTATGATTTACCAATGTTGTTTTGTGTTCGTATCGTTACACTAATTGTTAATGACAGACAGAAGAAATCAGTCTGCTGTGTGAAAAGACACAGCACACACAGAAACATACCAAGAGCCATATCAAAGAGTAGTTTACCCATTCATTGTTCATTTTTTATGTTACTAACATATTTGTCAGGGCCCCCTGTTGACTGCTTGAGAATTACACACTATGCCAATTTAGTCTGCATGTCCGACATACATCAGCCTTAAAGTCAATTAAAGTGCTCTTACCTATGATCTCTGCAGGCTGATAAGCCTTTGTCTTTTATTTTTATTTCATGTTATTTCAGCACTCCTCAGACAGACATTGATTTGTTTTTTATTTATTTTTTTTCTTCTGCAGAACAACTCTGTTTATTCTTTAGCAAATGGCACCACTGATAGTTTTTATTTAATGAATGTGCAGAATTCTTTGTGTTGTGGATTTCACATGTCTTTTTAATGGGCAGTTATACTTTTTTTTTACAAGGTAGAAGTAAGAAATGTACAGCCTGTAATGTACAGGCTGCTCAATGTTCAGTAAGATGGGAAAATCTGTCAACAAACTTCAACACTTTAACAGTGATTAAAATCATGCCTATATGTAACAATATAGTAATGTAATAATACAAAGCCTTGTTCCACCGCAGCTTGGCATTTGTATTTTCAAGAATATTTTTGGACTTTTCTGCCTTTAATATGACAGACAGCAAGGTGAGAGAGGGGGGGGAAGATATGCAGGAAATCATCACAGGTGGGGTTTGAACCCTGGACATCTTGGTCGAGTCATAAACCTCTCACTATATGCGTACCTGCTCTACACCCTGATCCAACCCACCCACTGCAGCTTTGCATTTGTGTGACAATTATATTGGTTATCATACCAGATTTCCAACTTTTTGTTTGCTGTTTCTGTGAGTGGGTTTTGTACCTGCTATACAGTATCATTGCAGGTTGGATCTGCCCACTTTGGTTCTCCCCAAATGTAGTCTTGTATTTCATTTGTTTTAAGAAGTAAATATATTTTCTTGATGCTGCATCATCAGTTTCTTTTGTTCCCTTTCAAAGTTCCCAAATGTCTTCATGCAAGAAGTTTTAAAATTACTTAAATTATTCTGAATCACAATAAAAGCAACAAGAATGAAAGTCTTGACTTGGGCTACTTTATTTTATATTTCACTTTGTTTTTGAATACATCTTACTTGGTTATAAGTTACTGATAACAATACTAAGTAGAACTTTAAACTTGTTTTGAAAGTTATATATTTTCTCATCCATATAAAACTGGATTACAAAGGTTTTGTAATTTAAAAGTGTAAAATAAATAATGCACATTCAAACATAGATGAATCAAAGCATTGCTTTGCTAAGCCGCTGGTCCAAAAGCTCCAGCAGACATTTGACAAACACATACATGTCCGCCTCCTGCTCAAAGAGGGGTAGGCCGCAGTAACGACTGGCTGGCTGTCCGCTCATCAACAGCTCCACGCTCCTTATGTACTGGCTGGTTTTTTTCAGCTGTTGCGACAACTCTGGGATCAGCTCAGACATTTTCAGCATGTAGCAGCTGAAGGAGGAGAGGTGGTGGCTGGTTAAGGGCTGCTGCTCCAGCCCGACCAGCTCCGTTGTGTTCAGGGACAAGCAGGAGATGTTGGGAACCAGTCCGGGTTCAGCCTGCAGGAAGGTCAAGGTCAAAGTTTATTTCTATAGCACATTTACAAATAGTCACTACTGCCCCAAAGTGCTGTACAAATATAGATAACATAAGATAAAAGCATAATAAATAACCGGAAAAAAACCTTCTAAAACAGAATATGCCAAAAATAATAAAAACAGACACCAGAGAAAAACTTTACTCAAAGCAATAACAACAATAAAATGTAACAGCTCAGCTTATGTTAAAAGCCAGTGCAAAAAGATGACTTTTTAAAAGTGATTTAAAACTCTCAATAGAGGTAGTTGCTCTAATGTTGAGAGGAAGAGAGTTCCAGAGCTTAGGACCTGCTACTGAAAAAGTTCTGTCCCTTCTGGATTTCAGTCTGGATCTGGGACAATCTAAAAGCAGCTGGTCAGCGGACCTAAGTGCTCTAACTGGAGTATGCAAAATCAGCATATCAGATTAATATGATGGTACCAGCCCATTAAGAGATTTAAAAACAAACATTAAGATCTTAAAATGGATTTTAGAAACAACAGGCAGGAGACGGTCTTGGTCAGTATATCAAAGTAATAGTATATTAGAGTCAGTATATCAGAGTAATACCTAGGTAGGCTATCTAAAAAGTATACTAAATTAACTCAAGTGATGCTCTCAGTGTGACTAAAACAGAATTCCCTTTGATTAGTAGTAAATGGATTCAATGAAGAACCAAAATGCTTACAAGGCGGCCAAGAGCGGTCCGTATCCCCTCCCGTATCCGCTGGATGGTTGCGTTCAAGGCCTCGGTTTTTCTTCCATGTTCAACAGGTCCGCAGGCTACATGTGCATTGAGCAGACACAGGAAGATGACGACTGCAGCAGTGACATGAAAGAGCACACAGTGAAGATGAATTAGATTTGAAGAGAGAGATAGAGAGAGGTTCTGCAGTCACTAGATTACTAGAGAGTTTCAATGTTGTGCAACTTTGCCCCAAGTTGTAGGACTGCCTGTTTTAAACAGACATCGCGGGACTCTGAGATGCACTATAAGATTCTTACCAGCACGACAATCCATGACAGCAGAAGGCTTTGGTCAGCAAGCTTTCTGATGTGACACTTTCTCTAAAAAATCTTTCAATTGATGATTACTTTTATTGTGACTCTTCAGATAATGATCTTCATTTTCATATTTTCCCCTGCGTGTTTCGGGGCTGTCACTGAAACTGTCATACATGTTCAGAATTCAGTTTTACACTCTGGGGTTACCTAGAGCCCCTAGAAATCTCTGTTTTAGAAAAGCCTACGCATCCCTTAATGCAGATTAACCCTGCATTAAGACCCTTAAACAGTCAGATTAAATCTTAAACTCAATTCGATATTATCTTTTGTGAATAAGAAAAATAAATGATTGTCATATGTGTAGCCTATATGCCTGTATTATCGTAATTGTCATAGGCTATAGGCCGTAAGAAGATCAAGTGAACATGTATAAGATAAAGAATTTGTTCTGAAATCTAAAATATGAATAGCATATTTGTAAAGGTGACTGCATTCCCTCAAGGTTTAACTTTATGACTGCATCAGATTTTTCAAATCACCCTCAACTTGCTTTTTTAATCTCCTGGCATTCCTCCTTCAAGATCAACATACTGTAGGCTAGAGTAAATGTTAAAGACAAGTGTGTGTGTGTGTGTGTGTGTGTGTGTGTGTACGTGTGCATGTGTGCGTGCGTTTGTGTGCCTAATGATGGGTTACACCACACCACGAGGCTGTATTGTAAAAGAGGATGATGAAGAACCCGTAAATTCTCTTCTTGCAGTGAAATCATTGTCTAAAAAAAAGATAAGGGGTTTAATTTAAATATTTTATTATAACCAACTTATTTTTTTCAATCATACAGTCAGAATGGAGCAGCACGAGGCCAGACAATGTGGGAGACATCATTCAATATAAATATAATAAAAACAACCAACTATAAATAAATAAATAAATAAATATACAAAACCTTACATAACACTCTAATAAATAAATAAATACTGAAATAAATAAGTTGTCAATAAGTGTTGTCATACGTTTACAGCATGCAGGAGGTGGTTGTGTTTGTGAAAGTCTCCACCCATTGCCTGGTATGGTAAATGATTCCATAGCCAAGTTTTTTCATAGTGTAATTGTCTAAAGTTGTAATTTTTCTTTCACAATGCGTAGTGTTAGACGCCCATAGGTCTACAGTTCTTTTGAAATAATTAAGAAACATATTTGTTTTTTTGAGGACGGGGTGCTCATCGAGGGCCTGACCCTCATGGGGAATGGCAACGTTCTTGATGATTGTCGGCAGGTGTTTGCCGAGGTAGTCGAGGATGGCACAGATGGAGCCCTTTATTTCTTCTGTGGTGTTTCCAGAAGTTATTCCCTCTGGGCGCTCTAAACTCTGGCACTCCTCTTTATTAATTGACATAAGCTTGACCTAGAGAGGAAGTAATATATGTAATGTATATATAATAACAACAAAATAATCATCCTCATCATCATCGTAATAAGAATCATAATATTACTACTGCATTATGTTGCATTTTACTGATGTAGATGTTTAATGGTGTACTAATTTGAACTCCTTTATATAGTTCTATGTTGGGTATCTAATCTACAGTAATGCATCCTGTTCATCGTACAACATGATGCCACAAGGGTTTTGAACCGCTGTATTTAACTTAAGAAGGAGAATCTTCTCACCACATAAAAGAACACTTCATCTTGTAGTTTATCAGAAGAATGCTCATTTAAAACCACCACATTAGGAAATACATGGTTCTTACTGTATTACAATATTTGCATCTGAGATGCAGTGTAGTAGGAGTTTAAAGTTGCTAACCCAAAATAGAAATATCCAAGTAAAGTACAAATACCTTGAATGGGTACTTGAGTAAATGTTCTTAATCACATTCCACCGCTGGTGAGGAGGCAACTTTAGTTTGTAGTAATAGTTTTGTTGTGTTACATTATTGGCTTTTACCACTGAATACATCTCATGTAAAATATAGTTCTAAAAATATGAAAATGTTTTTACTTTCAACTTTTTAAACTTAAAGAATGACGTGTTTACTTACATAATCCTGTTCTGCTTTTTGAAAGTCACACCTAACTAGCCACAGAGAGTCCATGTTCTTCCGAAGCTCATTGATCACATGATCGGGAGCAGATGTAACTGGTCGGGAGGCCATGGAGGCGATGTGCAGCATCACAACGTAAGAAAGCAGGAGCTCTGCGGAGGTTATACACAAAAGAGTATGACGCTGTCATCTGCATAGCAAGTCAGCCAGAAGCTTCCTCAAGGGTAAATAAAATCAACATCACAAAGTCTAAATTTAAGAAAATGTTGCTTAAAAGCTCATTTTACATTTTAGGCAGCTTGCCCTTAGACCTATCAGTCAATCAATCCATCAAGCAATCAAGTTTTTAATTTTTTACAATATGCAGGAAATAAATATCGTAAATTATTGAACTTTCATTTAAAAAGAAGCTTACCTTTAATGACAGACATGGTGTGACTTTTGCCTTTTTGCTGTTGAGTTAATGGTCCTAAACTGGCACACGCTGTGCTTATATATCGAACCGTGGGATTTTTTGGTTTCATGCCATCACTGGGTGCATGACGCCTTTGTGGCGTTATCATTCAATACATCTTGTTGTAAATGTTTCTATTTTGCAATTGTAGGCCGCAGCTCACCACAGTCATTTAATGTGGGAAGACACTAGAAACTGCCACAGAGTGATCGAGACATTTGATGTTTGCCGGTTGAAAGGAACACTGCAGAGGCATTCAAGAGCAGTTGTTATGATGCCACCAAACCTTAAGAGGGTATGATGGTAAACCGGCATGGTTCATCTCCCTTAACTTTGTTTTAGTTATTTACTGATGCCTAATTTTGAGCTGTTGCAGTGTTTACTATGACGCAATAATTCAAATTATAATTGATATTGATAAGGTATTTCCTAATAACATGGGTCCTGTCTCAGAGATACCTTTGCTGTGGTCGTGGATAACACACATGATGTTCCTTATATAGAAGAGATGTTAAGTATCATTAGTAATGGAAAATCAAGATAATAATTGATCAATGTATTAGTTATTACAACAATTGACTCACAACGTTTGGTCATACATTTTAGTCCAATATCTCAACTATTAGATTGATTGTTGTATAAAATGTTGTACCCACATTCATGGTCCCCAGAGGGTGAAACTCTCTTACTTATGTGATCCCCTGACCTTTCCTAGTGTGCCACCATGAGGTTGATAGCCTATTTATGTTTTTTTGGTTAAGTGTCTCAACAAATATTAAAAGGATTGCTAAGAAATCTGGTACAGACATTCATAATCCCCTCTAAATGAACTGTAATCATTTTAGTTATCCCCTGGCTTTTCATCTAGCGTCACAAGTTTAAATTTGTCCATTACTTCAGTTTATATATCCAAATAGCTGCAAATCGAATGACATCTTCATCAGGCTCAGCTGTACTGTGTTTTTTGTGCTAATTGAGAAATGTTAGTATTCTAACACGTGAAACAAAGATGGTGAACCTACTAAATCAGCTTGTTAGTATTATTGTGAGCATGTTAGCATGCTGATGTTAGCACTTAGCGCTAAAGCACTGCAGTGCCTAAATACAGCTGCTACTTAAATAACTTCAAGGTTCTCATTGTTATTTTCTGGTGTATTTGGTTTATCAGTTATTATAGAGTTGTGAGGAAGGTGGTTGTTGAATCTTAGCAGACAGATTTAAAGGGACATTTTGTTATCCTCTGGGATTTACAAAGTTTAGTAAAAATTACATTTGTTTGAAGAAACATGTCTACAAGGGCCATAACAACAAAAGTTGTGAATGAAACATTTTATTTTTACAGGAACGCAGACCATAGAACTAACCATAGAAGTAGCATTTTATTAACATTTGTATATGGTTGTTACTAATAACATTCACAACACAATGGCTCAGTACCATTAAGTGTCCCAGTCAGGTAGTCAATTGTGATGCATTTGTCACTGTCCACAAACAGTCCACTCAACAATGCAGTCAAAAATGTGGGGCCTTATTATGTATGCTGCAGAAATGTCACGGTTTAAAGGAGAATTTCTCTAAACCTGACATCAATTTTACATTTTTATTATATCTTATTTTTCTTCTTAAATTCTTCTAAATATACTGTACATTTCTGATTGTTATTAAGCAGAAAACAAAGGATTTCAGAGTCATTGCGTCATTATCTGTTGCCCTTGCTCAGAAGTCCTGACCGGATACATTGTTCCTAGAGTGAGTCCCAGCTGTTGCCAGGCAACTGACAACAATTTGTAAATAAACACCAGGGACCGCTTCCCTGTAAGACTGACCAAAGAAAACTGAGGTATCATTTCATTTGGTAGATATTGTGTTTCTCTTAACAAATCTATGCAACATGTCCTACAGTAAAAACTGTTGGTAGACATGAGCTCGAACAAGCTTTCTGCTGTGTTAGAGGAGCAGATTCACCGCCTGTGTCTAAATGACTTTCCATGTGGACATGGTACCTGGGTGAGTTTTCATTTTTAAGGTTGCAGTGTTTTCTAGATTATCTTAAAAATCATCATGTCTATTCAGTGGTTTACAGCACTCTCATTGCTGCATACAGTAGCTCGGTTGTGATAATGTTCTCAGAGAAAGACAAAAGACAGTACAGAGGGAGCAAAGACAGAGGAGACAGACGCCCTCCTGGATCTTCTAAGCTGCCCTCACTCTCCATGGAAGCATGATGAATCATGGAGCCCTCAAGCTCCGGCCCTGAGACAGCTGGCAGTACTCACACCTGAACGCCTGCACACGGACTTTATTTACAATTACTTTATTACATTTCGCATCGTGGGCAAGAATGTAAGTGGACAGATTTTACACTCAAATGTTGTACTTTAAATTTGATTCAAGCCTCTCTTCTTGTACAGTGTCATTCTTAAGAAAAAAGAAATAAATTAAAAGCAAAGTAAACTATTATAATAATGGTCCCCAAATGGGTCCTTTAGCTTTTTAGAGCGGAGTTGATCATCAGTACAGCAACAGACTACCTTTGCACTGTTATCTGTGGACGCATTACCAAACCTACACTATACAGTATCTGCGCCACTGAAATAACCACAGATGACCTGTAGGAACAGTGCAAACACACAATAGAACAAGATGTCAAACACCATAATGCCATGTTACAGAAACATGCATAAACAGAGGCTGGTGTCTATAAACCTGTTGTCCTGTTGCATACTGGGAGGCTTTCCACTACCCCCACCCTCCAACGCTATAATATGGTATTTGTTATAAAGCCAAAACATGGCTCTGAATCCAAAGAAATCTGGTATGAAAGCCCAAAAATGTTGTATTTGTTATAATCTTGAAGTTAGTTAGAGCAATCCCAAAATCTTAAAGTTTGTCATTGCACTCCTAAATCCAAAAAATAGTGATAAAATCAACAGAAGATACCAAAAATATATATTACATTTTAACTTTGTCTCTAGCTACTCTGGTGGGGCTCTGAGTACCCACTTAGGTCTGTAACAATCAGCTCCTGACCTTGTTCAAAACACAAATAAAGTGCTGATGCTTTTACATGATTGTGAAAAGTTGTACTTGATGTTTTGTCTGTGTTGTGGTCAGGTAACAGTCATTGATGATGGCCTGTTAAAGTTCTCAAAGCTGGAGGAATTGGTGCTGAGTGCCAACAAAATCTCAGACATCCCTGCAGAAAACCTTCCCAGCACTTTAAAGGTGAGTTTCCTCTGCAAAGGTTTGTCAATGAAGGGTGATTCACAATTAAATCATAAAAATCAGAGAGCTTTCCCCTGCGTTACCATTGCATCAAAAGTTACAACACCTGCTGTGACGTCACATGTTGAGGTATGTCAGTGCAACATTATAGTTTTACCACATCAATCAAAGTGTAGCAGGCTTTGTGATGTGGTGATGAGTGTTTTTTGATTGTGAATATGTTTCTTTCAAAGATTTTGGAGCTACGTGCAAACCAGTTGTCTGCTCTGAACAGTCTTGACAATGGCTTGCCTCCTCGCCTGCAGTACCTTGGCCTCGGGTCAAACAGTCTCGGTTCCTATGACGATGTCTGTTATATTACAGGAAGACTCTGGTTAGTTCTCACACACACACACACCAAGCTTGCTGGTTTTTAAAGGGGCAATCAGGTCAAACAAGAACAAACAAGTAGGATTATGTACTTTTTTATTATTTGTAAGGTAAGACAATTACATCATGTTGTGACTGATTTCACACATATTGATTTGATGGCAGTGTGACACCTGCTGAGGCAACACTGGTAGTTTTTCTACCAAAGTGGTTCAGCTGGTGATGATTTCAGTGGAAGCAAGGAGTTCATACTTTTACAAAGTACCATTTTATCAACAAATATCAAAGTTAAGTATTATATTAAAGCTTGGAGGCACCTTTGGACTTTTTTATTTTCAGTGAGGACAAAATTACTTGTGTTTTCTGATGAATTTTAGTAGAAAAAGATCACAAAAAGATATGACCAGTTGAATCAATTATAAATATCCAAATTAATAGAAACTTTAACCGAAATTTGGGGCATGCTTTGAGTCAGGATCTTAGTATTTCTATACATCCATTAACAGAAGTCAGGCCTGAAAACACACAGTTTGTGTGTGCATGGTGTTTTTTAGCTTGATGTGTCAAAAACAGAGACTTTTAATGTTTAACAGACAAACTGCATTACCAACTGGAATTGTGACGTTTGAAACAAGTGGGCATTTAGGCAACAGGGGTTTTAAATTCATGATTCTGGAGCATGACCCATACTAAGGGAACAAAAGTCAGGATATCTTGGTCTTTGTTGCTTTTATTTCAACCATTCTTATTCATGAATACAAAGAATGAAATGAATCCATCCATTGTTTTTCAAAAGTTGTTAGTCTTGCTGTTCTGTCTCTGACCCCAGGCCACAGCTGGTGTGTCTGGACCTTAGTGACTGTGAGTTTCAGGACCAGCAGTCCCTGCTGAAGGCCTTGAGCACGCTCCCCTGCCTCAGGACGCTGGTTCTGGAGGGAAACCCCTTCACTCTTGCTCCCTGCTACCCGGGTTTCACTGTGGACAGTCTCCCCCAGCTCTCTTGTCTGGACGCCTCGTGGATCTCCCCTGAGGAAAGACATTGTTTTAGGGGCTTGGCCAAGAAGAGTGGTGAGACTTTGCTGTTAGTAGATCTGACTCCTGTTAATGTGGGCTTGTTTCATTTTAATTTTCTAAGGAAGAAGCTTTGTAATTTCATCTGTATGTACAGATCTGATAGTGGACCGGGCATCAGCCACAGTGAGAGTGGGCAGGATGATGGGAATCCCAGACCCATTGATGAGTGTGGATGAAAACGCTCCTGACTTCCCTGTTATCACCTACAGTTATTTTTGCACATACGAGTTCCTTAGTCATCAAACGGTTAACCAGGTGAAGTATCCTTCCTACACTTTTCCCTGTCTTTACACGTCTGTAAGTTTAATAGTCCAGAATGTCCGTGTGAGAAAATATTCCAATCAAATGTGTTTTTGACACATGTAATCTTCTGACAGTTTTAGTAATAACAATAAATTTACATGTCATATTTGTTTCACAAATTTGAAGTTCCCTCATTATGATTAGATTAGGATATACTATTCGATTAGACTAGTCTCAACTTTATTGTCATTGCAGGCAGAAGACTAAGAGTCATTACAACAAAAAACAGTTAAGCAACTATATTTGTTCAATGCTCACATGTGCGTTGAATACACATCAGTTCTTTTATGTGCCTAGTTTTGTAAGAGTATCTTAAAATAAACATAAAACACTGTGGAATGTGAACAAATGAGTTGAGATAATGAGTAAAGTTGTGCATAAACTATCTTTTAAATCATCGTCTTTTTGTGATGCTGTTCACAGAAATTTGACGCTGCACACGTAACAGAAGACTGCTTCAGTGATGCTGACCTACATTCAAACAAAAATTGTGGAAAAGAATCGTCAAGGCCAGACACACAACACTTGGTGTATACTGAGGAAACCTGCCATGATTTAGCGGATGGTAATGACACTTCCCTCCTTTGACGAGTTAATTCACAAACACTGCTAGAGCAATGCAGTTGTGCTTACAGATTGATCAAAAATAGAAGTAAAAGCAGGTAGTATAAAAGTGCAGTAGTATAAAAGGAGTTTCGAAATAATGCCAGTATGTTTGGAATAATTTAATTTAGTAATGTATCCTGTATAACTGAGATTAAGTCTTTCTTATCAGTTTCTTTTTTCTTAAAGATTATTTTTTGGGTACTCTAGGCCCCCAATGACAGGACAACTGAAGAGAAAGGGGACAGAGGGGGGAATGACATGCAGCAAAGCTCTGCAGGCCGGATCTGAACCCAGGCCCGCTGCGCAAACCTCTATACAGGGGCGCCCGCGCCACCAACTGAGCTATCAGGGCGCCCTTTCTTATCAGCTTCTGTAAAATTTACACAACTGACGTCAGGGAAACAGCCAGTGGAGTTGTACACACCTCCTGAAACTGGATGACTAAACTGATTATTTATCATGTCTCAAGCCATTTTCTTAACTTTCCACTTAATCTGAGGTTTGTTTGTAGGGTAGAGCGGGGCATCTTGTCACACTTTTTCACAGTCACTCCTTAAATGATTGTTCACAGATATCACATATTTTCACAAGAATGAACATGAATAAAAGTAGATGACTCATTTTTGCAATAGTGTAATTGATATTGAAGTATTAGGCAGTACTCCTTATATCATATACTCCTTCCTTTATTTTCTTCATTCTGTTTGCATAGTGACATGTGTGCTATTGCCACCTATACCACAATAGTCTTGGTACAGGTTTTTGGTTTAGGCATCAAAATATACCGTTCTCTTGATATAGTTGAACATACTTATCAAAGTTGTATTAATTATATAATGCAGTTTTGTTTTTTTTAGGTGTTGGAGATATAAATGTGACAACTTACCCTTGTGACAAGATGCCCTGCTCTCCCCTATATATATATTCTTTCAACAATGGGCCTCTGACTCGCCAAAAGCCAGACTGTTTTTTGTGTCTGTGTTTTTGTACATGCAGTATCCACTGTGTGCCAAACTTTCACTTTTTCTGATTTCTTTTTCTAGTGTCAAGACACAGCACATCAAAGCTGCCATGGTCAGAGTGCATGGCCTTCAGTCACTCACAAACGTTTGTTGTTAGTGATCTGGGAGGCTTAAAGAGATTCTTCAATCGAGGACTTTATCTTACGATAGAGGAGGAAAAGGTAAAGAAAATAATGTTTTTGTGGGTAAACGTTTAGATGCAGAATGTGCTCATATTCTGGCATTTGACGTTTTAGGTCCTGTCATGGCCTGCATCCTCGGAAGACATCCCAGTGGCCAAACCCAGCCTAACTGTAAAAGAGAAGAAAGGCGGTAAAGAGAAAGAAGTGAGTTTTAATTTAATTCCCACTGAATCACAAACTGTAGTAGTCAACTTTAGAGAAATAAGGACTAATGGGTGAACACATATATTGAATAGACCTTTAGGGAAATCTTGTATTGTTCATTTCCAGAATGGGGTTTGAAAGAAACTGATTACTGGAAATCTTTGTATGTTACTATGGCAACTGATGTGCTGAAACTAACCTGGTATTTTTATTTTTACCTTTAGTCACAGCCAATTTTGTTTCTGCATTTTTTATTCTTTTTATTAATATTAATTATGATATAATACATATCAATCCAAAAGTTGGTTATATAAAGTTATAATTTATCATTTTACATAGTCTTAGGCTGACTAATAACCAGAAGGTTGCAAGCTTGATTTCTGACGTTCAGTATTGTAATTTTTCTTTTGGTTGAAGTTAGTATATTTTGACTTTTTGAAGAGAGCAGGTTTAGGGTCTTTTTATCCTAAATGTATTTTATTTCAGCCTTCCTTGCAATATAGTTAACAGTAATATAAATTACTTTTTTCACACATGCCATGGTGTATAGGTGCATTTTGCAGAGGATAATGGTTCTGTCACTGTATTATGATTTATTTATTTTTTCAAACCCTGGACCTCTGCATCAAGGCATAAGCCTCAACATATATGTGCCCCTGCCACACATTGTATCATGATTTTAATATGTATACTGGGGACACACATTACAAGTTCCATCAAGATATCAATACTTAAAAAAACAATCCACTGGTAAGTCCACCAGAGCTTGTCACATCAGCTCTGAGTTAAGTACTGAAAGTCCGTTTGGACAGATAATATTAGACATCTAAATAACCTAATTTCACATCTGTGGCATCTTCCTCAGTCTCCAATCAAATCTGGTTCCACCAAAGACAAAAAAAAGAAATCTGTACCAGAGCTGGTCCAGGATGCTCCCATCAGAAGAGTCCTTGGCTCTGTCCACATCCCCCTGCAAAGCCTGGTCAAAAGAAGTCAAAATGTTGAGGTCCTCTGTGAACTTGCTGCTCTACACACTGAGTCTGAGATGAAAGCTAGACAAACACCTGAAAAGGCAAGTTTACATGCTAAATAATCCTTACCTGGTCCATTTCACAGAAATTATTAGGAAACAGCTTGGGTCAAAATTTCAAATTGGAAAACACTGAGACAGGATTTACGTCTAGAAGAGTGATTTTAACTATAAAAGAGACTAGCAACATATGGGACAGCAAACATGATTCTCTATTATCAAACTGACATATTTCATGTGGGATATGTTTTTCAATCATCTTTAGGCTCTGGGAAAGAAAACCAAAGAGGACAAGGAATCCAAACAGAGAGGAGGCAGCAGTACTAAACAGAAGAATACAGCAGCTTCAAAAGGTTAATCATCTGAATAACAGCATCAAATCACTTTTCCCAAACTGAGAAGAGATTATTCATTTTTAAAATGGTTTTGACATACTAAATACTGTTAAATATGTCGAGAATGGTGTTATTCTTAGGCTGGCCTATATAGCATATGTGGTTAATATAGTAAGTATCCAATGTAAAAAGAAAAATTAAAAGGGCTGTGCTTTGATTTGTCAGTGAACTCTTTTCAGTCTGCTTAACATCATGAATCCTGTGTGATATCATCTCTAGGTAAGGGAAAGGAAAGGAAAGAATGTGAGGAGATGGATGTCCACACAGAAAACTCTGAATCCATCCACCTGGAACTGGTGACTGTGGAGTTGAGTGTGAAACTGGAGAAATGGCAGTCTGCATCTGAAGCTCATTAACTTCTGCTCCCACACCAAAACTCCTAAAGCAAACAGCCTTGTTTTGTCTTAAAGCAACATTAGCAGCTACACAAGGTTTGCTTACTTATTTGCGCTACTGTACATCATGGAACCATTTATCTCCAAACCGGTCCTGGCCAGGTTAGTTCAACACAAGATGATGCGATTATAAGGAGTGCACTGCAACAAGCTGAACAGACATGTACAGTGGGTACGGAAAGTATTCAGACCCCTTTAAATTTTTCACTCTTTGTTTCATTGCAGCCTTTTTCCAAAAATCAAAAAAGTTCATTTTATTTCTCAGTAATGTACACTCAGCAACCCATCTTGACAGAAAAAAACAGAAATTTAGAAATTTTTGCATATTTATTAAAAAACAAAAACTGAAATATCACATGGTCATAAGTATTCAGACCCTTTGTTCAGTATTTAGTAGAAGCACCCTTTTGATCTAATACAGCCATGAGTCGTTTTGGGAAAGATGCAACAAGTTTCTCACATCTGGATTTGGGTATCCTCTGCCATTCCTCCTTGCAGATCCTCTCCAGTTCTGTCAGGTTGGATGGTAAACGTTGGTGGACAGTCATTTTCAGGTCTCTCCAGAGATGCTCAATTGGGTTTAAGTCAGGGCTCTGGCTGGGCCATTCAAGAACAGCCACAGAGTTGTTGTGAAGCCACTCCTTATTTATTATAAAGTTATTTTAGCGGTGTGCTTAGGGTCATTGTCTTGTTGGAAGGTAAACCTTCGGCCCAGTCTGAGGTCCAGAGCACTCTGGAAAAGGTTTTCGTCCAGGATATCCCTGTACTTGGCCGCATTCATCTTTCCCTCGATTGCAACCAGTCGTCCTGTCCCTGCAGCTGAAAAACACCCCCACAGCATGATGCTGCCACCACCATGCTTCACTGTTGAGACTGTATTGGACAGGTGATGAGCAGTGCCTAGTTTTCTCCACACATACCGCTTAGAATTAAGGCCAAAAAGTTCTATCTTGGTCTCATCAGACCAGAGGATTTTATTTATCACCATCTTGGAGTCCTTCAGGTGTTTTTTAGCAAACTCCATGCGGGCTTTCATGTGTCTTGCACTGAGGAGAGGCTTCCTTCGGGCCACTCTGCCATAAAGCCCCGACTGGTGGATTGCTGCAGTGATGGTTGACTTACTACAACTTTCTCCCATCTCCCGACTGCATCTCTGGAGCTTAGCCACAGTGACCATTGGGTTCTTCTTTGCCTCTCTCACCAAGGCTCTTCTCCCCGATAGCTCAGTTTGGCCGGACGGCCAGCTCTAGGAAGGGTTCTGGTCGTCCCAAACGTCTTCCATTTGAGGATTATGGAGGCCACTGTGCTCTTAGGAACCTTAAGTGCAGCAGCAATTTTTTTGTAACCTTGACCAGATCTGTGCCTTGCCACAATTCTGTCTCTGAGCTCTTCAGGCAGTTCCTTTGACCTCATGATTGTCATTTGCTCTGACATGCACTGTGAGCTGTAAGGTCTTATATAGACAGGTGTGTGGCTTTCCTAATCAAGTCCAATCAGTATAATCAAACACAGCTGGACTCCAATGAAGGTGTAGAACCATCTCAAGGATGATCAGAAGAAATAGACAGCACCTGAGTTACATATGAGGGTCACGGCAAAGGGTCTGAATACATATGACCATGTGATATTTCAGTTTTTGTTTTTTAATAAATATGCAAAAATTTCTAAATTTCTGTTTTTTTCTGTCAAGATGGGTTGCTGAGTGTACATTACTGAGAAATAAAATGAACTTTTTTGATTTTTGGAAAAAGGCTGCAATGAAACAAAGAGTGAAAAATTTAAAGGGGTCTGAATACTTTCCGTACCCACTGTAGAAGTGCAGTCATGCTGTCAAACCTTCCTTTAATAGCAACTTTAATGACTGTGCAGTGCACCCAGACATAAACATAGTGGGAATAGTGCTTTCATTTGAACAATCAATACAGAGAGATTTCGTTTTAAATGTATACATAAATTTAATTTTTTATACAGATATATAAAACATTTTCAAAGAAATGCCTATGTATTCCATAGTTTCATAAAGAAATTATTTTAATTTCAAAGAAATCTTTTGAAAAAGCCATTTCACTGAACTGAGGGGTTACAGTAGGTGTGAAGCGCTTTAAGTTTCACCGCTTCTTTTATTTAACAATCACCCATCAGTTCATTTATGAAGACCATAAAAAAGTTTCTAACGCCAAACAGCCCTGGTTTTCACTGCTCTACTCCAAACTAGAGTGAGAAAATCTTTCCCTTGTGATTACTCTTCACAAAATTACACACATACCATCAAACCTTTAAGTACATATTGTAGTATTTCCAAGCATAAAAAAATAAACTATAGCTCACCAATTTTTTGCGCATTTTTTTTTTTCAATCAAGTAATTTACATTTTCAAATAAACATCTTTCATGATACTATATTATCTTTGTATCTTCCCAACACGCCGTGCAAACACTGAGGATATTGATAAATTAAAATATCTGAAGATCATTGCTTCTCCCACAATGACACATCCACCTACAATATCTCCTCATTCACACAAACCCAGGATATCAAACATTTTTGCTCCAAAGTAATTTATAATTACATATTGTAAACTGCGGTATGTTTTTTTGTTTGGATGTGTGAATTTTTGGAAAGAGATTGTGAAGAGACCATTCTCCCATAAAAGCCCTTATGGACTGGCATGGACAATAAAGACACTTGGCAAAAACAAGCACACGAAATGCACGCATACAAACCAAGACCTTAAAAGCACGGCGTAATCTAACATGATGTGCAAATATACTGATTGTGCGAACGAGGGTGGAAAAAGGCTTAAAAGGTCTGGTCATCATTACAGGATTCGGTCCAGTGGCCAAAGACCTCACAGATATCGCAGTAGGACCGTTCTTCACCCTTATTGCCGTGGTAGGTGGTGTGTGGAGGGGAGTCGGGCATCTGCATTTGTGTGGGACAGTCCTCGGTGTCATGGAGGTCGAAGCAGTCACAGATGTCACAGAACAGCCTTGGAGGAGCCTTCTTCTTCACGGGTTCCTTGTCATGGCTGCAGAAAAAAAATAAAAATAAAGAAATCAGCTTTGTGTGTAACTACAAATAAAAAGTTGTACTGCCACACAGATGTTTTATTCTGAGAAGTCTGAGAAAGTCTGCTATGAATAGGACTTACCTGTCATAGTTATCCAGCTCACTTGGATTATTCCCATTGAGAGCAGCAGCCGCCATTTTCTCCAATTTGTCCTTGAGTTCCTCATTCTTCCTCTGGAGGTCAACAATGACTGAATTCAGGAACTCAATCTGTAAAGGAGGTACACAACAGTAGCATCAGTCCTCGAGAATTATCCTTTATCCAATACAATATTGAAAATTATTTTAAGCTCTCCCTGTGACATTTATTCATTGTATTACGTGCCAAGACTTTGTCTTAATGCTATAACAGTCCTAATTTAGATAATAGAAACTATGCCCCGCCATATCCCCCAAAAAATAAATGAATCTAATTTTGACTATGACGGTGAATCGTCACTGAGTTGTCAGCTAAAGAAAACGCCAAGCTTGATTGACACTTACATGAGTCACAAGGAGAGTCCTACTTATGATAAGTAAAAGTCATCCTTAACAGATCTGATCTGCTAAGCATCTATGATAACTGTAATTTCCCATAGTAATTTCATCAGAGAGATTGAATGCTTATAAGGTTTTTGAGAAATCAAGCTTGGTTCGTCTTTGGAAGACAGTTTGTATTTTTTGACAAACTAATGTGATCCACCGGACAAAACATAAGAGCCACAGGGACAGACAAACATGCACAAGTGAAGCTGATGAAAAACATTAACAAACCGCTGCCTGACGGTGGTGTAGCATTGCCAACATCAGAGACAGGGCAGAAGAGAGGAGTTGGAGTTTAAGAAAGAGAAGAAAAAATATTGAAATTCAAATTAGGACCCACCTACTGCCAGCCAACACACAAGTCACACAGATAATAAAAGTATAACATTTTAGAGTCTACAGAGGCAGGAAATGAGAGGTAAGTGAAGGCTCTGGGACACTGTGGGTGAAATGCTCCAATACCACCGTGATACCGATTCATGAGTTATGTCACCGCTGTAAGAGCTGAGATGATGCCAGAAGGTCAGTATGCTTTTAAATTACATTTCAAATCATTGTAGACTCATTTCACCTCTGTAAAAACAAAATACTTTAACAGTTACATGACTCAACAGTAAACTGTAAAATCCAAAGTCAACTGCTACATCATAAGTAGTACTTGTTAGTAAATGCCTGAGTAAGCAGCACAGTCATTTCACGAATGGCATTCAATAAGAGCGTTTCCGTACGACTGCCCCAAATATGATAACAATGTAAATGAGACAGAGGACTTGTCAAACCAGAAGATCATATGGGCCAGTGAAGGGAAGCAGCTTTACACTCAATGTACTGTATATGAATGGAAAAACAAAAAACTTAATCTACCTAGGCATATAATTAATATTATTCCAAATGAGAGGAAAGATACACATGCCTGACTCTCTGCGGTCTCCTTATCCTCCCTCAGTTGGTCCAAAACCGCATCACCTGAAAACATCAGGTACAAGATTAAATTAAGAGGTTATCTTGTTTTCTTTTGGAGGTCACCTCCCAGAGACCTGACCATAGTGCTACCAGAAAGATTAGCTGTGGTCATTAGCATAGCTTAACTCTTACCTAAGGACTTGTTGGTGTCAGGTCCTGCAGCCAGGTCCTTCTCCAGTCTCTCAACACGGCCCTGTAGATTGGCCTTGTCCCGCTCCAAGTCCTGAATTTTACCCTGCAGTGTCTCAACTGAGGCACTTTCCCCATGCAGTTCAACCAGCTGTGAAGAAAACAACCAACGCTATTCAAAAGTGAAAAAGATGTTACGTTTCTTAGACAAAATATTACTCTTTGCTCTAAAAAACATGTTATGACAAGTCACTCACTAAATGACAGTTTATCAACAACAGTAATACAAGCACAAATTCACATTGAGCATTTAATCAATAAGTCGCGTTTATTCAAATTCAAAACAAGTCTAAAAAGAATTAAAGCATATTAGAGGAGGTGAACTTGAAAGACAAAACGTGTCACTAGGTCTGAACAGGCAACAGCGCTCTTTCTCACAATCTTTAAAGTTGCTGTTTCAGGTTAGGCACATTGTAGGATCCTTTGCATGCACAATCAAAATGAAAGCGGTACAACATTTTTGACCTAGAAGTGGCATCCTGTTAGACTCTGCATTGTAAGAAGTGTCCCTGCATAGTTCACCCAGTATTTTCTTTAACAAGGTGTTAAAGCCTGTTCTCAACGGCTGTGGGCCAGTAACCAAAAAAAGGAAAGAAAAAAAATTGTCTTTTTTAATCTTTCTGTGCACAGCATCATAAAATCGGTCCTTGCATGTTTTAAAGCCTAGATTTTTTGAATTAATTTTGTGCAAGCTCAACAGTTCTTTCAATACGCTGCTATACTTGCTGACATTAAGAGAGTTAGGATTCTCACCTCGCTCGTCAGCTTTTTCACCTGCTGGTCCTTTTCTGAAATTAAGGCACTGTTTTTATGGATGGACTGTTGGAGGGCAGCCTTCTCCTTCTCAAACTGCTCCTTCAAGCTGCTCTCACTATCAAAAACAAAACCAATAAAAACTCAGGAGGTACATTACACAATCTGTAGGCAGAGGAAAACTGGCCCCAATTTACCAAATTGTTTCTCAGCAGTTTTTAGCCACTAAAGACACTTCACAAATTTGAGAAGACATACAGAAAATTAAGCCATTTTTTCTCTAGGAGTTGTCTGGGCAAAATATTGATAAACGTATTTAAAGAAGGGTAGGGCTGCAAATACAGAAAGTATCAAAAATAACAGTAGATAATAAAAAATAAAGTAGGAGATTCAGAGAAAAATGAAAAACAGTGCTTTGGCTTTAGGAATAGTCACATTACACAACAAATATTTCCTCCGTTCCCCACTACAGCAGATTTGCAGGCCAGAGTTTATTTTATCACTGATCAAGCAGATTATTCATTAGCTGCATCAGAAACATGACATCATTTTTTATTTTATATAAATGATTAATTTGTTTTTGAGGGGAAATTTAATTCAACGGAAACGCGATGTGACCATACCTTGCCTATTCCTAAATGTGGTTAATATATTTGTATTATAACAATATTATTATAATACTGACTGACATCTAATAGTATTAAAAGGTGTGAAGTACCTGAAGGCATTATTTGGCAGGCTTTGAAGAAAAAGAACAGCACGACATTTGCTTAATTATAAATGCACTGTATATTAGCAAGTGTCACACAGGTGAGAGCATTTGGGTTTATTTAGGAAACAAGGCTTTCAAGATAATGAATTTGCAGAGATCTGAAAAACTGCATGAATCACAAAATGGTGCATTCTCTTACCTTTGCTTTAACTGTTTTTTGAGTTTGGAGTATTCCTCCTTGAGCTAAGAAAAAGAAAAACGATCAAAATCATGGTCAGCAGATTAATAGCTGAATTCTGATGCGTGTAGGTTTATGTAAGATTTTTAAGAATAAAAGATTTTGCACCTTCCCAAGTTCGCTCTGATCTTTGTGACTGTTATCAAGCTCCCGAGTCAGCTTGTTGTTCTCATCTTGCAGCATCTGCAGGGACTGTGTCTTCACAGTAACAGCTTCTTTAAGCTCCTCACTGAATAAATACAAATGTCAAAATCAAAAGAAATTCTGACAACTCATGTAGGCAACATAGTTTGTCAAAACTCCTTCTCCCAGCAGCCAAAATTAAGGATTTACTCACATTTCCTGGCACAGACTCTCCATCCTCTGAGTTTCTATGCAAAGTTTCTCTTTGGATACATTCAGATCTTCCTGGTACTTGGAATTATCTGTCTTCAATGCTTTTAGCTAAAACAATAAATGAGATTTATTTGCTGAAATTACAGCCACAACATATAGCAAATGTGTCACTTAATTCCACTTAACTTAATTTCTCTCACATATATTGCTTGATGAGAAGAGACACTTCGCTACTGAAAGCTTACATTAGCATCTCTTACCTGTGTCTCCATCTTCTGCTTGGCGCTGCGGAGCTCTTCCAAAAGAGATTGGGCTTCGTTCTTCTCCTGCATCAAACTGGCCTTCTCTTTCGTCAGCTGTTCCAGAGCCTCAGCAGTCTTGCCAGAGGCCTCTGTAGCCTAAACGGTGCATGAGCAGGATATTTGCTAAGAACTTTCAAAATTGTTTCAAATTGAGAGCAGCAAATGGTTGGATGAGATCAACACCTAATGACCTCAACGAACCTTAACTATTTCTAAGTTAGCCAATGTGTCATTTATCAGTGGAGACCGTGGAGACACTTTTCATCCAGTCTTTCCAGTTGCATAGTTCGCTGGTGCTAGGCTAGCGCAAGTCAACAGTATCTGCTAGCCTGTCATTAAAAACAGTCTTACCCACTCCACAATACATCCAAGGCAAATAAATTCTAACGCCAGACTATCGATGTAAATGTCTGTGGATGAAATAATGTTAGAAATAAAACTACCCTTGCATCTAAATGATCGTATTACATTTTGAGGGACTAGTTTCTCAGTAGCGGCAGAACTTAGGGAACAAAGTATATATATTGAAATGGGATGCAAGAGTAGTTTTATTTCTAACATTGTTCTATCAACAGACTTTACATCGATAGTCTGGCGTTATAATTTATTTGCCTCGAGTGTACTGTGGAGTGGGTAAGAGTATTTTTAATGACAGGCTTGCCGTCACTGTTGACTGGCGCTAGCCTAACACCAGCAAACTCTGCAACTGGATGAAAAAGTGTTGAAAACGGTCTCCACTGATAAATAACACACTGGTTAACTTGGAAATTAGGTCCTATGTCCAAAATTCTGAAGCAACCTTTAATAAGAAATTGGCATTTGACTTCAACCAATGACTTTTATATTATTTAATAAATTCAATGCATGCTCAATGAGTTATCTATCTCAATTACAGATTTAAAATTAATTCAAATCTCAGTTCATTGCAATTTTCAAGTAGATCCTAGTTGTGAAATAACAATATTACACTAAGGAAAATAATTAGTATACTATTTTTAAATACTCTACTACCTGTGGCCTCAGAACGGATACTGACACCCCATTAACTTGTGTAACAAGTCCAATAAGACAAAAATTGTAGTCCTGTAAAGTAAGTTGTCCTTCCATAACCCCTGAAAGCTGCTTTAAATTGTCATATCTCTGCCCATACTATTGCTTTAAGTGTTATTCAGACCAGAGAGATTTCACCAGCCCAAACACTTTAAAATTGGACTGAATGACATTGTTAAGCAGATAACTGGGGCTATAATTTCTAAAAAATAATGTATAGGAAATCTATTAGTCTATTAACATAAAATATGCAGTCCAATTAAATCTGAAACACCATCAGAGGGTGAGTGTGACAAATATCACCTTAGACCTACAGTACATAGTCAAGAAAATCGGAAGAATTTTGCCTTACATTTGATCACGTTATAAGCCCACAGGCAAAGGCTGGCAGCTAAGGGTAATTTACAGCGGTTAGTAAATGGAAGATGAACGTTAGACACAAAAATAAAAGGAAAGGCAGGACAAACCAGCAAGCATGCAGTGAGAAGGTGACATAGCCCCAGCCACTCTACAGTATGTGTGTCAGTGATTACTACTGGAAGAGGAATACCTCAAGCTGCTTAGAAATGGCATTTTTTAGTTGAGACTCCAGCTGCTTGATTTTCTGGGTGGCTTCATCTCTCTCCACCTGCAGGGCATCCTTCTGAGCGGTTAGATTTGAGATGCTGGAGGAAATCTCTTCTTTCACAACGGCAGAAGCTGATAACTCCGCACCAGCATTCTTGCATTGCTTTTCCAAAAGTTCTTTTTCGATTTGTAGGTCCTTGACAGCAACCTCTAGTTTTGTCTGGCTAGCAAGCAACTTTTCTATCTCTCCAAGGAGTTTTGACTGTTCAGTGAGCCAATTTTCTTTGCTTCTATGGAGAGAAGAAATGGTCTGCTCCAGTTTACACTCTCCAACTAAAAGGTTGTCCTTCTCTGTGATCAGGACGGTCATCTGCTTGCCTATATCCTCAAGCTTAGATAATAGCGTTTTTTTATCTTCCATCAATTGAATAGTTTCTTGCTCTTGCTGCTTCAATTGCATTTTCAAAGCCTCAATATCCACCATAAAAGACTTATTTTTCTCATTAGCATTCGTAAGGCTAGAAGAAATCTCTTTATTTTCTTGTGAAACATTTGACAACGATTTCTGCAGCTCCATAATTTGTTTGGAGAGACCATCCTTGTCAGATATTGCTTTATTCCGATCACTGGACTCCGCCTGTAGTTGGATCTCAAGAAGGTGCCTCTCCCCTGTTATTGATTCAGTCTGACATTTTAACTCTTGGATCTCCTGAAGCAGACCCTGGTTCTCTATCTGCAAGGACTGTGCTTTGTTGTCAGCTTCAGACTGCAACAATTGCAGACGCTGACAATCTTTGGTAAGATTATCAACTTGCTGAACAAGCTCTGAATTAGCCTTCTCGAACTCCATTTTCAGTTTACTGTGCTCTTGAACAAGTTTGATTTTGCCCTTTTCAAGATTTTCAATATCAGAGTTATGTTTCTGCAGTTCATTTTGTAGGTCAGCCTTTTCTTGTTTCAAAGAGGCCATCTCTGCTTCAACTTTGTCTTTCTGGCGTTTGGTTTCCTCTAGCATTTCTGTTAAATTTGACTTCTCTTGAGTAAAGCTGTCATTAGCTCTGGAGTAACTATCCAACTGGTCCTTATTTGTTCGGATATCACTAGCTAGCTTATCGCGCTCAAGATAAAGAGCATTATTCTCAGATATGGTTTTTGTGTGCTTCTCTTCCAATTCTTCCTTCTCCCCTGCCAAACGCTCATAATCCATCTTCTGCTGCTCTAGTGCTGAATCCAGGCTCATCTTTTCTTTGCGTAAAACATGTAGAGCCATCTCAATTTCAGAATTCTGAATGCGAAATGCTTGCTTTTCTTGCTCAAAAGATGATAATGCTTCTTTAAATTTCTCATTGGACTTTGATAGTTGTTCTGTTGAGTGTGTAAGCTTCTCTTTTAATTCTTCTATCTCTCCAAGGAGCTCTTCCTTCTCATTACAGACTTTTCTTTGGATTGCAAGTAAGGCTTCCTTCTCCTGCAGAAGTTGAAGCCTCTCAGAATCAGTCACCTGACTGCTTGTCTTGAACTCTTCCAGCATTTGGGCCAGGCTCATTTTGGAGGCTTTAAGTTCCTCACATTGACGAACAGAGCTCTCCAAATCTTTCTTGGTAACACTGAGTTTATTCTGGAGCTCTTCCTTCACTGTCTCAAGGCTCGTTTTAGCTAACACGACAGCACTGATTTCAGAAGACATCTCTACCTTCTCATTTGTAAGTGTTTCTGTAAGGGCCTGCAGCTGGGTGTTCTTCATTGTAAGATCTTCTTTTTCTAAATTCAAGGACTTAAGTTTTGCCTGCAACTCTGCATTCTTGGCATCAAGAGTTTTTTTGGCATTTCTTGCAGAATCTCTCTCTAAAATTAGATTGTCCTTCTCACTTGTGAACTTTGACCTGCTTTCATTGAGGTCGTCTTCAAGCTGGTGTTTCTCTTTGCAAACATTTTCATAATCGTCATGTAGTTGCTTCTTTTTAGCCTCAATTTGCAGGATGTCCTGCTGAAGCTTTAGGAGCAAGTCATTCTTCTCTGAATTCTGTCTTTGAAGCTCCTCAATTTGAGCCTGGTTTTCACCTTTAGCATTTCTCAGGTTGTTGTTTTCAGTCTGAACTTCCCAAAGAAGATATTTCAGGTTCTCCAACTCCTTACTTAATGAAATCCTTTCTTCATCGGCACACTTGTTGTTGGCAAGTAGGTCCTCTTGATGTTTTGAAAGCTTATCTCTGGTTATTAGCAGTTCTTCATTCTGGACTAAAAGCTCTTGGTAACTAATCTCAAGGGCAGAGAGTTTAGTCTGCACATCTGAAAGCCGTTTCTCCAGTTCGCTTTTCTCAGTCGTTACATTCTCACTTTCCTTACTCATATTTTCCAGATCAAGACTCTGCCTTTCCAGTTTTTTGGACAAATGTTCAACATCATGCTTGTAGGAGTCAAGCTCAGCAGAAAGACACTGGGGAAATAAAGATGAAAGAAAGAAAAAAAAACGAGGAGAATATATATACACAGGGAAAAGTAAGATGAATCCAAAAATAAACCAAGCAGATATGGACATAAGTGATATGCAATTGGAAAGGTTAAGTTGCAGGAGCATAAAAATAGCAAAAGACCACACCACAATGGCTTTCAACAATATAAAAAGGTGGAACATTTTCACTTCAGCCCTTACTTTTAGTAGCATTTTATTAAATTGATGCCAACAAATATAAACAAATTGGCTGCTGGCTGCCTGAGTGTGACTATGATCACTTGCAGCGTCTTATACAGAACTTGAATTATCCAATTATAACAATAATCAACACTGCAAATATGTTGAATGTGTATTATTGTATATTGATAAAAATGATTGTTAACATATACTGTATGAGCCACAATAAAAAATGCAACTTTTTCTTAGGAAGTGAAAAATGTTCCACTTAAATGTAATATCAGGCTAATAAACAATGCTAGCAGGGGTATGTAGCAAAAGCAGTTAATACTTCATTTAATTTGAAAGAAAATTGTAATAAATAGCTAAAGAGTAACTAATGATTCAAAACTCAACTTGAATCATACCCAATGCATACATATCCATTTAGCAGCCACAACAACAATTTCCCCAATTAACCATAAATTGTCTTAAAATAAATAACTTTAAATCAGGTATACCCCTGCAAGCATATAGCATATGGCACCATCCAATAAAGAGCTAAGATGAATATGAAAAAAGAGGTTATTAGACTTTGTTGGGGGGAAATGAACAACTCACCACAAATAATTTTAATGACAGTAATTAAGAGTGAAAATGTTGATGATAATAGACATTAATCACAGATGGTAAATTCTTACAGTTACATATTGTCTCCTACAACTTTGCGGTTTTAGTGTTTTAACTGGTGCAACGCCTGTAAGGTGAGCTTTTTTACATCCAACTGTTTTTTTTACATCAAAACAAGTTCCTGGCAGAAAATTAGTTTAAAACCTTTGTGAAAACATATTTATTGAACTAATGTGTGTGTACCTTCGAGGGTTTGTGCTTACCTGAACCTGTTCCTTGTATGGCTGCAGCTCAGATACTAACTTCTCCAGCTCCTGGGTTTTGTCCGTGGAGGAGGAAAGTTCCTGCTTCCACTTGTCAACCTGACATTGCAGAACCTCAAGTTCCTTCACATGGACCTCTGACGCCTGAGACAATGATTTCTCCTGTGAGGCCTTGAGCTTCTCAACCAGAGTCTCACCCTGTTTAACAGTCTTCTCCTAGAAAACAGGAGATCAGAAAAACAATAACTTGTATCTACTTGTTTTAATGTAGCCAGTGAAAGAAGGACACACTTAAGTGAAAGATTTTCCAAAGGATGGTAAACCAAGTGTTTTAATGTCTATAAAAAATATGCATTATAAGCCTTAAAGAATCTGACATTTAATTCTCAAACACAAATCATTTTTTTGTGAATGCCCAACAATACTAACCAAGTTGTCGATCTTGTCCTGAAGGCAACTTATTTGAGACTGATGTGTATCTCTGGTCTCTTTCAGTTCTTGCTCTCTGCGGGACTTTTCCTGCTGGAGTTGTTCACTCGAGTGCACAACCTTCTCCTTCTCCTCTGATAGTTGACTCTGTAACTCTTCAAGCCTCCTGAGTGATGACAAAAAAAGAGAATAGGTTAGATAAAAAGACACTGACTACAGCATGGAATGTCATTGGGAAATAAGTATCGATTATGACATGATTAGTATATTTTGTGGAGTAATATTGAAGTTGTACCTTTCTTTCTGTATGAGATCTTCATTCATTTTGGTCAGCTGTACTGAACTATCACCAGATGTCTTCATCATGTCTGAAATATCATTTTCCAGCTTGTATTTGTCCTTTGAAAGCTGATCAAGTTTTTCATCTGCAGCCTTCAGCTTTCTCTCTAGCACTAAGTTAAGACAAGACGAGATTATTCACAGGTTCTAAGGTTATTATTCTACCAGAAAGGAAGAAACATACTATATACACTGAACATTTAACAAAACACAAAATGCAGTTCTCACCGGAAAGTTGACTTCTTAGAGACTCTGATTCTGTGGTCAGAGATGTGCACTGCTCTTCTTTGTCACGGAGCTTCTCAAGTGTTTCTGCAAAAAGAAAAATCCACTTTACATGCTAGAAGCCTTTATAAACTGAAAGAGGTCAATTAGTAGCAGGGAAAAGGGGGGATTGACTAACTGAATTTATGGAATTGTTTATGTCATTTACCTTGCATAGTGTTTGATGATTTAGTTTGCTCCTCTGTGCTTTCAGCCAACCTTTGTTTCTGTGGGGAAAATACTTTCACATCAATTTCTTCTGCAATAGACAAATGTAAGCAGGTACAGCATTCTAATTATTTTTAGTCAAGAGACCAACTGATACATCAGGCTAGTATTATTAACACACATTAACTCATTGCCGATATTCGTAACTCATATACACTACCGGTCAAAAGTTTGGGGTCACTTATACATTTCCATACCATTCCATTATAGACAGAATACCTGCTAATTTGGGTGGGAGGGCTGATCTTTAATGCAATACCTACATTGCCCATTATCAGCAATCATTCATCCAATGTTCCAAAGGCACATTCTGTGTACTAATCTATCATTTAAAAATAAAAAACTAGAAAAACATTGGAGAACCATTTTACTATTATGTAAGCACATAATGTAATCTGAAAACGGCTGCCCTGGTTAAAAAAACAATGCAACTGATCTCAGCTGGCATTCTGTCTACAATGGAGTGCAATGGGAATTTCTATGTGACCCCAAACTTTTGACCGGTAGTGTGTAGTGTGTGTGTATATATATACAGTGGGTACGGAAAGTATTCAGACCCCTTTAAATTTTTCACTCTTTGTTTCATTGCAGCCTTTTTCCAAAAATCAAAAAAGTTCATTTTATTTCTCAGTAATGTACACTCAGCAACCCATCTTGACAGAAAAAAACAGAAATTTAGAAATTTTTGCATATTTATTAAAAAACAAAAACTGAAATATCACATGGTCATAAGCATTCAGACCCTTTGTTCAGTATTTAGTAGAAGCACCCTTTTGATCTAATACAGCCATGAGTCGTTTTGGGAAAGATGCAACAAGTTTCTCACATCTGGATTTGGGTATCCTCTGCCATTCCTCCTTGCAGATCCTCTCCAGTTCTGTCAGGTTGGATGGTAAACGTTGGTGGACAGTCATTTTCAGGTCTCTCCAGAGATGCTCAATTGGGTTTAAGTCAGGGCTCTGGCTGGGCCATTCAAGAACAGCCACAGAGTTGTTGTGAAGCCACTCCTTCGTTATTTTAGCGGTGTGCTTAGGGTCATTGTCTTGTTGGAAGGTAAACCTTCGGCCCAGTCTGAGGTCCAGAGCACTCTGAAAAGGTTTTCAACCCAGGATATCCTGTACTTGGCCGCATTCATCTTTCCCCTCGATTGCAACCAGTCGTCCTGTCCCTGCAGCTGAAAAACACCCCCACAGCATGATGCTGCCACCACCATGCTTCACTGTTGAGACTGTATTGGACAGGTGATGAGCAGTGCCTGGTTTTCTCCACACATACCGCTTAGAATTAAGGCCAAAAAGTTCTATCTTGGTCTCATCAGACCAGAGGATTTTATTTATCACCATCTTGGAGTCCTTCAGGTGTTTTTTAGCAAACTCCATGCGGGCTTTCATGTGTCTTGCACTGAGGAGAGGCTTCCTTCGGGCCACTTGCCATAAAGCCCCGACTGGTGGATTGCTGCAGTGATGGTTGACTTACTACAACTTTCTCCCATCTCCGACTGCATCTCTGGAGCTTAGCCACAGTGACCATTGGGTTCTTCTTTTGCCTCTCTCACCAAGGCTCTTCTCCCCCGATAGCTCAGTTTGGCCGGACGGCCAGCTCTAGGAAGGGTTTGGTCGTCCCAAACGTCTTCCATTTGAGGATTATGGAGGCCACTGTGCTCTTAGGAACCTTAAGTGCAGCAGAAATTTTTTTGTAACCTTGACCAGATCTGTGCCTTGCCAATTCTGTCTCTGAGCTCTTCAGGCAGTTCCTTTGACCTCATGATTGTCATTTGCTCTGACATGCACTGTGAGCTGTAAGGTCTTATATAGACAGGTGTGTGGCTTTTCCTAATCAAGTCCAATCAGTATAATCAAACACAGCTGGACTTCAATGAAGGTGTAGAACCATCTCAAGGATGATCAGAAGAAATAGACAGCACCTGAGTTACATATGAGGGTCACGGCAAAGGGTCTGAATACATATGACCATGTGATATTTCAGTTTTTGTTTTTTAATAAATATGCAAAAATTTCTAAATTTCTGTTTTTTTTTCTGTCAAGATGGGTTGCTGAGTGTACATTACTGAGAAATAAAATGAACATTTTTGATTTTTGGAAAAAGGCTGCAATGAAACAAAAAGAGTGAAAAATTTAAAGGGGTCTGAATACTTTCCGTACCCACTGTATATATATATATATATATATATATATATATATATATATATATATATATATATATATATATGCTGATAAGTAACCAGTGACCTCACTATAACAAAAACTTGACAATCACAATGCAAAAGAGTTACTGTAGCCACATCCAAAATAAAATCCTAAGCCTCACCAGGCCTCCAAGCTCTTGTTCCAGGACGTCCTTCTCCTGCTGTACAGTTGTCAGACTCTGCTGTAAAGAGAGGACTTCCTGCTGTCGGCCCTCCAACTTTGAGCTCAGTTCACAAACCTATAGCACATGCCCAGTAAAAATACAATGGACAAAACAGAAAAAGCAAACAGCAAAGAAATAAGCACATCAAAACAAAACAATAACTGACAATCACTGTCCAGAAATGCCATACTAACTTAACAGAATATATAGGGAACCTGCTTCTCTCAAACATGACAAACTGAAAATGGAGTATGAAATTGTCAAGATGTGAAGAAGAACTCACCATGGCACCCTGGTTGTTCCCTTGGCTCTGAACCATCTCTAATCGACCGTTCAGGGTCACAAGCTCCTGGTTACTTTGTGCTACTTGGCTGCGTAGAGCCACAATTTCTGACATCTGTTCTTTGGTTTGTCGGTCCTTGTCTTGGGCCTGTTGTGCCAACATCCCTTCTTTCTCCTCAAGCTCCTTCACCCTAAGTTCGGCAGCATGAAGTTTTCCAAGAACATCCTCCATCTCCACAAGGTGCTGCTCCTCTGCTCTTTCAACGCTGGACCGTAGGGACTCCTCCAGTCGCTCCTTGTCCTCAATCAAAGACAAAAGCTGTGCCTTTAGTGCCTGCTTCTCCCGAATCCAAGCTGCAGCATCAGCCTCATGTTTAGCTCCAGCCTCGTCGAGAGCCAACTTGTGTTCTATGTTCAGCTTCTCTATAGCACTTTTGGTTTCGATAAGTTGTTCTGTCTGGGCACCTGAGCCTTTGCTGAAGGACACCTTTAGCTCCTCCATGGCTTGCTGGTGAGAGGCAATGGCAGACTCCAACTTGGAACGCCACAGTTCAATAATGTCAGCATTCTCTTTCTCAGCATGGCTTAAGCGCATTTGTAACTGCTCATTGTCACCAGAAAGCCTTACAGATGTAGCTTGAACCTGGGCAGCTGCCTCACTATGAGTCTTTTCTTGAGCTTCTAGCTTCTCCTTGTACTTTTTCAGCTCTTCTTCCTGCTTAGCTTCTTGGGAAGCCAACTGATCTCTCAGAGAGTTTATTTCATCCAGAAGGGGAGAAACAGTAGAGGTTGAGTCCTCAGAGCCCTGTTGGGTTCCAAGACGCAGCTGCAGGTCTGCAACCTCTCTTGTTCGCAGCGAAAGGTCCCTCTCAAGGTCCATAATACGAGATCTTTCCGACACAGTAGCAACCTTAAACAACAGAAACTTTATATTTTAAAAGATGTGTCTGACATACTGAAGCACTGTGTACTAACAAGTGTGTTAAAGACTTAATCATACTTTTACTGAACAAATGAAAAGCCGATTGTTAATTTGCAATTATAGACATCAAGACCCTTGGTAATAGTAAAACTCAAAGTTTCTGACAGAGAAACTGTTTAATTGCTAGCTTAATAATGATGGCATAAAAACATTGGTCCCAAAAGCAAGGTATTATACTGACCTCTTGTGGCTAGAAACGGTATGGTCCAAAGAAATGAATGTGGACAATCAAAGCATGTATGGAGCTATAGAAGTGTGTAAACAATTTCCACCATCCATTACAATAACACTCTTAATCACTAAATTAATGCTATTTTTGACCTCATGATTTAATAGAGGTATAAATTAAGAAACTCTTGGGAGCACTTGACATGTTCCATCTATGTTCCAAATCTATTGTTATTCCAATTTTCTCAAATGTGGATCTCTTTTTGTGACTTCAACTTGTTGGTTAATTGAATCATTTAAGCGAAATCAAAATAATCTTGATAAAATAACTGTTAAAAAGAGAACCTGTAGAAACTATGGTCCTTAAACTATAGAAATATTTTGTTTTTCTTCCTGAAACCACTTATGGCTATGGTACCCTAAGGGAACACAAGGATGCATAGTCAAATGGACACCAAATGCAGGACAAATGGATGCCGGGAAGGACTGGGGAAGTAGAACACAGGATAACTGAGAAAATGATTAGCTGGGACAAGGGAAAAGTTTGTCTGTCTGGTTAAGCAGTGATACCAGTAAAGCAATAGTGGGTTTAGATTGGGTAACTTGTTGGAAAATAGTACAAGTAAAAGTGTCACTTGGGACAGCTGAAGGACGCATGTGGTAATAATAGAAATGTATACTTGTTAATGTAAAATGCTTAGAGTGTATCAATTTAATATGTGAGGGAAGATAACACTTCAAAAATGGTTAAAAGGTTTCTGTAACACCACAAATTGGGATAGTGAGTTTGCAAATCTAACTTTATGCTGAATGGACTGATTTGAGCCTAATATACGCATTAGTAAATTATTTGATTTATTGTGTGTCATCAAATGAGGAGTATAATTTTTCTTATGTGAACACTGAAGAATGCATTTGTGGAGTTAACCACAAGCTCATACAAAGCAAAGCTCCAATTGCTGCCCAGCACCTCTCTGTACCCTTTTGAACATTTTTTGGCCTTATCCCCAGCAAAGGTACGCTTTTCCAACGCAGCACACTGCAGAGCAGAATTCATTACCCTAGTGTCTTCTAACTCTCTTTGGAGTTTCTCAGCTTTGGTCTTTTCAAAGAGTAGGCTCTGTTCAAGCTCCTTAATGTGGGCATGCTCCAGTCTGGTCTGCGTCTGTTAGTAAACAAGGGGGAGAGGAAGAGAACACACCAGTGCCACCATCACATGCCAGCCCAATGCAGACAGAGAGGGGAGTGAGACAGAGAGGGGAGGATGGATGGGTTGGATAATGGTATGTATGTGTGGGTATTTGGAGGATAGGGGAAAGAGTATTTGGTGGGGGTGGAAAGTGATGGATGAGTAAAAATGGGAAGACACCCCATGCAGAACTTTCAGGCTGTGCCATAAACAGCTGCACACAGGTAATGTTGTGAAAGAATGGTGGAAATACAGTACAAGCAACAAAAGAGGGGGCCTTGTGTTTTAGATGTGCAGAATGAGTAACATACTCAGGATGGAGGCAGTTTATAAGTAACCATGCAAAATTAACACTTGGAGGACAAAGCACATTGATAGTTACGATACATAGAAAATTTGATAATGTGCCAGCAAGAAATTAGGTATAATGACTTCACCACATCATAGAGAGAAAGAAGTGATGACCATTTCCTGACCCCTATACTTCATGGCATTGTATCATACAGAAACTCTCATGTTGTAGGACTGACATATTGATTTAACAATAAAGTTAAATATAATGTGGATTTATGTTTAAATACAATAAATGCAGAAATGTGTGTCTGGATTTTACACTGGTAAACTAATAAAGCCTGTAGAATTATCAATAACCACACTGCTTTCTCTCTTTGGTGATTATGCCATTATCCACAATGTATAGGTAAGTATTGTATAAGAAACCACCAGCTATCAGACCACCATGTGCAGGATTTATGACCAACTTAACAGAAATCAATCAGTAAGGCAAAAGCTCAGACTGTTGGGCTCAAGAAAGAAAGGATCCCCATTTGACTCTTGCTATTGTGTGCTATGAATAAGTGTTATGGTAACTTACTGAAGAACTTCCTGGTACAATTGTGTGCTTCTTGTCTTACATGTTACCCAGTGTATGTAAAAGTGTCATTAAAAAAGAAAGAAAAAGGGGAATAGCACTATTTAAAAAAAAAAAAAAAAAAGTATACATTAGGTCTCCCATTGATACAATCTGACAAAATGCACTATCATGCCTGACTAAATAATATACCACATTCAAATGTAATGAATGAGGTGAGAATCATGTGATTATGGATCTATAAAAAATAAAAATACATTTTAGGGCTCACTGTACATTTTCTGGTTTCTTCAAATGTAAGCTTACTTTTATGGACCCACTGTTCATTGCCTGTGGAGTAGGTATAAACTACAATGTAACCTGGCACATCTTATCTTTGTATGAAAATTACATTTGAATTCTTAAGCTGAGTGTTATTCCCCTTTTAGTTGCAATGGGCAAACTGAATTTGTGTCTGTGACTGGACAGTGGAATGACAAGGGAGCTTCTCCAGTGGTTCCATGCTGAGCACTGGACCAACACGAAAGACGAGAAAGAGAAGGAAGAAGAAGCAATAACATCACATCAATAAACAGGGAGGCACCAAGGGTTATAACACAACATTAGTACACCTTCAACAGCTTGAAGTCAACAAAGCATTTTTGAGTTTGGCCTATTAGGAGTGTTTTTTTGTTCGTGTTTTTCAAGCTGCATGCACGTTTTAACTAAATCCAGCTGTCAGTAAGCTGTCAAACTGTTAGTATACAAGTTGAAAAAGAAGATAAAGGGATACTCTAACCCTGCAGCCCGTAATTTAAAACATCTATTTTGAGCTTGGATGCCTTCAGGGTAATTGAGATGGTCCCCTGTGTAGCACTGTGGAATAAATAACAAATCCTTTCATCAGATATGAACACAGGTACCATTGGGCCCAATACTCTGCATATCACAACCTGGGATGAAAACATGACTCACTTGAGAAGAAGACAATGAGTAATCAGAGCCTATTGTATTAAAATTACTCTATAACATTATGTGAAGGAAAAAGCAAGACAAAGCCAGTATTAAACGGTCAATGCAAACATGCCTACTGTGACTGCAGAGTAGGTAGTTCCCGATGCCAACATGAACAAGAGATAATGCAAATGCTGTCTGGACTCAACTGTAACTTTATGACAAGGGATACCAGTTAATCGTGTGCAATCTTAAAAATTGCATTGGACCTGCACCTAAGGAGACACACTGATGTTAAATTAAAAAATAAATAAATAAATAATCAGGATTCAGGGTGACTCTGGCAACTGCTGCCGCTGACATAATATTAAAATGTAGATTTTAAAATCAGTGGGACAAATGTTGAGATAAACATATATTGTATTTAATAAAAATAGCAACTTTTGACTTGACATTCCGTTGTTATATTACAGCATTGATTATTTTTTGTTTTCAACCACAAATTTAAAAAAAATGTGTGAGTTGCAATGGTGTGGATCGTGTTGTGCATTTACCTCTAGGTCTCCTTTGGTAATGCAAGCTTCCTCTACACGGAACTGAAGGTCCTCCACCTTCCTATTCAACAGAATAAAATAATCTTACTGAAGCCTTTTTGTTGTTTCAATATAACTGGGGAACTAACAGCCTATAGGTAAACAATGATCATGAGAAAGGTTAAGCCAACTCAGTCACAGCTCTTTCTTTATGGCTTTATAAGACTAATATTCGAACAGCATTATGATCTTAGCTGCCAGTTTCTCAAAACTGGCCACATGAAATGAAAATAGATACTGACAATACTGTCATGGATGACTGTATGTCTTTGACTAGTCGTATCTCTGGGAATCCTTACCTACGCTCCTCCTCCAGCTGATTCAGCAGCTCCACTTTGTCTTTGTCTGCAGCTTCTACCAAGGCACGTAACTGATCCATCTTGGCCTCCATCTTCAAGACAAAAGTAGATTATGGTTTTAAAAAATAAAATTTAAATAAATAAATAAAAATCTATGTTGAGTTATTTGGGATCAACAGGAGGTTGATGCAGAGTGTTATTACTGAACTACTTGTTGAGCTGACCTGCTCCTGATCAACCCTCAGGATGCCAATTTCTTGCTCCATCTCTCCAACATGGCCAGTGGCCTTGGCAACTTCAGCTCTCTCCATGTCCCTCTCAGCCATTAGCTGCTCAATGTGCTGCTGCTTCTCCTTTAGGGCCTCCTGCAAGGCTGTGGTGCCTGAAATCTTACGATTATACCGTGATGATGTCTCTGTTAGCTATGGAGAGACAGAATACAAGCAAGGTCAGACAGGTGAGTAAGCGTAGCATTAGAGAACAGATCAAACTGAGTGTTTCTATGTCTCACCAGGCCTGTGCGGCTGGGCTTGGCGCTGACAGAGGATGCCACAGAGCTCATGGTACTGATGGAGGAGGCACTAGGGCTTCGCTTTAGCCCTGATGGTGTGGCCACTACTTTCCGAACCGTTGTTTTTGCTTTGGCTGGCGTGGTGGAAGGGAAGCCAATGCGTGTGACTTTGTGCACTGGAGCAAATAAACCATACTTGGGTTGGCACTGAAAATATCTGGGGACACATAATGGGATACAATCATGATAATGGAAGTCATAGTGTAACAATTTTAGTTTTAGTTATTTACAGATCCAGTGGCTTAGTACCTTGTGCCCGCCACTGCCCCATCATTCTTTCCTAAGGGCTCATCCAATTCCACACCACACCACTCGCCTTTGGCAAAATCTGTTTCTCCAAGGAAACGTACCACTCCTGCCTTTGTACCGCCAACCTGAGAAGAAAACACCAAACATTAGCCGACAATTAATCTCAACAGATTAAAGACGCCCAAACAGTAATCAGCTTTGCCTTGCAATAAACCCTGAGTGAGATAATTCCATCAAAGCAACAGAAACATGTACCAGCTTTGAACAGAATGAAGCCAAAGTCCGAACATGTGAAAACAAACATGGTTTTTGTTCTTTTAATTGATTAATTCAACGGTTTAATTAATTATGGTATTTTTGCCTTTGGTAGTGTAGCCAATTGGATGGTTCTGTTGGTTATACGCTAGAATATCCGGGCAAAGAAAAGGTATAGTTGGTTAGACAATGTAACAAATTTTACCAATACTCTGTCACCCATCTTCAGCTCTCTTTCCCCCTTTTTGACAGATCCAGTCTCTGAGAGGTTGGAGACAGATTCACTGTTTGTGCGTGGGAGGTTGGAGGATGGTGTAGCTAGCGTAGCTGGTGTAGTGGAGGAGGCCTTCTTGGTTGCAGTGGTAGGTGATGTTGATTTTGTGGCAGGTGTATGCGAGGATACGCTGCTAACTGAAGGAGTGGGTGATGCAGCACGGGAGGGGGGTGCTGTCTCAGTTCCATTAGCCTCGCCCTCTGTGCGTGACAACTTGGATGGGCGGGTAAAGATTCCTCGCAGGGCTTCACACTGGAAGTAGCGCACCCCTGCCACTGACCCATCATTCTTCCCAATTGGCTCATCCAGAACTATCCCTGCCCACTGGCCGGGAGCAAACTGTGCCTCTCCCAAAAACTGTATGTAGCCTGGCTTATTCCCATTTACCCATACTCGCTCCCCAATCTGAAAGCTCTCCCCAGCACTCTCCCCGGCATCTCCTCCACTGCCACTTGCGGCTGATTTGTCGGCCGCAGCAGCTTTAACTCCCGCTAAAAAACAAGAAGAGAGAAAGAACAAATCCACTGAATAACTGACTTGTGTGTGAAAGACAAATGTCACCAATGCAGTGCAAAACACTGCAATATCAATTAGATGTCCAGATTATACAATGACAATTTAATCTTCCTCCGTTTAATTATTTTCACTTACCATCTTAAAAATGTATAGTAAACGAACATTTCTAGATGACATCCAATTGTCTGGGTATTCAAATATAATTCTACAGAGAATAATATTGTTGTGGCTGGAGAAATGTAGGCAAATATTCTTATACAAATTAGTACTTCTGGCAAAAAGTAAAATTGTAATGCTGTGATGCCCAGATCCCCTTAACGCCATCCCCAATGCACTATACAAAATAGTCACTTGCTTTGCATATAGGACTGTGAGCCCTTTCTGCAAACCTAAGCTAATACAATATTAAGCTGTACAGTTTCCCTATCAAGAGGATAGATGACAGATATTGCTATCACCATCCCCTATAATCATATTTTAACAGAATATTGATATACATTTATTGATGTAATAGATTTCGTTGTAGTGAAAAACTGACAATATCCACATGAAACATCTTTGACAAAAAAAAAAAAAAAAGCAACCATTAAACCATTAAACACATGTTTACCAAAGGTTGAATAAGCTGTACATGGGAAGATTCTTACCTGTGCTGGGGTTGGTCTTGGGGGCTGCTGTCCCAGGTGGCCTAGCTATCTTGCTGGGCCCTTTGATCCCACTGGGCCTGGCTGTGCTCATGTTTCCGCCAGTGATCCCTTAGACTCAAAAGGCTTGTGTCCGTCGGTGGGTACAGACTGACCCCAGACCATCAAAAAAAAAAACAGGTTGCAGCTCTGTGACGGCAAAGTTTCTTTCTCCTCACCAAAATTAGACCAAAAAAATGAAAACAAAAAGAAAAACCAGGAGGAGGGAGAAAGAGTGCTGCCCACAAAAATGACCCTGTTTGGAAGAAAAATAAGAAACATTACTTGTTAATCTTAATTATTTAACAAGTTCATTAATCAAAAAGTAGATGTACTATTGGGTGTCTTTCCTGCCTCTCCTGTGGTGGCAGTGACAGCAATAATTTAATTTGGAGTAAACTAAAAAAATAGCATGTATAGATATGACTTTAGGTCATGTTCATTGACTTTGTTTTCGGTGCTCTGTTAGTGGCAGCATTTCGGTTCTGTTTTGACAACAAGCTCCTCAACACACACCACGTCACAGTTAAGACCTAAAAATACTGTGTCAAAGACCAGCCGATATGCAGTCTGTGTTTCAGCCATCATCAACAGTTCATCTGTGACCTTGACCACAAAACAGGCAGTAGTCCAAACAGTCTCACTCAATCTCAATTCTGAGATTTAAAAAAAAAATAAATAAATAAATAAATTGTAAATCTGGTTGGCAGCTTTTTCTAAAACAAGATTACTGTAGAAACAAGACCACCATTAGCAGCAGCAGATTATCCTGTTTGTCAGATTACCTCACCACAGAAACTGATTGGCTGAATGTAGCCTACCATTTGAACATGCCCCCCATTGTTAGTAGTTTGACAATATACGACTTAGTGTGGCATCATGATAGGTTATTATACACCTATTACAACAAACGAGCAAAGCTACAGACAAAATACTGACAAGCTTTGATTTTCAGGCCAATCTACTGTCAGATCTGTAGCATTTTGGTGGAGGGTTGCATCCCATCAACATGATCTCTGCAGAACAGGTGGACAGAATGTCTAAGACACCAAAGACTGATGCTTGACTGTGTGACCACATTCAGTAAAAGCAAACCACATACAAGCAAGCTGACAAAAATGACTGGAATGTGTAAAAACTGTGACTATGATGATGCCATATTGCCACCTTACATTTGGTAAAAATGTAGTGATTAGAAAAGAATGTATGTTAAGTTAGATATGCATAAAACTGATATAAAAAATGTTATTGAATTCCATGAGCTAGTCAGTTAGAGAACAGCACCTCTTGGATAGATTTTGATATCAAGGTTTAGGTACAGTATATTATGTCCATGAAATTTGTGTTAGCGCTTTACAAGTGAGAACAGAGAGCTTACTTTTTGGACTAATAAGGAGGACTATGATTGTATAACTGAATCATTTTCACACAATCACAATGTTACACACTGCGTGCCAGTCAATCAAAGCTGTGATTTTACTTATCCTGAATATTACCACAGGCCATATGGGTTCAGTGTATGTAATAGCTTGGATAATGTCAAGACAAATAGTTTAATTATTCTCTGTCAATAGCAATAATTTCAAACACTTTCAGGATCCTGGGGTAGAGTAACAAAAATGTTCTGAACATTCTAAGAGGGTGCTTGTTTGGAAGTTAAGGTATTTCTTAACTCCTTTAAATTTCCTTTACAGTGATATAAACCTATAACATATCAAATAACAAAACCCCTCTACTGCTAAGTGTTGAGTCACTTTTAAGTCAGCAAAGATCCTTGATCTGATCTCACACCGGGTAGAAATTTAATACAGATCTTGTTCAACAGTGTCACGCAAACATACCTTTCAGTCCGTAAATGGCCTAAGAGCTAAAGTACGTAGGTTCACCGAAACAACCGAGATGATACGCTGTCACACACCCTCTAGATGGAAGTAAAATAACGAGTGGCCATCAGAAGGCAGTGACCTAGTTCAAATGCAACATTCCAGTTTTCTCCCACTGTGCCTTTGAATAATACTGATTAGTGCCCTCCTTTCAAGGATGTCAGACTAAGGAAGCATTTCAATGGCTAAAACTAAAAAGGGACACGTTAAAAAATGTAACCAATTGTATTAATATCTAGTCTGATTGACCCATAAGCCCATTTAATTTGACAAGAAGTGTTTTCTGTAAAACTATTTCTTTAAGCTGTCTTAGTAGAACATCGCCGGGCTTTACTACGAGTGCCTTGTGAGCATTGATAGAGGAGGTTTCAGCTCTGATTGGTGAGCTGAAGCAGTCAGCTGAAAATGATTCCCTTAGTCTGGAGAACTTCCTACAGCAATGTTAATCTTTTTACTCTAATCGGCAGCCTGGAAAAAAAGCCAATATCAATGTTCTGCAGAAGTTTAACAGAATTAATAAAATGATTAGATGATAGTCTGGTTTCATTTTTTTCTGATGTAAATACACAAATAGCAATGGGTACATGATGGAAGCCTCAAAAACAGAACTTAGATTTAATCTACTTCTCAAAATGACTGCAAAGACACAATAACTTCCATGTTGGTAATGTCAGAAGTTTATGCACTCCGAGTCTGTTCAAGCAATGGATATTAACAGTATTTCATTGTCCTCTGTTATCAAAACCATGTTGGAAAAAACTTCCTACAGAATAAAACAAAATTCATCTGTAGATGAATATCTTCATAACACTGCTACATAGTTAACTAGCTGACTGTGCAGGGCACAGTGCTTCCAGTTAAGCATAGCTTGCTGACTGCAGAGTACAAAACCACTTAGGATACAGACGTTGAATCTGGAATCTGCTTGCGTGTTTGGTATTAACAGTAAAATCTCTATCCATTTCATCATCCCAAGTATTTGTTAACTGATGGGAGGGTGTCACTGGTTACACACTTACAACAAGCTTTTATTCCATGGTTTTTCAGCAGGCTAATATTAGCCACAGACATCAAGGATATTGAACTACAAACATGTTTCCTTGGAAAGATTTTACAGCAAGTCCAGCTGTTACTGATTGGTCTAAGTCTACAGCCCTAGTTGTTAGTATGCCTTTACGCCTTCAGATGTGTATTCACTGATGTACCCCTTACTTCTACACGCATGTTTTTGTCATCACAAGGCCAAATTGAGCTCTGATTCTTCCTTTTTGAGGAAACATCTGCTGTGATGATTGTGTAGGCCCCTGCTAGCAATGACAGAGGCCCATGTAAAAAAGCACTAACAGGACATGAGCACAGAATAAGAGCTATAAGCATCCTGTGACCTCAGTGTCTGAATACAGATTCACCTGTTTTCAAGTAAACAACCCGCATTATCCACAGGTGGACATAAAACCTACCTTCTATGTCAACACTGCCCTGTCCTCCACAGATCTGGCACTTACAATTGTGACGAGACATAACTGAGACCTGAAGTAATAGCTTGCATGGTTGGGTAGTCAAGGTTTCCACTGAAGCCCCAATGTAAAATCCAGATTTTCCAGAACTAATAGAGCCTTTTGAACCAACTATGGTGTGCATTACATAATGTTAACGTAAAATAATAGATCATGTTTTTCTCTCCAGTGGGCTGATAACTTATATGATGCACATATGAAAGATTATAATTCTGTAAAGTGACAAATTTATAATTATTTTGATCTGACTTCACTTATGTTAGCCATTCTCTCACATATCCCATATGGAGTTCAAAGACTAGCAGAAACACAAGAATTTCGAAGTTTCAAGTGGTATTGCCTTTGCAAATCTAAAATTTAAACCCATTAAAGCTTAAGTCTTGTTAGTCATTCCAAACTAGTTCAACTGCTTTTTGTATGAAACATAAAGGCTTAATCATAAATGCCTAAGTCACACCTTTAAACCTCAAAACGGTCAAATGCTGAAACTACTATTGCAGTTACATGTCCAGTTAAGTAAGTAATCTTATGGTTTTGGAAACCAATTGGCCTTTTAACTTGCCTCGCCTGTAGCTAACGTCGATGAGGTGGCACATCTGGTTCGTTAAAAGTGTAGCTTTTATAAAAAAAAAAAAACATTGCTAAGCAGTTATCTTACCTTTCTAGCTAAATCGACGTATCTAGTGAGACTATATCCTGTTTATGATGAGTTATACCCGGTACCATCAACATGTTCAAACATCCGAAAAAACCCACTGACTGACCACTGTGGTAACATTAGGCTAAGCATAGCGACTGAAGCAAGTCCCACTAGTCCAAAAGTCTCCGCAATGTCATCGAAGCTCCAGTAGGGCACACTGCTGCTACAAGTTGGCAAATTGTTACAGATTAGATCACCTGTAAATATAGCTTGCTGTATGATGTTGTAATAAGCGGTTTGTTGACTGTACTGTCACCTCTCCGGCTAAAAAGGAATCACAGTCTGTTAATAATCAGGATAAGAACATACGTGATTAGTTGCTAAGTAACGTTAGCAGTGAGGCCCGAACCGGTGGTGGGGACCATAAGAAGGGCTGGTTAGCTAACGGTAGGTTCGCTAGCTAGCTAAACTAACACCTCAAGTAACGTCTACACTACCCGGACAACTTTCACATGCGGTTAGTTTCCTGGTTTATCAGCAGCAAAAGGACACGCACATTTACGGAAATACATGACCTAGGCGTGAGCTAACGTTAGCTAATACTGACCTGATATGTTTCTGTACAGCATACGTCTTCTCAGTAAAAACACTCTGCTGCTAGCTAAGTGGGGAACCACGACGACTGGGATCAGTCACGGGTAGGCACAGCCCAGTGTACGAGCTGTCTGTCCAACGGCCGAGGGAAACGTCAACTTTAAGTGCCGACCAAAGATGATCTGTTCAGTAAGATGGAACACTCCTTCGCAAAACAATGTCCAGACAAAACAACTTTACTGGTACAATTGGGAAATTAAAGGGCGTCACATTGGGATAGCTAGATTATAGTCATATTTGTGCTGGCAAAGGTACATGTCTGTACCGTGGAGCAGTTCAAATGTTAATACCATCAAACAACTCTGTCTATGTTTAGGACTGGAACATATTAAATCCATGATTGATTAATCTCAGTTTTTCCAAATTATAACAAACTAAATAGCAGGAAATAGGAAAGCTGGAATTATGTAAATAAAGTCAGGATTTAGAAAAAATAACTACAGCACGTAAATCCAATTGTCAAAATGTGACTTAATGTCTATTTTGAATATAAAGACCAACAGAATGAAAAAGCTGAATTTAAAATCCTGAGTTTAGGCCTGCAATGTAATAGCTTTATTACAAAAGGTTGGAGTGTAGACCGTACTAGACACCATCTGTTTCACATTACTTTGCAATGGGTTAAATAACAAAGGTTAATTCAGAAACAAGAGCATGTATAATTGAATAAGTATGTGCTGTATGGAAGTGTCTTGTATGCAAGTAATTTACAATTATTCTGTGTTTACGTGAGTGTTGGTGTTTACTGTTAAATGCTATTAGTTTGGAATATATACATAGAAACTCACAATTGACATAATATTCACTATGTTGGGAATTTCCTTGGACATTTTTTGACTCTTTTTTGCTAGCAATAGGATAAATATTCTCTACTGAATATGTAAAAAGTAATAGAAATAAAAATTGTCATACTCCAAAATGAATTACAAGTCAACCTGAATGTGTAACAAAAGTAATTTTCATCCTATTTTCAGCCAAAAGTTAACACACAACAGCCAACTATTTTTATTAAATGCCTACCCATGATTGACACAGCTAGCCTCTATAGCTTCTTTAAAGCAGTTTGTTTTTTTGCTTGCAGATGAGTTTAAAACGGGTCAATGGTCTTTATTTTAGCTGTGATATAAATCTATTAAGACAAAATAGACCAAGGTTTCTAATGTCCCAGGGACCAGATACACATTGTTGTAGTGTAGTTCCAATTACATGCAAATTTTTGGCAATGTGCATTAAATCAGTAAGGAGCTGATTTTAGGAGAGAGGTGGGTCAACTTGGTCACAAACCTGCTAAAGATGGTTAAACAATTAACTACACCATCTGTGGTATCAACATACAGCTAAATGAAATCAAACCCACATCTAGCCGTGGCTGCCAGACGAAATAACGCACTGAAGCAAGCGAAAGCATGTTTACTTATGGTTTTTAAGCAATTTAAGTAGAATGAAAATGGAAAAGGCCATTTTAACATCATGGTATTAAAATTATTACATGTCAAGAAATGACCATTTCACAAATTTTACAATAAAATAAAAAGCATGATACTGTTACAAAAAACAGACTTATTGGTCAAAACTTAAAAACTACTGTTGTTGCAGCATCAATTGATGTCCCTCCTTTGTAGGTTTACAGATCAAATGTATATACACAGCATAGACATTCAACTTTGTACAAAAAATAAACTTCTAAAAACATGCTTGATAAGATGGTCATGAAAATAAAAGTTTGTTTAAAAAAATATCAATGTATTCTTGTGTTCCAAATATAGCTAGTACGTTGTTATTTTTTTTTTGCTAAACTTCGAGGGGAACTTTTAAGCAAGTCTCTGATCCTAAGGTATGTCCCTGTGGCTTCAGCAACTTCAGTGTACTCTGGTGTATCTTCAAACGGAACAATGCCAGCTGCAAACCTGCTACGATGAGGAACAGCTGTTATCTTCTCGTCATGCGTAGGAGAAGCACAATCCCCAGCTGCTCCATTATAGAAATCTAGATCAGAGCTCTGGGGGTTGCCTTCATGGTGTTTGACTGGACCAGGACTCTGGGGACTGTTGTCTTGGATTTTGATGGGACCAGGGCTCTGGGGGCTATCGTCTGGGGCTTTGACTGGACCAGGGCTCTGGGGACTATCGTCTGGGGCTTTGACTGGACCAGGGCTCTGGGGGCTATCGTCTGGGGCTTTGACTGGACAAGGGCTCTGGGGGCTATCGTCTGGGGCTTTGACTGGACCAGGGCTCTGGGGGCTGTCGTCTGGGGCTTTCACTGGACCAGGGCTCTGGGGGCTGTCGTCTGGGGCTTTCACTGGATCAAAGATCTGGATGCTGTCGTCTTTGGTTTTGATCAGACCAGGGCTTTGAGAGCAAATCTCCTGAACCCCTGGTTCACTTTCATTTTCACTGCTATGGCAAGTTTCTGCAGGTCTTGTTGTGTCCATCGTTTCTTCAACCTCATCCGATTCTGTGTCGACGTGAACAGGTGTGGACACACTTGGTGAACCAAGTACAGGTGTTCCCGTTGCAGGTGTTTCAGATTCGCTATTTGTGGCTGTGTCAGCATTTTCTAGAGCTGCCCAAATCAGCCTCTGCTGCTCCTCCAGTTCCTCCAATGACAATTCATCCGCCGTTCCGTCCACAGTCTCATCAACTACTACCCAGTTACTACCCCGCAAAGCTGGGGAGCCGTTGGTGGGTGTGGGGGGAGGAGTACCTTTAGGGAGAGGTGGGGGAGTGGGTGTAGCAGGAGGAGTGCCCTGAGGTAAGGGAGGTGGTGAACTGAAGCATGGGGAGCCAGGGGGCAGTGGAGGTTGGAACTGGAAGTCACCTGGGCCATGATTATAAGGTGTTCCTGGGTCTGAGGGAAGACACCCAAAAGGTTCGAAAATGACAATTTGACCCAACGAAGAGGCAGCTGATTCAAGTAGTTATTAGCATTACTCTACATTTCAGCTATAAATAAAAACAGAAAAACTTTTTACAACGTGACATTGTAAAAAGCAGTTTTTTTTAAATCAAGTCGCAAGAACAAAAGTGTCGATATCTAGATTATGATTGAGAAAAATTGTCATTTAGTTTTAAAAACATACTATTGTGTTCAAGTAACTTGTGTGTAGGCCATCTAAGACACATTATGATGTGCCTGCGGAAAAAAGTGACTGGGAAGAACAGTTACCTGATTCAATATCCATGTCTGAGCTTCTTTCAGAGCTCCGATCCGGACTAGGCCTCGTCTTCTTCCTTTGCTGTGGAGATGACTCAGATTCATGCCGTCTCTTGTTGCAGGTAGCACCAGGCTGTTGGCAAGGAAGAATGACACATGGACTGAATATATTTAAGGACCTTTCCTAAATGCACAGCGATCACAGGTCCTCTCCTTATCAGTGCTAGTTAATTAATAAAAAAGTGGAAACATTAAATTCCAGAGGCTGGAATGAGAGGACTGTGCACTCAGATTAGTATGAATGGCTGTCTAATAGGGAATATGAAGAATGTGCATCCATTACATGTGAACAGCATGGACTTTGCTTGTATAGAGCAAAGTGGCAGGCTGAGGCCACCCATCACACACACACACACACACACACTACATTTTATCCTCAAAGTGGTGTGACTTTATAAGATTTATTTTCATTATTTGGTCACATTACCTTAAAATAATGCATCCGGTCTACCTCTCATGTTCAAGTATCAAGAATGAAGATTGAGAGCAGCTGAATTTGTGTTTGAAAAGGACAGGAGTCACTGCAATATCTAAAATGTGGATTATAATAATCTAACAATTCATATGTAACATTATCCTAACTCAAGAGCTTCTATTATAAATGTAAATCTTTAATTTTAAACTACAGTGGTATCATGGAGAATGAGAGCAGATTTGACAAATATTACCCAAGGTATTATTTCATGTCCAGAAGGATTTGGTTAAAGCAGTCCAAGACTGTCAGAAGCAGGTGTGGCCTACATGCTTTGAGAGGATAAACCTAACCACTTGAGGAACTTTAAGATCATTACCATAGGGAAGTTGCTGGACAGGTAAGCTGCATAGTTTTGCTTCAAGTGGTTGGTCTGCATGGGAATAGAACCATACTGCATGAACTCCTGGATGTCAGAAAAAGAGAACAAAAAAGTGTGAGATGCACAACTCTTGTAAAGATGCCCTGCCACTAAAAAGCATGACAGTGTATGGCTATTATGAGACAGACAAAATTATTTACACACACATATCGCTCAAAGTGAGTATTTGCATACATCTAAATAAACTTTTTTCTAATAATTCAGATACCTGGAATAACAGCATATACAACTAGTTATATATATATATATATATATATATATATATATATATATATATATATATATTCAAGAAAAAGATTATATTGTAGGACTTACATCTTTCACATTGTGTGATGCAGTTACATTGAAGCCTGGGAAATCTACCAGTTTGGAAACATCATAAGAGATGTTTTGCAAATTGGTATTGTCTGTTATTTTACCATCAATTGAAACTATTAAAACAGAAGAAAAAAAAACAGATTCAGTTCAACATTTGTACATATAACAACATTCTTAGGTTTTGCAGTAGTTTCAATTTCTTTTAAAACCTACCATTTCCATCATACATTGTTAAGCCAGAGTTCTCCATCTCTGCCTCTTTGAGCCAACCTGGTGGATAGCCTAACTGCCTCATGCGATAAATTAGAGGTGGGAGGGTGTTTCCATCAATTCCCAGCGCTGTCAACAGATCCTCACTGTACAAATAGTGTAAAACATTAAAGTATCAAGATTAGCTCAATATATATTGCATGTGATGCAATTATGTTTGTGTCTACCTCATGACTCCAGGCTTGTATTTAGCAAACCGCTCCTCCACTTCATCAGCATGATATCGCTGGTTACTCTGCATGGCCTGGTTGTTGTTCTGATTAAACTCCTTCCTTCTTTCATTAATTGCAGCCATGTCTTTAGGCTAGAAAGGTAAACATGTATAAATCAAGTTCATACTCTCATCTTTAAATGAGCTCATACCATAATAATGCTTAAGTATTCTTACCTTGGGACAGTCTCTTAGCTGATGACCACTCAAACCACAGTTGAAACACATTGATTTGGGTCTAGAATGAACAGATCAGTATTACGCATCATATAGGTACATGCAACGTAACAGAGCTACTTATAAACAGAAGACAAAACCTGACATACCTTTTGTCTTTCATTTCTATGTCCTGCCCATCTGTGCCGACGACTTGGTTAAAAACCTGGAGATAGCTTTGCAACAATTCAGGAATTCTATCGTTTGTGCGAAGCAACAAACTCGTTATCTTGTCTATATCAACGCCTCAATAGACTTGTACACTGGATATTTTAAATAAACTGCCACATTTCAAATCAGGACAACTTTAGTTTTTTTTCTTTTTTTAAAGTTTTATCCCATGGCAAAACAGTTCTCTAATGTAAATTACATGTTCAAAACAGATGACCTGACAGACTAGACTGTAGATTTTTGATGATGTGTCTATTTATCCAGCTTAAAAGATACGTTGGAACGTCCCATCCATCTGTCAGCTGGGGGTTTTCATTCACCAGAGGCTGTCCAAGTTTATCAATACTGAATGTAGTGAAATATAATACACTTCCAACCACCTGAAATAGAAAATTAATAAGAAAAAAAATGATATGATACCATGTCATGTAGACTAGATTTGAAAAGATCCAATTTTATTTCTCATGTGGCAAGAAATTGTGCAATATGCAAACCACTGACAAGAACAGTGAATACTCACTTTAAACGCTTCAGTTGTTGTTCTTATACTACTGGAAGAGGACTTCTGCAGATCTTCATCCAAAGCAAAAGCTGAATTCTTCATAGAGGATAGAACATGTTTTTGCTCATTGCAAATTCATAACTGTATTGATATTAATCACAATAAAATAAATTCAGGGTAAACACCTGAGGTTTCATTTGCAAGAGGGAGTCTTTTTCACTGCTCGGTTTCTGGTGCTTCAAAATCACATTGCAGATGCAATCTTCAATTTCTTGGCGACACTGCCTAAAAGAAGACACATTAGTTTTCTGTTAACAATTTAGCAATGAGGTTCACACAGCAAAGTACATAATATGCTGTACTATCATCTTATTAGCCATAATCTAACAACTACAATTGTTGGCAAAATGTTGTCAATAAGACATCAAAACAGACGTGACAAAACGTACTATGCAAAGCAAATAAACACATTTGACTGCTTACTTTGAAATAATATTGTTTGCATAAATGACTTGAAGAGCTGGCCCGTCGATGTTGACATCTTCGATTGTGATGCCGCTGTAAAGTCAGAGGAAAAGTAGCATTGGTTATTGGGTGATCAGTTTCGTTTCATTTGTTGTGCGCATTAGTGTCAGCTAACGTTAATGGTTACCTTGGTCGTGTCAGGAGTTTAAGTTTTCTTCTTAAACCTTTATGTAACTACGAGTTAAGGAAATAAACAGGAAAAACTACAAAAAATCCATTAGCAAACATTTTCAGGTTGTGCTTTTTCTGTTTTGGTTACAGACAGGAGGGTCTCACGGTGCTAGCTGAGGTTCGCTAATGCTAACTTACGGCCACAGTGCTAGCTAGCATACAATGAGCGCATCTGACACAAGGATATTTTCCTCGGTGAGTCTCTGAATGTAGTCATCATACTCCTCCAGTCTGCTCCGGAGCTGGCTCGTTTCTTCCTTGTCCTCCTCATCATCATCTGTGAAACGAATATGCGTCGGGGCCGGAGCGGAGTCATCAAGCAGCTGAAATAGCTCACAATCGCCGAAATCAACTTCAGCCATTTTTACCCAGCTACTAACGAAAGCATCTATCCTTCGAATTCATTGGTCCTCCTTATGTCACGTGTAAAGTAGACGTAAACGTGGTTGGAAGGAGAAATTAAATGGGCTTATTTAGCCCACCACATTGTACTACAGGTTACAGAAATCCAACAAAAAGAGAAGAAACTCTGCTGCTTCTAAAGATCTCCTCAGATTACTATGTGCAAATGTATAAGTTACACATAAACCACACATCACAAAGAAGACCACACAGGGTAAGCAAAAAATGAGCCACTCTTATATATGATATATTATATTTTATAGCCGCTTCTTTAATCCGTAATACAGCGGTGAGGGTTTACAGTGAGCTTGTTCCAAACCGTACGCTTCTGTTCCGTTGAGTCAGTTTCATTTGTTTGTTCCAACCTTTTGACTTCTTTATCTTCGTTTACAGTATTGTGGTAAACCATTTAGTCTTTTTACAGGACTGGACACAATTTTGAGTAAGTGAAAAGCTTGCTTTGCTTCCAGCAATGTCAAGTTGCCCAACTATCCACCTAACGTTACCGCAGTGGGACGGGGGCGCACGGAAGATTCGCTTCATTCACCTGGTGAATCTGACGTCGTTCAGGCTGACAGAGTGTCCCAACAAGGTGAGTGTATCACTGCAGACCTTATTTGTACAGTCTGTAGTGCAGACTTAAAGATATGTTTTGCTCTTTGCTTCAGTGAAAATTGTAGATTTGTTTTTGTAATCACATTTTTCATAACCCCTGAAACCAGCTAGATGGTGCTAAATCGGCCATCATGTGTAGCTCCATTGAACGCAAACAGTAGGCTAACTTAGCTTCTTCTTCTTGATTGATATATATATAAACACACACACTGTCAATTTCCCAATATATAACCACGTCTTAATTGAAGATACAGAGGTGGGTTCATATGTGGGGGGAAATCGGTACAGCGATATTTTTAGTGTCAATGCTGTATACACAGGCGCCAAGTATCTATCTTTTATAATATATGTGTTGGTCAGTTTGTCTGATAGATAATCCCATTTTGCAGCAATAAAATTGAAGTCATATGAACAAACAGAGAAATGTATCTTTTTAGATAAAACAGATGTTGACAAAGTTTTCTTTTGGGGACATCATTTGAAAAAGGTTATATATTGAAATAGATTGCAGAATATTGCAAAATGTTTAAAATCGCAATAATATTGTATCATGGCTTAAGTATCGTGATGATATCGTATCGGGAGGCGTCTGGTGATTCCCACCCGTATATCCTCTGTCTATTTCAGAGTCCAATGGTCCCTCTCTATTTAGGAGCTGATCTTTTCTCCAACACAGACATCCGCACTGAGAACCATCCCAGACACCATGCCAAGTTTGCCAAGAAAGGATTTGCAACAAAAATATTTTTTTCCTCAGGTAAAAAGCAAGTTAAAATAGTACCATAAAGATACATAAAGAACACTCGACAGTTGAATGTTGACTTCTTGTTGCAGCATTCAGGTTCCATGGTTTGAAGGTACCTACTGCAAGTAACAGCCTCTGGTTCTACAGCGTTCAAGGACTTTTTCGAGTAGCCTTTGAAATGTACAGTAAGCAAGAGCAGCTTGCTGTACTAGAGAATTTCCAGGTGCAGTACAGTTAACATTGTAACATTATGCGTCTTTACATTATATATTCACTTTGTTTTATATATACACCCTGCCTACAAATGCCTTTTGACTGATTAGTCTTTCATTTTGTAGGATGTTTGGAAATCGCAGATAAATGACAGCCCTCTGGAAATGAGTTACAGCCTCAGTGTGCAGCTTGACTTTGCACTGTCCAGTAGCCTGCATGATACAGAATCAAGGAATGAATTATCACAACCTCAGCAGTGCCAGGTTGTCAGGGATTTGGTGGAGGTATATGGCAGTGACACAGGTGATACATCAGCAGATCACGATTATTGTTCTTTTCCCAAGCAGAGCTTGCAAACTGAGCAAAGCCAACTGGTATCCACAGTGAGACACAAATTGCACGGCTTGGATGACAAACTCTCATGTGAGACTCAAAGCTACACAGAACACCTGGAGACTGTCTTGCTGCTTTTGGAAAACATTGATCAGTACATAAATGGCAATCTAGAAGAAAAAGATGTGACAAAAACTGTGCTAGCCCTGCTAAAAGCCAAAGACTGGGGCTGTGTGTATTCAAGTTCCCTGCTTTGCAGTATAGGATGCTGGCTAGGCCAACAGTTTCATGCAGCCAACAGCAGCATCAGCCAGAAAGTGGAGGGTTTTAAAGTTCAGCATATTGAACAAATTAGTGACTTGCCACCTGCTGAGGAACTAGCAACAGAGCTATTCCCAGAAGCCATGCAAACACTGCTGCTTCACTGGATGGGCTTAACGGAGGAGTCCACCATGGAGAGGAGACACAGCGAGTACCCGATCCTGCTCCTTATCCTTGAGTTTGCCAACCACAACCTCATCACAGGCGTGGCTCATGTGCTGTACTCCAGTCTTATATGTAAATAGTGGATTTCCACTGACTCATCAATACAGAGACCTGAAATGTATAACAATTTCCAGTATTCTAATAAATGTGATTTTGATAAATTTTGTTTGACCTTATTGCCATGACCATTTTATATTGTTTCACAAAACTGATTCCAAAATTATATACAAGTGACATATTGTGAATACACATTTTACTGATGTAATGCGGTTTCTACATTTCATTTAACTTTACATCAACGCAATTCTATATGATTTTGCCACGTTTGTTATATTGCTATATAGATTTTGGAAAAATAGATATTGCAATATAATTTTCTATTTGTCACAGCACAGTTAATTTGACCCAAAATGTAATAACCCACAGATATCACATGAAAATAGGAGGTGAAGTATGAAAACTCGTTTAACACAAAACTAATTTATTTCAAGAACATTTGAAATATGTGACTCCTATCAAGCACATCTTTATTCATAGCAATCCTGAAGACAATATGTATTACAACCCACTGTTTGTCCCAGTCATGAGAAATTAATCTGTGGGGATTCTGATAATGCTACATTGACTTCAGACGCCTTTTGCTAAATGGATGTAAACAGTGCCTATTGAACCACATTATATTCAGTTTATGTTCAAACATCCACATATCAATATATGAGTTAAAAAAAGCTACCACATTATTCAAAACAAATATCTAATATTAACCAGTATCAACCAGTCAAAGTGATGCATCCTTTTGCAAAGATTACAGTACAGATTAATAAACACTGAGACAAACTCAGCATCTGGCTATTTACATTATAATGTTCCAATATGCAAGATGTTTTCTATAAATAAATTACAGATTCTGAGCAACATCCATGCAAGCTTGAGGGCTAGCGATGAATTGGGGGTCCTGGACGAATGACAAAGACGGCCAATGGCTGGCACTAGATAGAGTCCATTCCACGTGAGAATGAGGAGGAGAAGCCAAGGCCCATTCCCCTCTGGGTGTGTGTCTGCGATCTAGCCATTTCATACTGAACATCAAGGTTCCTAAACATCTCCTCCTGCTTCTGAAGAGTCTTCAAGCCTTCATCGTTTAGTGGTTTGGCAGCTTCGACTTCATCTTCTCCCTGTTAAGACACCAAATTCAATTTAACTCTGAGAAGTTTAGGTTTAGAAAGCTTAGAGAGTGGTGGACTGAAGATTTAACAGCAAATACCCATTAGTTGAGTAATTATACTTACTTTAATACCCATTAGTTTGCGGAATTTAACATTTTGGTTCTTGTTTCCAAAGTTTAGCTTCTCCCACAACTCAGCTGTCTGGGACTTGTCCTTCAAATGATGAATATATAAAAACACTGTACATTAAATGATCCATTTACACAAACTGAGGAGGAAATGCTGGGCACGCATAGAAATGGTGACTAAAGAAGAGCGGCAAAATCCAATCTTACCCCCTCCTTTTTCCCCTGCCATAGCATTTTCCTCTTTTTCTCCTGGTCTGCAAACTTCATGGGGTTTACAGCGGATGGGTTATAGTAGCTGGGCACAGCAATACCAGTCTCTGCCAGTGTTTTTGCTTGAAGGGCTGCCATCTGCGCAGCCATGGCTATCTGAGGCGTGACCTGGGTCCCAGAGGCCAGGAGGGCCGCCACATTAAGGGCAGGGTTGGAGGTGGTCGCTGCAGCTGCAGCAGCTACTGCTGCGATAGGGGCAGTCACTGGAAACAAAATACACAGACCAGCATAAGTAAGTGACTGAATCTTGACTCAAATAATCAATTTTAAAACTTGGCACAATCAGCCCTTCTTACCTGCAGCAATCTCCTGCTGTTGCTGCTGTTGTTGTTTCTCCAACATTTCCTTCTCCTTCTGTTCTTGTAACTTCTTGGCTCTCTCCAGCCTGGAAAGAAAAAGAGAGAGAAAAGATTGTTACTTATAAGGTTAAAAGCCTATTGTGCTCACTGCTGTATGTTGTAATATGACCTATATGCAAAAATTCATAGCATAACATGTTGGAAACATCAGCCAGACTTTACATATATAATGGTTGAGCATTTATTCCTTTATTTAAAAAGGGGACAGTAGAGATTTGAAAGGAAATAAAAAGGGAGAAAAAAAAGGGGTAACATGCAACGAAGGTCCCCGGCCAGACTCTAAATGGTGACGTTGAAATTACATGGTCAGTGTCTTAGATACCTAAAGCACTTGTACACCTCACCTATCTCAATTTGATGTTTCCTTTTTGTGTGGTTTTATTAACAACAATGCTCTCTGGCAAGTGCAACATGGGTGAGAAGTCAGATTACAGCCAAACCCAACCATTTTAATCTGAATAACTTCAGAAATGAAGGGTGGCTGATGGTGAGTTTTAAAATGTATTTCTCTGTAATGCTTCCTAATATGTGATTTGCCTGCTAGCCATCTCATCTTAAAATGTCAGGCACTAGTAGTGCAGTAAAAGTTAACAATGTCTGTATAACAGGCTTTTTAAAAGCTTTGTAGCTGCTATTACACAGATACAATAAGCACCTCTACTATTTCTTGGATTTGGCCAGAACATAACGACCAACCGTCTATATTGTTAATGCCCTGTAAGCTGTTGCCTTGCCTTCTGGCCAGGGCCTCTTGTGCATCCATAGCTGCGTTTCGGCCCCGGAAGGCAGGTGGATTAACAGACCTGCTTCGACTCTTTCTGTGCACTTTCTCACTCCTTTTCTTTCGCTCCCTGGTGGAACAACCAAAAAAAACTCTATGAGCATACTGTTAATGACAAGTAGAACGTAAGCATGCAGGAACACAGGTCAAAAATACGTAACCACAAGAAATGCTGATATTTCAATTAAGCTCACCTGCTCTTACTGCGACTTCTGCTATGATGACGGTGTTTGGTCCTTGAACCTGAGCGAGACCTCGCCTTCTTCTTCCTGTCCCGGCTGCGTGATCGTGATCGCCGCTTGTCCTTACTTTTGCTGTGAGGCCGCCTGAAAGCAATACGATCCATCAACATGAATCACATGAATTACTGCCATGATTTATATTACTGCCATACATTTAGCCTTGATTAATGTTAAGAACAGATGATCTACTGTATATCAAAAATGCTAAGTGTATTTAATGAGACCCAAACTTCTACAATAGACATCATGTTTGTCATTATTCTAACAAAAGTTAGAGCCATCATTAATCCAGAAGCTATAACAGACCCTTGATCACAATGAATTTCCCTTTGCGTCATTAAACAAGTCAAAAGGACTGGCTGAACATATTCCTCTCTGCAGTTTAATCCGGACTAACCTCTCTCGTGAGTGTGACCTGGACACGCTCCTGCCCTTGGAGGGCCTCCTGTCTTTGCGTCTGGATCGCTCCTCTCCATTCTCTGCTGAAAGTCTCTCTGGCTCTTGCTGCTCGTCTGTTTTTCTGTGTGATTTTGATGGCTTCTCAGTGTCCCTCTTTCGTGCCTGTTTTAAGAAGAAGTTGTCTCTTTCAGGAAAATAGTGCAACAAAAAGAGTTAGTACCATGGCTTAGGGCAGAAGGTATGTAATAAATTTTGACAAGTTGAAAAAAATCCTTGTCATTTCAAATCCACTTTCATAACATATACTATGTCATTCTGTGAACATAATTTCTGTAGTATGTACTAATATGACCATTTCAATGTAATGACAAAAATTCCATTACAGACTAAAACCTCTTGTTCAGACTGCACCTTGGCCCATAAAAAAACATGTTCTCTATTTCTTATCGTCTCTAAATGTAGAAGTTAAAGTAAATCATCAAACTTGATGAAGTTAGTGTCCTTGCATGATTCTTGCAGTTTTTGGGGTTGTACCCACATGGTTGAATGCACGTCGTTTTGGATAAAAACACCAGCTAAATAAATTTGATGTAATAATGTAATTTAATTAATCAAACCAGCCTGGTTCATCTCTCACAACTTGTCATAGTGTGCATTCAACCCGTAACAGCTGATTCCCAGGAAAAAAAACTTTGAACCGCTTTGAACTGACTGAAAGGTAAAAGTAGGTATGGGCCTCCAACTTACTTTTTACAGCTTCTTTACTTGCGTCATCCAAATCATACAACACACAATGATAATTGAACATGAAAAACCTAGATACCCTTTCTAAATTAAAATGCATTTCTTCTTTCTATTTTTTTGCCATGTTTAATGCCCTATGCGCCACCTTATGTCAAATTCTCTTTATAGCAGAGTCACACCATCTCTATCTCATGTGAACATAGTTTGAAATAGGTCTTCATTAGTATGTAGCATATCCCTAAAGATTTGGGCAGTAGTTGTTACTATTTAAATTATGCCCATCCCTAGCTGAAAGAGATGCAAGAGTTAATTCCAATTTGTTTACTAATAGTGTGAGACAAATAGGAGTTTGAATGGCAGATATTTACCTGTCCCAGTAGTAGACATATTATTTTGCTATGTCAGCAGGGTCCTCTGTTCAGTCTCTTCGTGCATTAGCACGCTGAGTATGATTTATTATAGAAATGTTATCATGTGATCTACACACAGGATTTAACAAAAAAAATCTGCTCTTCACCATTTACCATGGTTACAAACAATGACAGATATCCAAGGATGAAAGCTTCCTTTGAAACATGTCGACATAGGAAGGGTAAAAAATGACCCTTTCCATGTGACTAAGCTCATCTCTATATAATTCTTTTGTTCTTAATTTTCGTTATTGAAACATATTTAACCTAATGAAATTTACTTACCTCCACCTAAAACTAACAAGGAAAACTTAAGGCCTTCAAAATCACATCAAATGTGTTTTTATTCATAGAAATGAATGTATTAATTACCTCTTTACTTCTGCTGCGACTCCGTCTGTATTTCCGGTCACCTGAAGACAGCAGGAAGCAGAGTGCTGACAAAAATACATTACTACCCTTTCAGCAGACTTTTAAAAGAAAAAAAGGTTGTCAAGAGCAAATATGGAAAAAGACAGTGAAGCTACTGTAGATAGTAACGTATGAAGTTATTGGACACAATTCTGCAGTAGTTTATGTTGAGTAATTGACTGATTTCTATGGACATGTTAAATCTGCACTTTGCAAAAGAACATGAGAGACTACATACTTTAAACAGTGATTGTGGTATATCTTAATATACTGCCCCACCTAATACAGTGACGGGACCTCAGTCGCCTCACAATTACAGACATGTCCCCAATTGTTCTGGAATTTTCAGCATTGTCTGGGTATCAATACTGAATACTTACGTTTCCGGTCCCTGGAGCGGGACCTTGACCTTGAATGGTGGTGTTTGGAACTTCTGGGAGATCTGGATGACTCCATGCTGTGTTTTTTTCGGTGATTAACTGGGGAGCCTGTTCTGGTCAAGTCAACAGAGTCATTGTCACTTCCCTGGAAGTAATGGATAGGAGATACAAACACATCAGCAGCAAAATAGTATGCTTAAGCATTGATGTCCTTGTTGCATACCCTCCCAAAAGGTAGCTGACAATGATGTTAAAGTACCAGTGTATGAGACTATTTTAAACTAAACATATTTTGTTGAACATGGCAATATAAGACATGTGTTTTAATGTGGCTGAAGGGATTACTTTAAGATTATTATCCTTGAATTATTTTGAGACACAAAAACACACACTTAAGAATTGTCAGTATCAACCGGTTTTGGCGTGATGTAATGTTCATAAGTGTAAAAATTATAGAAAATCTATGCATGTATGTATGTACATACACACATATATATGTGTGTGTGTTAGATGTTTTACGTGTGTGTGAGACACTGCATGTATGTATGTATAAAAAAGGAAAAGAATTATTGAAACATCTCTATTTACAACCACTAGTCAGCAGAGAAAATTTAAATAAAAATGTAATTCAAAAACTGTTTTAGTAAGGATGGGCTGAAGTGCTATAATAGCCCATCTTCTTATTAAAACACACGGTTTAAACCGTTTGTTTATGCATTCTCTCTCGTATGTTTCTCTTCATATTTAAGATTCTGTTTTTGTTGTCTTATACACAGCCTTTGGATGCACTTTTCAATTTACTGTAGCGGTTACATCCGTAGGGATACCATAGATTATATGTTTATAAAAGATGTATGATCGTGATCTATATAAGGTTCCTTGTTGTATACATGTAACATCTGCGAATACGTTTATTCAATCCAGTCAGAATGTATTAAGTTAATGGCCCATTGGTTATTATCCATACACACTCAAAGGCGCTTTCAAATGTGGTATCAATAACACTAATGTTACCTTAGTCCATAAAAAAGATCCATCTCACAGTAAATCACAATGTCTCTAGCTAAGCGTATTCGAACCATGACATCCGGGGAATTTTGGAGTATCATGAGAATGTTTTTTCGATCAAAATGTAGAGTCAGATTGTTACAGAAAGGGCATACAAACAAAAACAAGCCAGTTAACAAGTATGCTATCAACATTAGCTATCTTAATCCTACTAACGTTACGTTCGCCATTCATACTTCACCGGAGAGCAATTCTAGCGTTAGCTAGCTAGGTAGCTAGCTAGGTAGCTAGCTAAGCTAACAAACGCTGGCCGCCATCTTTAACGTTAAGAAAAATAAAGTCTAAATAGAATCATAAACATATACGTACGTTATTTAAATGTCCCTGCATTAATGTATGTATTATTATCGTTAAATAATTATACTTACAGACATAATCCTTAAGCACACTTTGTAGGTTAACGTTACACGGATGCTTTGTTGACTGTCCAAACCAGAGGAACTTAACGCTATACAACTGCCGTAAGAGCCGTTGTCTAGCTAGCTCGGTTAAGTTAATTTGATCCGAGTTGCCAGGTTTTGCCTGTCGTATCCCCTACATTCAGCTAAATGCTGACAGTTGTCTTACCCGGACCGAGAAGGACCAAACAAGAAGCAGGGCCACGGCAAATATGTTAAAATCGAATAAGTAATTCAATGTTAACGAAGTCAATTAAAGTATATGTAGTTAAATATCAAATACGAGTTATTCGAGATATTCAATTGTAACTACCACTGTGTGTGCAGAGCTTTGCAAATTTGATAATCTGGAATAAAATGAATTGCGCTGGTAATCTTTTCTTTACAAAATAAATAATCTGTAAAATGTGTTGTTGATTATTACAATTGATTGCAATTCAAAAAATACATCCATTTTATGAATTATCTAATCTTTAAACCGCAACTGTAAAATATATCCAACCTGGCAACGCTACGAGGCCTCAACATCCATGCGCAACATTTTTCCGGGTAAGGAAAGCATAGACAGTTAAAGAAGGTAAAAGGTGAGGAAGGAAAGGTGCACCCTTGGGTGTTGGGTATGGGGAAGGTACAAGAATATGTGGTAGTGGAAGTATGGGCAGACAAAAAGAACATAGTAATAATAAATTATTATAACCTTTGTTAACAGTTAGAATTAAATAAACTAGAGAAAATAGAAGGCCAGGATAGAGATAAAGTTATATAGTGTGGAGATTTTAATGCCCACAATACACCGTGGGGAGGGGAACAGACAGACAATGGATAGGTTATTGAGGAGATAATGAATGATAGGAACTTTGTTTGTTTTAATGATGGTAGAAAGATTAGGATTGATATTAGAACTTTTAAAGAGTCAGTTTCAGACGGTTGTGCTCAGAAGATAGTCACAGTAGGTGGATTTTCAAAAAGGCAGACTGGATGAGATTTATGGAAACAAGTGATTTATATATTATTTCAGTCCAAGAATCAAAAGATGTTAAATTAAATGAAAGTGGGTTGTGACAGAGTATTTATATGGCTGCAATACCAAAAAGTTCAGGAAAACTAGTGAGAAAACCGGTTCTATGGTTGAGTGATGAATGTGAAGAGGTAGTTCAGGAAAGGAACAGAGCTTTTAGAAGATTAAAAAGAACTCATAACTTCCAACATTTGATTGAATATAAAAAAACACAGGCAGTAGTAAGAAGAAGTATAAGGTAAAGGAAAAGAACATACTAGAGGGAGTAGTAGTATTGTAGCTCAATTGGAAGTACTATATAAATAATGTATGGGGAATGATCAAGAAAATGGAAGGTAATAGAGAGTGGAATTACTCAATTGTTTCAGATGGAGAACAGTTGGCTAAATCAAATCTAGAGAAAGCAGAAATGAGTGTGAACACACTGTGTAAGGTACATCAATCTGACAGAAGAAGAAAGAAGTGGTAGGGAAGAAACAAGGAGTCAATATGCTGGGGTTATTCAAAGGAAAGAAAGATTAGAGGATAAATATAACGTTCTTTTCACTCTGAGAGAGTTGAGAAATGCATTGGATAAGAGTAAGAATTCAGCTCCTAGAAAAGTAGACATTTGTTAAGGTATGTTAAGACATTTAAGTGACAAGGGACTTCCGAAGATTTTAAATGTATTTAGTAAAGTTTAGGAGGAAGGACAGATTGCCGTAAAACCCCATAGAAGAAGAAGAAGAATTTTTTTTCCGGATGTCACTCCCCGATGTAAGTCGAGTGCAGATTTGAGTCGCGCATGCGTCACTTTGCGACAAGTAACCTACAAGCTACAAGATGCTAACGAGAGACTTCTGTAATATCAATACCATAGATAGACCGTTAGTCTATGATCGATACAGAATAAAAATTGATCTACTTAACGAAGTTTGTTCACTGCTGGCTACAAGTTAACAATCAAACACAAAGGCTGTCACTTGAATGACGTTTTTAGCTAACGTTAGCAATCAAACAATCATAGATAGCTAAAACGTTTTTGAAATTATTTCCATTTTCTGTTATTGTTTGTAATGAGAAAAGTTTATTATTGTATGTATTTCACAAATTTCAGTATGACACGTTATGCCGTAAACCGTTTAAATCTGAGCATGCGCGACTCAAATCTGCACTCGATTTACATCGGGGAGTGACATCCGGAAAAAAAATCTTCTTCTGTGACACCGGACATTTCTGTAATGCTCCGCCCCTAACCTCTGACTGTTTCCCCTACACTTAGTCTGTCAGGCAGCACATACTCTCAGTTTGTGTACAGCCCAAACAGGCTTCGTCAATTAAATGGTTGTGATTTCATTACAGATGGATAAATGTGGGCGGTGGTTTGGGTGTACTTCTGCCAATCCTAATGAAGAAAGCATGTTTTTTAACACGGTTAAGTACGTAGCCTGATATGGATGTTGTAGCTATTAGTCAAAACCCAGGGAAAAATACCTAAACATATCCGCTGTTAACCTACAGCAACCCGCCAAATTCTAACGTTTTTGAGTTATGTCGATTCTGTGTGTTGTTGTAGCTGTCTGATTATTTCAGTGGAGTGGTGAGTCACTACTTCTTTATATACAGTCTATGGTTATTATAGCTACTTACTGTAGTCCGAGTATTCGCCATTGGTCATAGATATCAGCAGGTTACATTTGGTCTATTAGTATTAGCGTTACGTTATCATAACATTTAGGTGGAGTTAACGGGCAACTGAATTTTTAGCTAGAAACTCAAAGCTAGCCTGGCTAATTGAACCCATTTCAAGTAAACTACTCATTTTGAACCATGTTTAGTTCAAAATAAATATGCTTTTTCCTCTATGTGACTTATTAGCTCCACGAAATGGCGATGTGGAACGACGTTGAACTTCTGACCAACGAGGATACAAACACGGTCCGTTTCGGCAGTGTGCCAAGGGAGGAAAATGGTAACGGCTTGTATCAGGTGGATACACTGGTCAAAATATCCACTGCCAATGAGGTAACGTTAACAAATGTCAATATTTACAGTACACTAACCCGAATATGCTCTTGTATCCCTGCTAATCTATTTATTTACCCACACACCTAGTGGAAAAGCGAATACGTCTGCAGTTTCCTATTTTTAAAGTAGCTAACGGTACTACAATGATTAATAGTGGATACTTTTAGTCTGTCGACCTACTAGTGAAAGCATTGATCAGCCATAGGATGGAAATGCTGGTTCTTGCAGGTGCAAGCAGATCCCTGTCTCTCCTCATCCAGTGGTTCAAACTGGAGCATTGTTGTTGCTGACAAGACAGTTATCCTGTTTGACCAGAGCTATCAGACCATCCTGCTGCTTCTGCACTTTGGTATGTTCCTCTTTTCATCTTCACACTATTCTACAATATATATACTGACAATCTGTCAGATGTCAATTTGTGTATGTGGTTGCACCCAAATCAGGAGCTCCAATCATTTGTTAAGAGATAGCTGATGAGCACTGTATTCTCTGTGTTAAGACTGCCTGTGTTGTACAAACTAAATCAGTTTGATATACTGTAAAGTTTAAGTCACATGCCAAATTTCATCTACTGTACATTAATACCACAACTTATTTTTCAGAAACTGATGTGGATGCCATTGATGTATGCCTTGAAGGACAGTTTTTGATGGTCTGTGAAAGAAATGGAAACTTTAATTTGATCTATGTTCCACACAAGAGAATCCTTCTCACCAAGGTATGAGTGCTGTTTGATATTTTTAAGGCATTCTGGTGTTGGATTACATTAGATATGATCGCTCTGTCTGGTCTTGAATTGTTACATTGTGTAAATTGTGTGTATTGTGTTTCACATACAACGCTTGAAGAATTAACACTCTCAACTATAGACTATGGCAGCAGCTCTAATAATCCTGAGTTGAAATGGGTTTGAGTTGCACAATGTGTTTCACATATGTAGAACATGTTGAACATGTTGCCATTTTCTGGGTTTGTAGGCTTTGGTAGAGAAACCATCCAATGGAGATAAGAAAACATACCGCTGTCTCATCATAGAGGAGGACAAGGCATCCTTTGGTAACATATATAAATTAATATGATAAATGAAGGTGAAATGTGCATTTTTTTTCAGAATGTTTTCTGAATGGTGTGTTGCCAACTTCTCAGATATATTTTTTCTTGACAGGAGTCTACCATGTGTTCCTTCTCATGAAGGATGGATTTTTCCACATTACAAACCTTGCATTGGGAAAAATCAAGACAGGTATCAAAACATCATAGGCAGTAGACTTTCAAGTTCTATTGGAGACATTGTGTTGACCAGATTAAACCATTCATTCTTCTTTTGTCAATACAGCAACTGAAAAAATGGATGTGGGAGCTTTGAAAGAGGTAGGTCAAGGCAGTCTCCTTTCAATGCAATAGAAAACTTTTGTTTGTTTGCTATGTTTTTTTTTTATAACCGCGAAAGTGTAATCCAACTTTTCCTCAACTCAGCTCCAGTCACTTATGAAGATAGACTTCTGCTCCACCAGTGATTACCATGACGAGGGCTGCAGTACAGCAGTGATGTTCAATCAGGGCTGTGAAATCCACTTATTGATCGGGGTCGGTGTCTGTGAGAGAAATGTTATACATTCATTCATCTGCAGTTATGATACATATTTAAAGGACAAAATGAAATGGACTATGGTACTTCAAATATGTATTGCTTGTTTTATTTCAATCCTTTTTTATAATGTTGCATGTCTAATTTTCCTGTAAATGTAAGCATATGAAGTATGTTTTCAAGATGCAATCTAATCTTTACCATGATATTAACAGAAACTTTAAATTAAGATTTAAGCTTTATGTGTGAATAAAACCTTAACCTAGGAACTGTAGTTAATCTTTATAAATAGTTAAGCAAAATGTGCTCTTGATGTAATGTGTTATTATTGCAGGGGGAAAAAGAAAATATTGTGACTCACTGGACAATGGACCCTAATCAAGCCAAGATGTGCCTTGTTCAGTCTGTCAACAGCGGCTTGATTCCAGGTCAGCGTTTGCTCTATCTACAGTGCATAGTTACAGATTGTTAATGTGCCTTTTGGAAGATGCTGAATATTTATTATCATCTATATATTTAACTTTTAACTTTTTTTCCAACATTGTGTATATAGTAAAACACTAAGTATTGGGTAAAAGGGAAAAGATAAGAAATATAAACACAATATGAAACTAGGCCTGCACGATTAATTGTTTTAAAATTGCGATCTCATTTCACCCTGTTAATGATTTCATTTTTAAATTACTTTTTTTTTTATCTATTTTTTTTTTAAATTATTATTACTTTGATTCTTATTTAATTTTACGAGCCGACTGCATCGCAAACGCTACTACTTTCTTCTGTGAGTTATAAACATAGCCTGTATAAAATAGGTTTTAAAGTGCCACAAAGCGCTGCAATGCTCTCCCTTCTCTTCATTGAAGCCTCTTTGTTTACAGGCTTGTGGTTATGCACAGTGTGCTATGGGTTCCAAAAAAATCTACGTTTGGTACTGCCAATTTGTTTTGTTTTGTCGTGGTCAAAAAATCGCGGCAGAGAATCGTGATATCAATTCTTAGCAAAAAAAAATCGTGATTCATATTTTTCCCTGAATCAGGCAGGCCTATTTGAAACCGCTGTGGCTTAGAGTGGATTCACTGAGAGTTGTAACATATATTCTCCTTATATGTTTACTTCGAAGGTGTGAGGAAGATGGTGGTGGTGGAAAATCTCTTGTATATTCTTGACACTGAGGTAAGTTTAGTGGTATCACCCGTAGCTGTTGGATTTACCATTGAGGTTTGATCAAAAGTATTAGAGGTTTACATATGGATTGCTTTGTGTGTTTTTTTGGCTGCAGGATGCCCTTAGTCTATGGGACCTACATTTCCTCGTCATGATTCACTGTTGGCAGGATCTGGCCATTCATGACTTTGAGCTCACCACAGAATGTGGCACTGCCTCCATGGTGGTGTACGTAGTATCAATGTTTTATCACATAGTGTAGCTGTAAATATACAGAGGAATGTGACTCAATTAAACAATGTAAAAATGCAAATTAATCTGTGTGTATTACAGTCAAGACAAGGGCAGCATGAAGATGATTATGCTGACAAAGCAAGACAACAGTCAGGTAGCAGTACAAGTCCTTCTGAAAAAAACGTAATAGACGATAGTCTCAAGTTCTATTCTGATCTTGATATGCTGGTTTTAATTTTTTAGATCAACTCACTGCAAATACGATTTCTGCCATCCATGACTGTTTGCTACTCTCTGGATGTCTCCTCTGTGTCCTGCCTGGTCCAGACAAAAATAAACATGGTAAACAATCAACACTTATTGAATTGTTTTGTGGATGGATATATAGACATGTGCTGTTTCTAGATGTTAATATTTCTGCACATTAAAGTCAATTGTTTTATCCTCTGATTTCAGGATACAATTTATTTAGTTGAGGGGATTTGTGAGAACCCAGAAAGGTCAGCAATGTTCTTTATAATTACTATGATGTTCAGCTAGTACTAATATGATATGGTGAATGTTTTAAAATATTATGTGGTCTTTTTTTCTTGTTCTTCATTAAGAAGTCGGGGAGAGCCTTTATCTTCTGTTGTTGTCAGATGCTTCACAGAGGCCTTACCTGAGAACAGGTACGTAACTTTGATTTGATACGTTTCAACGTTATTGCAGTTTGTGTAGTCTACATGATGTCAGCATAATTTGTCTTTTCTGTAATCCCAGACTTAGCAGACTTCTTCACAAACACATGTTTGAGGAGGCTGAACAGTTTGCCATCACATTTGAGCTGGATTTAGAGGTAAGTGGAAAAGTATAATTCATGTGACTGTTGTGGGCTAGACTTTTCTTTTTGTCCTCAAGTGGACAATGGATTAAAAGATGTGTGCTGTTTCACAAGGGAATTATGACTTTAGAGTAGAAAAATACTTTGTTGTTACTATATTTGGTGTGGTGCAACTGGTGGTAATTGCTGAGGCTATATACATTTAACAATCATATTTTCATTCAGCTTGTTTACAAGGTAAAGCTTGACTTTGTGCTGGAGCAGCTAGCCTCTGCATCGGTGGGTGGCTATGGACAGGATGTGTGGTCTGAACTTGTGGATGAGGCCAAGACCAACCTGATGAAGATCACAGTCAGTTATTTAGTCTAATCTCAGTTTACAGTTCCAAAATGTTGATAACCTCTTGAATTAGTCGTAGCAAAGTAAAATTGTCATCAAGTATTTACCCCTCACTGATAGATATTTTTTTGTGTTGCCTAGGATGAGCAGTATGTGGTGGAATATTGCCTCAAGGGTCCGTGGCCGACCTTTGAGACAGCAGAGAAAATGCTAAACCATGCTGCCACAAGATACTCCTCCTTACAGATCCAGGAGGCCTTGGCCAGGCTGGCAACATTTTGCAGCCTGCACGACCTGGAAAACTTCAAGTAAGTCTTCGTGGTCTACTGTGTTGTACAGTACATTTTTGATAATGTGGTTTCTTCATTATGTACATGTAGGTGTGATTTTCGTATGTTATTCTGTCATCCATAGTGGCATCGCCTGGATTGAGTTTCTGAACAGCACTGACAATTTATCAGAAATTCTGACCCACCTAAGAGAGGGAGACTTGAAGGGTGCGCAGCTCCTTTGGCTTAGATATGAGGTAAAGAACAGTTTCTTGCACTTGATCAAACAACACTATAAGAAATAGAATTGTGTCAGGTTCAGTTGTGATGTTGTATACTGCTGGGTTTTGTGACAGGGACAGATTGCGACAGAGTTTGATGAGAGCAAGCTTGAAGCTGTGCTCAGTGCCATCCCAGAGGACCTGCCATCCCAAGACCTCTGTCCTTGGTTTAGGACAGTGTTTGTTTCTTTTGTGAGGAGAGTGCTTCCAACAGGAAAGGTAGGATATATTTTCTCAAGAATAAAATACTGTCACCTTTAACATATGCTATGTTTTCAGTAGTAAATGTTCTGTCTTGATGTACCCATAGAAAATCCTGGCGAGATGGCTGGAGCAGAGGGCAAGGAATCTGGAGTTAACAGAAAAGGTAAAAAAAAAAAAAACAAGACGAAGAAGCTTAAGCTACGTAAAACCAGGAACTGTAATCATGCATTAAAATGCAGCAGAGATATCCACTGGTGGTGAGCATACCTTCATTTGTAGTTCTGATGATTTGAGAAAAGTATTGCAAGCTTAAATCACAATAGCATAGTATAGTGAAAAGCCCCGCCCATCACATGCGTAGTACACGTATACCGCCGTTTTATTTTTTTAACCCTCATGTGTTCCTCGAGTCAAATTGACCTGCTTTCCTATATCAATGTACTCTTTAACTACCCAATAACCCAAAATAACAAGTACAAAATCTCTACTTTCATTAATTTTGGGGTGTCATATTCAATTTTATAGCATTTGAAAAAAATTGAAGTGGTTTTTAAATAGTACTGAGTAAAAGTTGACATATTCCAGTCTGTGATTATCCATCAACATACATTTCTTTAATTTTAGTCTAAATAATTCCTAATTTCTGCTTTTCTAACTCAAACATTGGGTATAATTTCCTATGAATGCTAACTGTAAAACTAGTTCATAAGTTAGTGTTATTTAGTGTTGAAAACGTCAAAAAAGTGACAAACATTTAAAAAAGTGTAAAAGGGACAAAAACGTAAGAAAAAGGTAAAAACTTCGGATTAAAAGCGTCAACAAAAGAGTTGATTTTCAATTTTTATGGGAAGACAACACAAGGGTTAATTTAATTCATTTTATTTTCTCCAATAGTTGTATGAAAAGTATTAGTCACGATAGGTGAACCACTGATAATAAAAATAATGTGTTGTTCCAGGGGGCTTGGCCCCAGAACGGGTTTGACTTGGCTGTGATTGGACTGCCTTCTCTATGGACCTGGATGAAATCTGTAAGTTAGCCACGTTTTTCTTTTTCACTACAGATTAATGTTATTGCCTTCACAATCATGATCTACCTGTGGGCGCAAATTGTGACTTAATTATCTGGTCCATGTTTTGTTTTTTCTATCTTTTTTATTTTATTTTATTTTTTTGAAGGATGATGATTATGATGCCAAAGAGGTGGAGAACCTCAAGTCCCTGGTGTCCAACCTCCGTCGTCTCCTGGACCTCCAACAGAAATACAACTGCAGACTTTCACTTTCAGTCTTTGAGAAGGTTTGTCTCTTAACAACATTTATTTACATATTTTATCAACATGAGAAAATTGATTGCATTTAATTTAATAATGACAAGTATCTGTTAGGGCTATGCGATATGGAGAAAATCAAATATCACAATATTTTTGACCAAATATAATATCAATATCGCAACAATATTGATATTGTAGTGTAGTGACTATTGGTCCTTTCACAAAAATATTTACACAATAAGATTTTTGATAAATAATGTGGATATAATGACTAAGTGGGTAAAGGCTAATAATAGAACAGCTAGAACAGTCTGGTAAATTCAGAAAATGATTTTACTGTAATGCAGCCTTTAAAACCAGGAAAAGACCACACATACGTCATATTACGATATTATGATATCCAAAATCTAAGACGATATCCAGTCTCATATCATAATATTGATATGATAAGTATCTGACTTCTAAGTTCATTGTGGTGTTGTGTTTGTGAGACATTTTGAGTGGATTTTACGTTCCTTTTTTATTTATCTTCCTTGTGGATTTGAAAGGGAAGTGTACGGAGTGTCGCATTCTACATGCTGGATAAAGTGCCGGCTCCAGAGCTTATCGCTCCCACAGTGCAGAAAAGTATCCTGCCATATGCTGAAGAGCACAGGGTTCCATTTGATGAGCTACTTCTACAGTACATTAAGGTAAAACTCCACCACTTCCAAGCCCACTGGGAACAGACATTTCATTTCCCAAATGTCTGATGTTAAGTGTTTCTCCTCTCGTCTTCACTAGGATCTGCTGGAGCGTTGCAGTTCTCAGACCACAACACTTTTCACGGAATGGGAAGCTAAAGCGGTGGCTGTGCTGGGTTGCATGACTGATACTGATGTAAGTTTCTGTAACATCTTTACAGTTACACACAGTCCATGACATGTTAAAGGTTTGTGAGCACAAATATTTGAGTGGAAAAACAGCTGTAACCGCAGCAAAATAATAAGAATAAAAAAGGAAACAGTTTGTACCATGAATTTTGAAATCTCATATTATTGTATATTGTACAGCTGATGGTGGATGCTGTGCTGGAGATCATGCAGAAAGCTGTAGTGCCTTGGAGTAATGTGGTAGAAAGACTTGTTCAGCAGTACCTTGAGATGGATGGACCAAAGTATGTTTGCATTGTCTCCTCATCCTGTTTTTTTATACTAGTACAAATTTGGTAATATTAGCCATTTCTATATAATTTTCTTCTAATTGATATATTCCCCAGACAAGAGCTTTTAAAGGAGAGCTACCGTCAGATGGAGATTAGGAAACTTCTCAGGGGCTATGGGATCGCAACAACCTTTCGAACAGCACTCAAATTATGGTAATTTTGATTTGATTAATTGTGTGTGACATCTGACTTCTGTTGTGCCTGCCTATAAACCTTCTGTCATATACTGTATATCTTCCCCAGATGCTGATTACGTACATCCTAAAGCAAGACTTGCCAATGTCCTTAGAAGACTCCCTGACATTAGCTACAGTTTACAAACTTCCAACCTCACAGATTCATTACCTGTATCTCATCCAGCTGATTGGCCAATGCAAGGTATGCTCATCCACATGAGAATATGAAATCATCAATATCCTTTTACATTTTTTGTTGTTGATGTTTTTATGACAAATTGATAGGAAGACTTTTATGCTACTTGCAGACTGAGGAATGCATGGTTGTCCTGAAGAAGCTGTCCTCGGCAGAAGCAGTGTGTGTGATCGAGCGTCTCACATCCTGGGCTCGGCTGCAGCTGGAGGACAAAGCCCACATATCTGAAGAGGTAAGGAGAAGAAAGATTTGATGTTCTTGTCTTTGCATTTTACGAGCTTGTATTCATGCTAAATTTTCTGGATGCAATTTACATTATGTGCATATTTAGATTATGCTTATACACAGCGATAAACATCACAAATATGCCTCAAAATGGATTATACATGAAACTTCATCACCACAAGATCTGAACATAAAAAATAGAACAGAATAATGATATGCATCAAACCATTCTGGCATTTTGTATATCGGAAATTTCTCTGTCTTCAATAGCACAAGAGACACCAGAGAGTCATAGCTCAGGTGGTGGTGGAGGCTCTGAAATACCTGCAAATACTCCAAAAACGTAAGTACTCATTTTACACAATTCTGAAACATGAACAGCAGGGTGGCAAAGGGAGTAATGTATCCTTCATTCAGAAATCACAGTTTCAAGTCCCTGTCAGCAAACATTCACCCTGCTTTAGAACACTACTCATCACTATAGGTACACCTTGATTGTCTCAATGCAGCTTACAGACAAAGGTTTGGAAAAGAAATGTTGTAAATGTTCACCTGAACATCCAAGAGTGACACCAGGTTTTGTGTCCTCCGCAGATGATACTCTTAAAAGCATGGAGTGTGAAAACAACCTCACTATGTTCAAGGCGATCGCCCATCTACAGGTGAGTTCAATTTAAGGAATGTTTTTAGGGTTGTGCTTTCTGTTCTTTAACAGTTCTTTAGTGTTGTTGTTTTTCTTTTGCAAACTATTTGTCTGTTCCTTCAGGAGGACTTTGATGTTTTCTTCACCCCCTCCAACTATGAGGATCCAAACATCCGAAAACAGATCCAGGACCATCACATGACAGCCTATGAAAACACATGTGGCCGACATTCATCTAAGATGAAGGCTACGACAACTCCAGTTGTGGCTAATGATCCCGATGGCAAGACCAAGACCATCTCTACAGAAGCTGGCTTACGTCGTCTAGGAAGGCAGCTGCAGCGCACCGAACAGGAGCTTTGGTCTGACTTAGCCCTGCGAGCTCTGGGAGTGGGCAAGGTGGACAAGGCCCTCAAGATTCTCAGGTTTGCATGTGTGGAGGCTGTGCCATGTGCCAATCCAGGGGTGGGAAACTGATAGGGTCCTGTTGTTCTTTTGTTTTTTTACCCTTTAGTTCCTATTGAAAATATTTTTTATTCAGATTACAAAAAACAGCCCTGTCCAGTAAGGTATATGGAGAATAACCATGTTTTCTCTTTCCTTCATGTTTTCAGTGAGCTGTATGAACACCACTATAACACCAGCACAGGGAAGGTTTTGTTCACTGCTGCCAAGACGTTATGCCAGATGCTGGAAGCAGATGTGCCCATGGTGCTTCCTGATGACATGGACTTGCCAGCAGTCATCCATGATCTTGCCTGCCAGGCTATCACTGTGTGTCACTCAGGTAAAGAACACGTATAAACATAAATGATGTTCAACAACCTTGTATGTTGGAAAAAATAGCTATTATGTAAATCAGTTCTGGAGTTATAACTCATCTGTTAGAAACCTTTGATCTTTGTTAATTTGTTGTGATCTTGCAGTAAAGAAGTTAATACACGTTTGTTGAGAAAACTAGACTGGGAATGTATCCTCAGTCTCATCTTAAAAAGTATTAGTAACAAATATAGACTGTAAAAATAATCATTCTTTTCAGTATATAATTGCAATAGTTTATTTGGTCTTGTTGAAGATACAGGACAACAGACATTGAAAAGACTTGTTTTGCAAATTTGAAAGCGCATAAAGGCTTATTATTTCACATGACACAATTGTTTTTCTCTTTGTTTAACATCTGAACTCTGAGCCAACCTGGCTGCTCATATTTGCTTCAAATGATCCCTAAGAAAAAAGGAAACATATTAACTGTTGCAGATTTGCTCCTGGACTGTCTGGAGCTCTGCAAGTGCACAAGGATAGCTATGGATGTCTATCATCAGTGTCAGTTATCGGACAGCTATGGTTTTATCGCCAAGGTCAGTATCTAGTCTTTCTTCATAAAATGACACAGTATGTTTGTCTGGTTTGTGCTTAATATGTTCTATGATATAAATTTAATTTGGCCATCTTATTTTACAAGTTAGTAATTGTGACTCTACCAGATGAACTCAGATAATCAAATTAGATAATAATATCTATTATGTACAGTAACAGAATTTTCAAGCAGAAGTTTTTTGCGATTACAGTAATCTTTTGGCTTTTTGAAAAGTTCACAGAAATAAGCAAGGAAGCCCCCTGGAAGTTACAATTGAGTCTCCACTTAAAAAAGTTGTGAAATTAACCAAAAGCATAAAATAATGTTTTGTATTTGTGTTGTTTAACGACACAGGATTTGACCTTGGAGACAGAAAAAGATCCACATTCTCAGTGGAGTTTTCAGAATGTCTTTAACGAAGATTGCATTGTTCTGGACCCAGTGGCTGTGCTTCCTGTCCAATACGAAATTACCAACTGCTTGCTGCCTGTTTCTCAGGGTAAGATGCTCAGATGAATCATCTATTGAATGTCTATTTAGTATTACGTCACCTTAGGTAGGCTTCAGCTAACTGGGTTCATCAGCTGCTAATTTTATTCCCAATCCTGCAGATACCAAACTATACCCACTGGACTGCTCCTGTCTGTCACACTGTTCATTTGAAGATGGTCTGTACTTAAGTGTATATTTTATTGCTGTTCCTTGAACTTGTGATTGTGAAAGCTTACCTTTACCTTGCCTGGCCCATATACAGGATCAAACTACCTGCGGCCACTCCTGGGTCCCGTGAACAACATGTTAGACATGTTACAGGAGTGCAGTCAGCTGGAGCTGGCCCTCAGAGTGCTGGTCAACTCATATGGCAGCTTCCTGCAGCATGTCACCTCTAATGTTATGGACATAAAGCTCAGTTTACAAGTATGGCTGCAACATATCCAGTGATGCTGTCAGTTGCACTGTCATATGTCTTCCTTAAACACTTGTACCATTATTATAGCTTTAGCTACTTGCCATTTAGACCAAGCAAACATATTTAGTCATTTTTATAGTGAAAATGTCGCAGTAAACTATTAACCCTTCTTTCAGCTTTATGATGCCAGAGAGCTTAAGATTTACAATGACTGCTTGGTTACTCTTCGAAGAAAACTACTTCATCTCTGAATGCTGTTGCTGTGGCTCTCTTGAACAAGGTGAGTCTGCTGAGACTGGAAGGTTAGTAACGGGTTTACTGCGTTTTAGTATATTTTAAACTAACTTTCTCTATTTTCTATGGGCTGCAGGTGTTCAATTGGAGGGTAGTTGATTGTGATTTGGCTATTGGACTATGTACGCTCCTCTCCAAAGCAGAAGTCACCAAAATGTTGTGGAAGGTTATTGACAACACCTGGCAGAACTATGACAAAATTTTGGTAGGCAATATGATTGCTGTTCTGTTCTTCTGTATTTTATTGTCAAACCTTTTTTTTTGTTTTATTCGTGAAAAATTAAAGAGAGCCATGCTGAATTTTTTTATTTTTTATTTTTATTTTTTTTACATCAGCCATGACTAAACATTAAGCAGATTGTTGGGAAAAAGAAGATTACACACGTATATATACACATCTCCATCCATGTTTTCAATCGCCGACTGCCACTTGGTTTTTCAGGCTGTGGCTAGGATCGGTGCCCATCTCTGCTGCTTGTACAGTGAGGCAGAGGAACAAGAGAAGTTTCTCTCTGTCATCACTGATGCTGAATGGGGCATCAAGCTTGGCAAATTAGAGGTGTGTGGATGAAAACCACTGCATATTTATATTCACATTATACTACAAGTAGCTGTCTTTCTTAACTTGACATTTAATGTTACCTGATGTCTAACATGCTTGCCCCTGCTCTGCCACAGATATCCATCCAGCCAGTGTTCCGTCAGCGACCTGAGATGAAGAGTAGTCTGATCCCTGATCTGGTAAAAAACAGGAGGATCACCCCAGACATTATCCTCCAGTACTGCAGGTCAGCTGCTGAAACTACAGTGTTCTTTCACTTTTGGGTCCATTAGTGTTCAGTATTCTTTTCCTTCCTGTTCTCACTTCTACTTCTGTCTGCAGTACCTTTGGTCTAGACACTGACAGAGTGATCAACCACTACATTACCACCTTACTGCTGCTTCAAGAGGACGAGGAAGGTGCCGGTGACCCAGGCCCAGGCCAGGAATTGGTGCAGCCTCTGTGTCATGCAGATGCGCTGGAGCGAGTCTTGCAGATTATCCCAATGTTACACAACACCAGTGAGCTCACCGACAGCCTCTGTGCTGCCTTATGCAAGGTTTGTGCATAGGAACAAACTGAAGGAGGGAAAACTTCATTAACATGAGGGCTCAGCCCTATTATTTTCTTTTAGTTGTCAACCCAATTAACCAATATTGCCCAGAATTACTGACATACAGTACTTGGTTTAGTACTGCTATTGCAAACCGATTCAAGACGAGTCTGAGCTACACCACTGAAAGGAGTTTACTGTCATAGTTTATTATTTTTTGACTATTCACCTAACTTGTAAAATACCTTTCTTATACAGCTCAGCCCTTACAACTATGAGAGGATCGAAGTAGTGCTGAAGATAATACGGGCTGCAGATGAGAATGTGACAACTTTTTCTATTAGTCAGGTAATAAAAAACAAATTGGTATTGCAAATAGTTATTTTTCTTCAAAATGCATTGTGCAGATTAGCAACCAGTGTCTTTTAATGCACAGGCGATGGGCCTCCTTCAGCACCTGAAGTCCTACAAGCGAGTCTCTCCTCCCTCAGACGTGGAGAACACGCATCTTCTAGAAAACGGCCTGCTGCCAAACGTTCTGTCCAACAGCAGATTGCCCTTCCATCTGCTTTTGCAGACCAAACATTACTGGAAGATTATCTGTGAGTTTCATGCTTCAGTATTATTGCTGACAAACTCAAATTTCTCTGACTGTATTAGACCAAGTACAGAGTGTGTGGACTGGAAGCTAGAGAGGTGCCAGTTCACCTTGTGTGCATTGCCGAGGTCCCCTTTTGCAAGGCACCAAACCCCCAACTGCTCAGGGGCACATGTCCATTTAATGCATTTGTATAGGTTCTGTTTGTTTATTTCGGGCCGGTGTGTGTGTGTAACGTGTATAAACAATTTAATTTTCCTTTTGGGATTTATAAAGTATGCCTTCTTTTTCTGTGTTTAGCTCCTGAGCTCAGTGAGGAGACCTTCCCCACACTTCTTCTGATTAGCAAACTGATGAAGGTAAAGCACACTAATCTACAATGTAGCCTTACTCTGTATAATCACAAAAAATATATAGATTTGTCCAACTGCTATTCAGGTTATTCAAAGCTTTCTGTTTCTTTCCAGGTGAGCCTTGATAAGTTATACATGTCAGCAGCAAACCATGTGTTTGAGAACAAGATGAAGCCTTTACTCTTAGAGCAGAGGAAAAAGGGTCAGTGCCATGGCTACAGCAAGGAGACTTTTAAGGTGGCCAAGGCCATGATGGAATACATCTACTGCATCCAGAGCCCAGAGTGGGCTGCTGCCACAGCCCACAAGATCACTCAGGAGTTGCCACCAGGTCTGACCAGCAAATTAAACGTGTGTGTGCGTGCGTGGGCGTATGAATGTGTGTGTGTGTGCGTGCGTGCCCACAAGGTCACTCAGGAGCTGCCACCTGGTCTGACCAGCAAATTAAACGTGTGTGTGTGTGTATGAGTGTGTGCGTGTGTGCCCACAAGATCACTCAGGAGTTTCCACCAGGTCTGACTTGCAAATTAAATGTGTGTACTGAATTGTTTCCGGTTCTCTACAGGCTATGAGAAGACAAAGTCTCTTAAGTTCTGTTTGGCTCTTGGAGATAACTGGCTGAAGGATCCGAACCTTGAGGTCAGTGGTTGTGATTGTTATATGCTATAAACTTCAAATCTCTCACATCCGGTTAGTTTTTCCTAAACTGGTTGGTTTAATCTACTCCCCTTAAATCCTGAGCAGGAGGCAGCACGGGCCAGAGGGGAGACTTTTCTGTCCAAGCTGAAGCTGCAGTTCCAGCGCTCGGCTACCGAGAACGCCTTGATATCCAGCCAGTTAAACAGCCCAGAGTATCTGAAACTGATTGGGCTGCCAGCCAGGCTCATAGTGGCTCTGTATGAGCACAGCGGTGTGGAGCAGCGGTACAGAGACTCGGGAGGTCAAAATTATCCTGGTGAGCACGCTTTGACACAGAAGCTGAAGTAAAGCAATGTTCTTTAAAAGCTTTATATTTTTTAGCTAGAATTGTTTCATATGTTGTAACTGGAAGAAATTCATCAACAATGTTGATTCCTTTTAATTGGATAATTTGCCTCTGAGCAGATATTCATGCAGTGGTTCAGGAAATAGCCACCATCAACAATGTTGATCTCCTGAAAATCCGTAACATGATGTTGGAAAAATGGATCTGCAAAACAGGCCCTGCGGTCACCAAGGTATGTCTCTCTGAGCTTTTATTGGCTTATCACAGTTTCTGTTCATCTGCTTACATTGTGTTTCATCCATTGTGTAGAAATTTGACAAATCATGTTTTTCTGTGATAAAGGATATTGGTAATCATGAGTGTGTCAGTAACATCGAGGAGGACCCAGACTTAATGAGGTATGAGACATTGCTGTTACGTTTTTGCCACGTTTTGTTTCTGAGTAGGCTTTAATTATGTTTTATTTATAATAAAAATGAAATAGAAAAAAATGAAACAACTTTGTGTTCTTTACCACTTTTAAATATTTGCCTAAATGTAATGGTGAATGATCACTGAAGAAATTCTGTTCACAATAATTACATGGAAATAAGTTTTTATCTATTTCTAGTACTTTTTTAACCATATAAAACTGTCAGTTGCTTGTCTGTTACACATTTAATTTTTATTTTCCTGTATTATTTGATTAGTCAAAGAGTTAGAACACTAATATGTGTAAGCTTCTCTGTTTATTGTGTTTTATTTGATGCTGTCAGGGTGGTGTACATGCTGCAGTCTTGCCCCATGGATGATGCTGTCCGTCTCCTAAACCCTATCTTAACTGCTGAAACCTGGGTGAGTAATACATTGCAGTGAGTCAAAATTGGACAAAGTGACCAGAGAAAATAACTGATATCTATTTTTTGGATTTCCTCCTGTAGCCGCTCAGCACTTCTGGGCCTCGTCTGACCTTCTGCCATCGGACTCGAGCGCTGCTTTGTCTCGTCCGCCTCGCTGATTCTGCAACACTGGAGGCTAAGTTGCAGATCCCCAGGAACAAAATTCAGTAATAGAAAACATGTTTAATAATACTCATTGAATGATTCATTGCCAAGTTAATTTAAGGGGTGTGTAAGATGTGTTAAAGTTTCTGTATTTTATATTCCCATACAGATATTATTTGAAGTGCTACATCTTTGTCTCTCAATTGGAGGCATTAAACATCCCTTACACGGTGCAGTCGTTCCTCACTAGTCCCAAAGAGGGCTTAGTTAAAGGGTTGTGGAAGAACCACAGTCATGAGCCGCAGGTAATTTTTTTCAAAACCGAAAACCTTGAAACTATTCTAGCTAGTTACTTCATTATAGTTCCACTGAAACTGAAGCACCCTTTGTCCTTTCAGGCGGTGCAGTTGGTGGCTGACCTGTGCTTGGAGTATCAGGTGTACGACCCTCAGCTGTGGAACAGTCTGCTTCAGAAGCTGCTGGGCTTCAACTTGGTGAGGCACCAGACAAAATCTTTCTAATCACAAAATTAGTCTCAAATTTTATACAAAAGATAATTTAATGCAGTATCTCACTCATACATGATGTCTATGAAGTTCTTTTCCAGTCTTTGTAAAATTATTGGGAGGGACATTACAACCTGTGTGCATGTTTTTCTCCCTCAGATCAGCCACCTCCAGAAGGTGCTAGAGGCAGTAGTGGCTGTACCTGCTCTGTGGGAGGTAACGTCATTGTTCATGGCTTTTATTTAAAGAAATGCAAATAATGTTGTTATTTATCTCTGTTACTTGAGACATGTTCAATTTCAGTAAAGTGGTCCCAAAGTGTATATGATAAATGTATTATTTGTTAAAAATATCAGAAATACAACCTGCACCAGAGCCAGGACTCAGATGGCGGCCAGTTCCTGTTCTGTAATAGTGACAGTAGAGATATAGACAGAAAATGTGAGCGGAGAGAGGGCTGGATATGAAATGCAACAAAGATTTCATGGCCAGAATTAAACCAGGGATGTTCCAGTTAAATAGTGTATGGGTTAACCAGTAGATGTGGAGCCAAAACTAAAAATGCCTCCAACTATCACTGCTACACTACAAGTGATAATAGAGAAAGGGCTGCAAAGCTAATATATATTACTTTATTAATCCTGCAAGGGGAAATTACAATGTTTTCACTCTTGTATTACACACACACAGGCCTGAACTACACACACATGCTCAGTACCTATACATGCACTAAATGGAGAGATGTGGAGATGATGCCCATGGAAAGGCACCCCGAGCAATTGGGGGTTCTGTGCCTTGCTCAAGAGCACCTTGGCAGTGCCCAGGAGGTGAACTGGCATCTCTCCAGCTACCAGTCCACCACCATACTTTGGTCCATATGGGGAACAGCGACCCTCCGGTTCCTTATCCAACTCTCCTACTGACTGAGCTACTGCCACCCAAAGCTAATTTTATTTACTTTATTTACTCCCCAGATTTCCAGTTTCTCTAGGACCTGGAGGAGTATGATACTGGCACCTTTTGTCTCAGGTACTAAGTTTATAATAGTGAATTTCACTTCCATTAACGGAACAGATGTATGTTTCTTTAGGCTGACTGACCCTTTGTTTTACAATGTCTTGGTAGAATAATTGATGCTGATTGGCTAAAAGGTTATTGATATACATGTTTGCAATGTTCAGTAAGCTCCTGACTGTCTGATCTGTTTTCTTGGTAACAGCTTCTGTTCCTCTGAGTCCTGATCAACAGGCAACACTTTACAGGACCTTTGTTCTCCTCCTCAAGTACGCTTTACTCATGTCCAACCATTTACAGACAACTGTTCTGCATGCTAGGACTATGTAGAACTTTCATGAACTAGTACTAGAATATGAACATTTAAAACATGCATGATAGATTAAACTGTTTTTTTTGGGTACAGTGCATGGAAGAGTATACTGAAAATTTATAATATGGTTTCAAAGGAGCCTTTATGTTCAAAGTCATTGCAGGGGTCTTAAAATCAAAAGTAGTCACTTATTTTTCTAAGCACCTCACTCACAAAAAGGGGATTGATGTTGAAATCATAATCTGTTGCACCCAGGTTTGATTTACTGAATGCTGGAATTTCTTTATGAGAAAAGGCAGAATAATGTGTCGTATTCTCTTCATTTTTATTCCAACTGTCCTACTGCTCCTCTTTCTTTCCAAGGTGCCCTTTCCTGTTGAATCTGGACCTGATAGGAATTGCCAATCGCTTTGCACAGTTTAATCTGCCAGCCTTTGCCCTGGGAACTCTCCTTCTCATCCCCTGTGCCAATAAGAAGGCCCAGCAGATCCAGGTGAGTACGTCCATGTCTAGGAAATATGTGAGAAGGAACCATTAGGAAGCTCCTTATCTTTAAGGCACTAATTACAATCCCATTGTCATGACCATTACTGTTTTTGCTGTTTCCAGGGCTTTCTGTCTGTGTGTAACCCAGTCGCTGTGCTTGAGCAGGTGGAAGAGCTCATGAACACTGGGGAGTTAGCTGGAGTTCCCTCACAGGTTACATGTAACTTTTTACTATTTTTACCACTTAAGGCTGCTCCAGGATTGTACCGTTGTAGCCTATGTAAGTGGCCTCCACCATTGTGAGGACTAATACTTGCTACACTGGCGTCTGCATTGTTCTAGTGTATCTCTTGAAGAGAACAGCAGAGCCGGTGTGTGTGTGGTAGAGCGATTGAGAGTGTGACGGGGATTAGCTTCAGAGCTAGTACCGACTTTGGTGGTGGAGACAGAGAAACAAAGTTTCTCTCCTGTGCTTTCTGACCATAGTCAGAAGCTGTAGCAGGAAAAGTTAACCCACTCCTTGATTTCATGTTGTTTATGAAGAGTAAAAACCCAGAAACGAGTAGAAAGAAATGCACCGCTACCAAGCCATGACCAAGTGGACCAGTCACAGTTGTTGAGGTCTGCGTCATTGTGACGTGTAGTTACATTTCTGCGGCTGTACACATCAGGCTATGGCGTAGGGTCCTACCTACGTACTGATGGTGTGAACATGTTAAAGGTGTTTGGTGTTGTTTAAAAAACAACAAAAATGTCAATTAAAGGGATGTCTGGTGCAATGAAACAATATTTGCATTTTTGCAATTGTTATTGCCATTTCTTTTTGTTTTGATTATATCGTATTGCATTACATAATGACATGCCATTATTGCCTCCATGATTCCATAGATCAGGGAGACTGTATTAACTTTCATCAGCCAAAATGGACAGCACCAGAAACTGTTGAAGACCAAACACTTTAAGCATCTGGAGCAACTCATTGTGTCGCGTGGTCAACCTAACCAGGTGAAAGACTTGGTGGACTACCTGATCAGCCAGAACTGGTAAGGTTTTAAGGTCAATATGCTGATAAATGAGTAGGGGACTAGACACTGGTCACAGTTAAATATACATAAAATATCTCGTCATTCATGTTTTGCATTACTGCTGGTAAGATGGTGAAGCCAAATCTAGACTGCCTGCCTCCAGGCTGCCTTTACTCTGACAGAAAGGAGTTTGTCCTCAACTGTTGAGCTAACTCATCACTTTAAATGGCGACTCCAGGAAAACCTGCATATTTGATTTAATTGTTTATTTAACCAGGACGACGTTGAGAAAGGCACAATCTCTGAGATGTACAGGTCCTTTCACCGCCACATCAGAGTCTGTGTAGTCTACATTATATGCACTGACATTGCATATGGCTTAATGAACACAGTCTGGAATTTGGACCATATGGGCTCAACCATGAACTAAAGTTAAGGTGGTAAAAGTTCTTCTGTGCAGTTTGTAGATGACGTCTTAAAAGACCTTTTTCCAAATACAATATATTAAAGTGCCCATATTCTGCTAATTTTCAGGTTCATAATTGTATTTTGAGGTGGTACCAGAATAGGTTTACATGGTTTCATTTTCAACAAACATCATAATTTTGTTGTAACACACATTGCTGCAGATCCTCTTTTCACCCTGTGTGTTTAGGTCTCTGTTTTAGCTACAGAGTGAGACATCTCACTTCTATACTATCTTTGTTGGGAGTCGCACATGCTCAGTAGCTAGGTAAGATCACATCAGCTAGATAACTCTTTCTCCAGCTTTGGTCAGTACAAGGCAGGATTAGCTGGGAGACTTCTTCTAAACAAGGGCCACTTGTGGAATACCTGCAGAACAGGGACATGGAAGTAGTTCTTTTGGAGAATATGGTAAACTAGTGTGTTGTAGCAGGGTTTTGCCATTGCTTGCGTAGCATGCAACGGTTAGCCACCTCATCTTGGCTAGTGACGTAGAAAGCCGTGCAGATTTTGAACAGGTCACCAGGAGACTGAAGGCAGAGGTCATTCAGAAACCCGTATCTCACTCAAAACAGCATGGATAGTTTTTTCCCAAGTTTGTAGGCAAGTGGAAGCACCAGAGACACAAAATAACACCCCAATTTCTTTTCATAGTATGTGCACTTTAAACTAAATTTTGTCAGATTTACATCAGACTAATCCCCTAAAGGCACCATCTGGGTGTCCTTGAAGTTGACAAATTGTATTGTGTGAGTTCTGAGCTAAACTGCTATATAAACTATATAACTACATTTTATTTGAAGTCATGTATTCAGTTTTGGAGTTATACAGGGCTTGACATTTGACTTTTTGGTTTTTCTTGAAGTTGTTCAGCTGTTCCAGTCTAGTTTGACTGCTGACTGCCACCTGGTGTCTAAGAATCTTTGACAGATAAAGTGCAAAACAAAAACACACCCTAAATGTTTAACCTTTTCAAATGTAAGTGTTGAGTACTTCACATCAAATTCTTCTATTCTGCTCTTCAGTCAGGACGATGCTGACTCACTCGCTCGTGAGTACATGAAACACAGAGAGCAGCAAAAAGGGAACACGCTGACAAACGGCTCACCTTCACCGAGCTGCCTTAAGGTACCTGAAACTGATATCCTGGACCCAGTTTAGTCTGGGCTACAGTGGAGAAATATTATTTTTATTTTAGTAGTTAGTATTCATCATATTGGTTCAGATTGTCTCTTTCTTTTCTATTTAGCCATTATCACCTTGATAATTGATCTGTCATAGAAACATAACAGACCTGTAATTCCACTTTTATTTGTTTTTCAGGAGTTTCTCAACATGCAAAATGGAGTTTCGGGGTGAACTGACACTATTTCTGCTGCTTTATTTATGTTTTCACACTCTACTGTCTATTTTGGGCTCAGATGCAATATTTGCACATATCTATCTTTCAACTATTCATGTAATCTTTTAATAAATGCTTTTCAAAATAGATTGCGTAGAGGATTCTCTGAAAAAATGATCACGGTCAAAAATCAAAGGCTAGTCATCTTTTTTATTTTTATTTTCATGGCTTGTTTATTATTTTGTGTATGTTGTTATATCTGTTGGCTAACATACAGTAGAAAAAAAACGTCACTATCACTTTAAGTCTTAAAATGAAATGAATTTATGTCAGGGTTAAAATAACTTAAATTTCAAATGTATACTAGAAAAAAGGAGCTAGATTGCTATTGCCTATTGGACTGTATTTCAAAGGCTTGGTCACTTTTTCTCTGTTTTGGTGCATACACACACATCGAAGTATGTAAATGTTCTGTAAGCTGCACTCCTTTATATATTCAACCCCATTTTGTTAATTTAGGTTAACTGTATTCTTTATTGTAAAAAAAAGAATATAGTAAAAAAAAAAAAAAAAAAACTCTGTAAAAAAATGTCCTGCCTGAGTACTTTTTTTTTCACAACTCCTATTTAGTTACCACATTTGAGGGGTACTTTTTGACATCTGTATACACAACTGTGAAACTGGGTGAAACTCACACTTAGTCAAGGTTCAGCTTATATTTGGTAGATGATGATGATCAGGGAGAGCACACAGATACAAAAGGGCTCGTGGAGCTTATGTGGTGCATGAACCACAACCATCAAGAAGATGCTTCCTGTTTGATTCAGCTGTTGATACAGTGAAGTCAGAGCCGCAATTTAGCCAGTGTGAGCTTACTTCTCTTTCAAATTCACTTGACTTTTAAAAATGGAGATTGTTGCGTGGGAAGGTGTGTGATTATAATGTAAACTAACAATCTCTTAAATTTGTCTTCAGGGTTGGGTTGAAATGGCACTTTTCCCAAATCAAAAACCAAAATGACGTGTTTTTTTAAAATAAATGTCCACGTATTGGTTCAAATTATAAATTGGGTTTTACTGTGCATGTCTTCCACAAATTCCACACAAAAAGTGTTTGGTCTACATTGTAACCATAGACTCTAAATATGGATATAATATTTACAGTCTATGATTGTAACCCCTGAAATGTATTAGTAGAGAAATAATATTCATTACTTGACAGAGGAACTTCTGCATAATGATTGCAACATATTTGTTGTGTATTACTGCATCATACCCAACTTCCCTTTGTGTTTACCATAATAAGAAGAGCATGAATTGGCATGTAATTATATCTCAGCATGCAGTATGTTGACTGTGTGGAATATCAAACAAATTAGTTTTAAGACCTTTTTAAAACCTGCCAACAGTTATTTAGATAGTTGGTGGTATTTTAATCTATTAGTAGTATTGCTTACTGTTAATGTGTATTAGAGATGTGATTCAAGTGTTTCTGCATGAAGTTATTTATTTGAGATTATTATGTGCCTCTAAGGTAACTGAGTTTAAATGGCTGTCTGCATATTTTTTGGAGAACCATCTAAACGTGTGGAGGAGGTGTTTGTGGTTTATTATATTTATATTTATAAATGTAGTATTAACCACAATGAAAATCATGAGCTGTTTCAAAGAGCTCATCAGATGCACACATCTGCAGCGGAAGTTAGTCGTGAATGAGTACAGCTGTGTGCCATGCTGTTGACTCATTTATTTAAATATATTTCACATTTTGTATAATACACCAAGCGGTATTTTAATAAGGCCACATAACCAATTTTGTCAAATCTGGCATTTATACAAGACATAGAGGATCAAAATACTGTTTCTCTCAGACCTTACACAGAAAATTAAACAACAAAAACAAGGGTTTTAAAAATACTAAGATAAAGACAAAATACTTAAAATATTCTTAATATTTACAAGTTAACTGTAAGGGCTGGGGGGCTACAATAACAAGGTACAGACATATCAAGAACAACAACAGGAACAGTAATGATAACAAGTAATCAAAGTAGAACAGATTGCAAAGTGCAAATGGAAATAAAAGATTAAAAAAAGATGTGCAGGTAATATGACTTCCATAATTGGGGCTGCCTCTTGCTCACACAGTAAAGCGTGCGCCCCACGTAGGCTGAGTCCTTTGCAGCGGCCCACGGTTGAATCCGACATGTAGCCCTTTGCTGCGTGTCATCCCCTCTCATTCTCTCCCCTTTCCTGTCTATCCACTGTCACTATCAAATAAAGGGAAAAGCCCCAAAAAATAATCTTAAAAAAAAAAACTATTGTCACTATTCTATGACACAGTCACTATCAAATAAAGGGAAAAGCCCCAATACATTTCTTTTAACTATTTTGATTTTTTTTTAAATGGCTTAAAATTCTCTGATTCCAGCTGGTGTCTGTATAAGTTGTCTAAATATTATAAGTCTAAATATTAAATAGGCAAAATGTATTATTTCATGGCTTTACATGAGCTTATATGTGACAAAAGAAATATTTTGCAGACAATATATATAGAGAAGTAAAAATAACTTTCCCATGTTACAAAAACATTGCTTTTCCAAAGGAAATTATTTTTTAGGTGCAATACTGGATATATGACAAGTAAAAATAACAATTGCACTTACATGACAACCTTGAAAGAAATGTGTCCCTATTAATAAAGCTGCATCTATCTCCATTCCTAAATTTTGTGATCACAACTGGCTGAGCGACTGGGAGCCTGTTTCTCGAGTTTTCTTCTCTGCACTTTCAACAGTGTCTGCTTGGGGCAGATGAAGAACTTTCCTACAGATGTTCTTGAAGACAGGGCTGGAGAAGTAGTAAACCACAGGGTCCAACACGCTGTTGAGATAGGTCAGGCTAATGGTGAAGTAAAACGTGGTGGTCAGGTCTTCCATAGCAGGGCAGACTTCAGATTCAGGGAGGGTGCTGGCTACTTGTTGGACCTTAATCCAAATCAGCAGCTGCGTGATGTTGCTTGGGAGGAAGCAAATGATGAAGAGCACCGCCACTACTGTGATGAAGCATAGAGCTTTCTTAATCTTTGCATGCTGGGCCAACTTTCTCCTTCTCAGGTGGCCAATAATGTGGAATGTGCAGTAGAGAATCACAAGCAGAGGCATATAGAAGGAAAAGAGGAACGCAAACTTATGCCAGTTCAGATTATTGCGGGCTTTAGTCTCAATCATGAAGCTCTCACAGTACGTTGTGTTGTTGTGTTGCAGAGTGAAGACATGAGCTGACATTGAGATGGTGAGCAACCATAGTGCAAGGGCTCCACACATGGCTCTGGAGATACTCAGAGAGTTGATGGGATGATGGGGATGTACCACACGCATGTACCTATCCACAGCGATAGCCATCAAGAAGAGGGTACTTCCACTGCGGTTCATTGCCAACATGAAGAGGCAGATGTTGCAGAGAGCGCTTCCAAACTTCCACTTGATCTCAGAGATGTAGTAGCTGGCACGGAAAGGCAAAACCATGATGAGCAGAAAGTCAGCCATTGCCAGGTTAAAGAGTATCACCGTGCTGCTCTTCCAGGGCTTCAGGTGGAAGCAGAAGATCCAGAGAGCCAAACCATTTCCAAGAACTCCCAAAACAAATTCTGTCACCAACAGTGGAGGGAGCCCACTGATCAGCAGCGTTCCGTTGAAATTGCATTTCATGTTGAGTTTTGTGTTGCCTCGCTGGCTGCAAATCAGAGAAATGATACAATGACGACTGTCTGCATACTTTAAAGTGAAACCTCAATGCGAAAATAAATGTGGTTTTTGCATTTCTAGGAAGCCAGGCGGTTCTGCTTTTCATTAAATGTTAACACACAACATTATTTTAAAGAAGGGTTGACTATTTGCATCAGAGGGGCCAGCATTATTGAACATTTTCAGTTTACAATAACCTTGCATGTGGAAACCCTTTAAACATGTTGCCCTTAAGGCTTGTATAAAAATCATTGAGTTCTTTATCTAATTGCATTCTCTTCAATTGAAAATCCACTTACTGCATGCTTAACTGCTCTTAGTATAGCCATTATTAAATGTCTCTGAGAATCTTTTGGCTTTTTACATTTAAAAACTGGAATGCATTATCTGTTCTGACTTTTAGTCCTTTCACTGCCACGTTTTGCTGTTAAATCATTATTTTTAAATCTTGGTGTAAGATCCTTGTTGGTACACTCATGCATGCATGTCTGTGTTTATGTTTGTATATGTTTGTGTGCATGTTGGCAAAAATACACATTCATGTAGTGTATATGGAGTTTACAATTAGTATTTCTTACCCTTCTGTCGTGGGTGGTGTGAAGTGTGATGTTTTTGTAGCTATGGAAATGAACACAATGCTCTGGGGGTGGTGAGACTGATATGGTGTTTATTTAAAGTATGATGTATACAGTTTTTTTCAATATGTATAAAGTGAGCTGTTCATTTATGGTAATACATAAAGTCCAAACAATGAGAAGAGTAAAGGTTTTAACACAAGATTTGAATCTAATACCTTATTTGGAGAATGCTTTAGAAATAATGAGGAAGGAAGTTTGACAAGATGACAGTGTCTGTTTCCTATTGTGTGGTGTTTGGTAATGAGTAATAAATATTCATACAGTGCTTTAGGAAATTTCCTGAATATCCGTAACATGATGTTGGAAAAATGGATCTCCAAAACAGGCCCTGCGGTCCCCAAGGTATGTCTCTCTGAGCTTTTATTGGCTTATCACAGTTTCTGTTCATCTGCTTACATTGTGTTTCATCCATTGTGTAGAAATTTGACAAAACTTGTTTTTCTGTGATAAAGGATATTGGTAATCATGAGTGTATCAGCATCATGGAGGAGGACCCAGACTTAATGAGGTAGAGGCATTGCTGTTACTTCTTGCCACATTTTGTTTTTGAGTAGCCTTTAATTATGTTTAATTTATAATAAAAATTAAATAGAAAAGTAAGAAATAACTTTCTAAATTGTCATGTTTCAATTCTGCTCAAACTATTAACAGAGAACAGTGTACTGTGGTGGGTGGGGTTAGTTCTGCTCACATAGGTTGTTCAGTAGGAGTCCCACAAGGGTCCATACTGGGGCTCATTATATTTTCATTATATATAATTGATTTACCTGAATACTGTTTACATGTTGATGTCCAACGACATCAAGCCAATGACACTGTCATTTTTACTTAAGTAAAAAATCCTGAGGAAGCAGCACGTATTCTATTAGCAGCTCTTACACACATACAAACATGGCTCCTATCTTACATGCAACAAAAACCTGTTTGTTTATACTTGCTGAAGCAACCGTCTTCTATTATGCTTTCTCAATATGGGGTGTTCTTTGGCACAGAAGAGTTCGAAGTTGTTAATGAGTTTAATTACTTGGGTGTGATTATAGACTCCAGACTCTCTTTCAAAAAACATGTTAAAATTATATCCAAAAGAATTTAATCTTTGTTATTTTATGCAAATCAGAGGATCTACGTCAGATGCAGCTGCTCTGACGTTTCTGCACTCAAGGATACTTTTACATCTGAACTACTGCATCACCAGCTAGTCTATGTTGGGTTTTACTATCCTAAAACCAGTTGAGCTTCTGTACAAAGGCACTCAAGACTCTGGATAAATAAACCTTCTTGTAACATCATTGCAACATCTTAGAGAAATATAACTTACTGAGCTTTGATATTTTTTGTAAATTTTCCTTAATGTGCTTAATTTATAAAGTACTACATGGCCTGGTGCCACCTCCACTACTAGAGTTTATTGAATATGAACAGACTCGGCTCACCAGAGCTGTTGTAAACAGGGAATGTGAGGCTCCTTTTAGGAAAACCTCCTTCAGCCATAATGCAAGAAAAAAGTAGCTAGATTGCTATTGCCTATTTGACTGTATTTCAGAGGCTTGGTCAGTTTTTCTCTGTTTTGGTGCATACACACAAATAAATTGAAGTATGTAAATGTTCTGTAAGCTGCACTCCTTTATATATTCAACCCCATTTTGTTAATTTAAGTTAATTATATTCTTTATTGTAAAAAATATGTAGTAAAACAAAAAACAAAAAATCTCTGTGAAATATATCGTGCCTGAGCATACAGAGTGAGTCCAAATTTAGTTACCACATTTGAGGGGTACTTTTTGACATCTGTATACACAACAACTGTGAAACTGGGTGAAACTCACACTTAGTCATGATGATGATCAGGGAGAGCACACAGATACAAAAGGGCTCGTGGAGCTGATGTGGTGCATGAACCACAACCATCAAGAAGATGCTTCCTGTTTGATTCAGCTGTTGATACAATGAAGTCAGAGCCTCAATTTAGCCAGTGTGAGCTTATTTCTCTTTCAAATTCACTTGACTTTTAAAAATGGAGATTGTTGCGTGGGAAGGTGTGTGATTATAATGTAAAGTAATAATCTCTTAAATTTGTCTTCAGGGTTGAGTTGAAATGGCACATTTCCCAAATCAAAAACCAAAATGACGTATTTTGAAAGAAAAGTCCATGTATGGGTTCACATTATAAATTGGGTTTTACTGTGCATGTCTTCCACAAATTACATCCAAAGAATGTTTGGTCTGCATTGTAACCATAGACTCTAAATATGGATATAATATTTACAGCCTATGATGTAACCCCTGAAATGTATTAGTAGAGAAATAATATTCATTACCTGGCAACATATTTGTTGTGTATGACTGCATCATACCCAACTTCCCTTTGTGTTTACCATAATAAGAAGAGCATGAATGGGCATGTTGATCGTGTGGATCAAACAAATTAGTTTTTAGATTTATGCAAAATGTGTTCTACAGAGACATGTTTTTAAAACATGCCAATAGTTATTTAGATAGTTGGTGGTAGTTTAACCTATCAGTAGTATTTCTTACTGTTAATAACCAGATGTACACATCTCAGTTAGTTGTGAATGAGTACAGCTGTATGCTGTGCTGTGTGCTGTACTCCTTTATGTGAATTAAGTTGCTAAGGATTACTTGTTTTTCTTGTTTTTTGCATCATATATTTCACCTTTTGTATAATCAACCCAGCAACCAGTCCTCTACCTACCATAAAAAAAACTAGTTTTAATGAGGCCACACAAGTCAAAGCCAACTTTAATGTCAATTCTAGCATTTATACAGGACATAAAGGACCAAAATGCTGTTTCTCTCTGACCTTATACAGAAAATAAACAAACAAAACAAAACAATGGTTTTAAAAATACTAAGATAAAGACAAAATACTTAAATTATTCTAAATATTTCTATATAATATTTCTAAGTGTAAAGGCGGGGCGACAAAAACAAAGTACAGACAAATCAAGAACAACAACAAAAACTGTAATGATAACAAGTAATCGAAGTAGATCAGATTGAAAGTGCAAAAAGAAATGAAAGATTAAAAAAAAGATGTGCAGGTAATATAACTTCCACATGATGAGTTATTAGCAAAACATGACAAGCAAACATCTAAATTCCATAATATACAGTATATTATATATATATTCCATCTCATGTTTTGTTTTGTATGTGTTATATTGCATTATTGTGACAAATCGCAGTACCGTGATCTCAGAATGCAACTATTAAATATTATATATGTGAATCCTTGATTTGATTTATGTGCACCTCATGGTAAGTGGAAGTCAAATGAAATAATCCAGGAAAATAAGGTTTAAAAAAAACTTTTTTTAAATTTTACCTTTATATATCTCATTAATAAGACTTAATAACATTCTGATCATGTCTTTTTTATGCTGCCTCTTTTTAAGTAATTTCTCATTTCTTGCACTGCACTTTAACTTGTATTCTCTTATTTAGAACTGTGAAGATTAATTGATTAGTTGTCAACTATTAAATTAATAGAGAAGTAAAAATAGCAATTGCACTTACATGACAACCTTGAAAGAAATGTGTCACTATTAATAAAGCTGCATCTATCTCCATTCCTAAATTTTGTGATCACAACTGGCTGAGCGACTGGGAGCCTGAGTTTTCTTCTCTGCACTTTCAACAATGTCTGCTTGGGGCAGATGAAGAACTTTCCTGCAGATGTTCTTGAAGACAGGGCTGGAGAAGTAGTAAACCACAGGGTCCAACACGCTGTTGAGATAGGTCAGGCTTATGGTGAAGTAAAACGTGGTGGTCAGGTCTTCCATAGCAGGGCAGACTTCAGATTCAGGGAGGGTGCTGGCTACTTGTTGGACCTTAATCCAAATCAGCAGCTGCGTGATGTTGCTTGGGAGGAAGCAAATGATGAAGAGCACCGCCACTACTGTGATGAAGCACAGAGCTTTCTTAATCTTTGCATGCTGGGCCAACTTTCTCCTTCTCAGGTGGCCAATAATGTGGAATGTGCAGTAGAGAATCACAAGCAGAGGCATATAGAAGGAAAAGAGGAACGTAAACTTATGCCAGTTCAGATTGTTGCGGGCTTTAGTGTCAATCATGAAGCTCTCACAGTACGTTGTGTTGTTGTGTTGCAGAGTGAAGACATGAGCTGACATTGAGATGGTGAGCAACCATAGTGCAAGGGCTCCACACATGGCTTTGAAGATACTCAGAGAGTTGATGGGATGATGGGGATGTACCACACGCATGTACCTATCCACAGCGATAGCCATCAAGAAGAGGGTACTTCCACTGCGGTTCATTGCCAACATGAAGAGGCAGATGTTGCAGAGAGCGCCTCCAAACTTCCACTTGATCTCAGAGATGTAGTAGCTGGCACGGAAAGGCAAAACCATGATGAGCAGAAAGTCAGCCATTGCCAGGTTAAAGAGTATCACCGTGCTGCTCTTCCAGGGCTTCAGGTGGAAGCAGAAGATCCAGAGAGCCAAACCATTTCCAAGAACTCCCAAAACAAATTCTGTCACCAACAGTGGAGGGAGCCCACTGATCAGCAGTGTTCCGTTGAAATTGCATTTCATGTCGAGTTTTGTGTTGCCTCGCTGGCTGAAAATCAGAGAAATGACATCTCCCGGACTGTCTATATTCTTTAAAGGGAAACCCCTATAAGAAAAAAAAAATGAGGTGTGGTTTTTGCATTCCTAGGAAGCCCGACTGTACTGTTTCTCATTAAATATTAACACACAAAGTTATTTTAAAGAAGGGTTGACTATTTGCATCAGAGGGGCCAGCATTATTGAACATTATCAGTTTACGATAACCTTGCATGTGGAAACCCTTTAAACATGTTGCACTTATAATTATAACCATTATTAATTGTAGCTGAGAATTTCTTGGCTTTTTAAATTTAAGAACTGGAAAGTATCACGTTTTGCTGTTATATAATTATTTTTGAAATCTTTTTATAACACCTAGTAATAACAAAGCAAAAAAATGCTTTTAACTTTTTACTCCAAAAACAAGTAAGTTTTAAAGAAGGGTTTTGGTAAACTAACCAAACAGCTTTAGAGAGGCTTTGATGTAAGAAATTGAAGTGAATTGTGAAATCTTTGTAGATGAGGAGATGAGCAGAATGCTCTGGGAGTGGTGAGACTGATATAGTTAGTTTTCAATATGTATCAACTGTACATGTACTGTAAATGTAAATCATGGTAATGTATCCATTGCAATGAACATAATCAAGAAGAGTAATCATTTCAACACAAGATTTGAATCTAATATTTTATTTGAAGAATGCTTTAGAAATAATGAAGAAGGAAGCTTGACAATATAAATGTCTGTTTCCTGTTGTGTGGTGTCTGTTGTGGTATTTTGAGATGATTATTTGTATCATTTACTGTCAATTAGTAATGTTGAATGGGCCACTGGTGTATGAAGAATTGGTTCTTTCATAAACCTTACTTACAAAGGCTATCCTAAGACAGCTCACACACTCAGTTTTGACAAACCTATACTGCTGTCTAGTGGATAACATTTGAAAATGTGGCTTTGCCATATATTTCAGAGGCTGCATCATGTAAAGCATGTCTCCCTCTGTCGGTTTTCAGAGATCATTCCTCCCCTCATGTAGCGTCCGAAGGGAAGTTGTCAGGTTGTGCAAATTTTAACAAGAAATTAGTTAAGAGAGGGTAAACGTGTTGTTCAGTTTATGTACAAAACATGTCAGAGTCAAAGAGCAACAAATCTTCCTCTTTATTGTTTTTGTAAAAGGCTGTTTACAGACAAAGTAGAAGGATGAGTAGTGAGAGATGCTGTTGCTAAGCATTTGATGAATAATGTTTTTTGTGGAGCACCTTTTCATGTAAAAGCAATACATAGTGCTTAACAAAACAATAACATTAACACAGATATAAACTGACCTCACAAAAAAGCAACTGTGGGGGAAAACCTTTTCATCTCTGCTTATTGATTCCACGCAAGTGTGCACTGAACTATTCTCCCATCATATCAGTCATTTTCATTTCACATGCCAGGGCTCTCACCCAGTAATTTATCATTGGATGTGAGTTGGGCCATGCCAGTTCAGAGATTAGTAGACAATGTGTTTCAGTGTTCAGAATGTGAATGAGCCAGTTTATCCTGCAGGGCAAACCTGTCCCTTTGTTCCCTTGTCCTGTTGTCCCATCAGCCCATGTGTTTCTTTCACCTGCATACTTGGAAACAAAAGATCATGGTCAATACTCTGGAATACCTGTGGAACTAACATGAAATTCCAGTCCTACAACCTTGACGATGACTGAAATGCAGACAGGACCTTAATGATTGCTCTTGGTGAGGGACTGAAGAACTGCACATGAGTTGCATATAGTCATCTGTGTTATGGTTTCAGTTTTTTTCCTGCTTCTTTTTCTGCATTTGTTGCTTTCCGTTATTCTCCGTGCCTTATCTCTGCGTTTGGGTCCTAATTCCGCTACACTCTAACAAACTGTTCTTATTGTCTGACTTCTAACTTTGTAACGTGATTGACTTACTTCTGAATGTTTTGGCTGAAGCTGTGAAATGATAAAAGGTGAGGGAAGCAGTGATTGAGGCAGACTAAACAGGTTATTTCACATACCTCAGGTCATATGGTTTGTCAGCCATGATTAGGCAAGAGACACAACATGCTAAAATCCCACACTCCATTAAAGGATATAAGGGAGTGCGAGTGAAAAAAACATTAAAGGTCCCATGTCATGAAAATTTCACTTTTTTTAAGTTTTGCCAGTGGCCAGAAATGGCAATAGGTGTAAACCGAGCCCTAGGTATCCTGCTCTGCCTTTGAGAAAATGAAAGCTCAGATGGAATCTGATCTGGAATCTTGCCCCCTATGTCCTCATAAGGGGACGATTCCAGATTGGTTACCTCCCCTTTCTCTGCTTTGCCTCCCCAGAGAATTTGGCCCACCCATAAGTGTATGGTGTATGATATCATGGCTTTCAAACAAACAAAGTGGCAGTTGGTCAAGGCCACACCACCAGCCTCCACCTTGCCCATAGAGTTACAAAATATAGACTAGTTGTTGGTCTGGCCTATAATTCCATGTGTCACAGCAGCCTACCAAACTTTAGGCATATCCTGAGTTTAATCTGACCTCCATTTCCTGGTTTACGTCACCACTTGACTGTTATTGTACTGGCCGATGCAATCCCGGGATTAAAATAATAACGAGGCTGGAAAAAACTGAAATAATCCTCATGCGTTTTGATTTCATTGAGGTGACGTCACTGCCTACAGATGAGGGAGACGGACAGAAGAGCATGCAAAAAAACAGCGCAATGTAATAATGGAAATGCTGATTTAAACACTTAACTGTGATGGTCTAAACGTAGTTGGAAAATCTGGCATGCGAGTGGGAGGATGTCGGCGTGAGAAGACACGATGATGATTTCCTCCACCTTGGGGGCGGATCCGTCCACGTAATGCGAGGCAAACACACTCACTTGCTCTTCCTCCTTGAACCGCGATGCATCACCAGCAACGAAGCCGCAGCCTGGAGATGTCCGTCGCGCACACACAGAGAGAGACTGGAGTCTAGAGAGAAGAAGAAACCTCTGATATTCCATCTCGCCGGGACGTTTTTCGCGACACCTTAAATAAAATAGTGTTCTTGCTAAAAGCGTCCTTGTCAAAACTAGAGGATGAACAGAACTATGAAACCCAGGCGGACTGATCTCGGAGCGGCGAGGGAGCATTTTGACAAGCAGCAGGTAAAAATAGAGGACAGTGGGACTCGGCGTGTTAATGCTCACTGCTGGATGAGAAAGCTGAGCTTTATTCAGGCCTGCTGTGGTTTCACCGGGTGACCGTTCACAGCCTACCGCATAGGCCACGTTTCCAATTAACACCTTGACAAACTTGTATATTTTACAATGTTTTTCAGAGCCACGCGCTGCAGTTGTCTAAATTCTGAGAGATTTGACCGTTTAATGTAGATGCATTTGACAAGAAGACTGAAAGCCAACCATTCATTTCTCTCTGAAGTCTGTCCATCTAGTATCATGTTGATCTGGTCCTTCCTGTTTGGCCACCTTACCTTCTTTACAATCATTTGGGTTTCTCTCTTTAACAGCCATGTTTTAATTTTAGTTTATTGGGTTTTATCGGCCATCTGTAACTCACAACAGTCAATGCACTGATAACACTGCTTCCACAAATAAAAACAATTACCAGACAAGAAAATTCTAGAAAACAACAACAATATTAAAGAATATGGATACACACACACACAAATACAAGAAACAAACAGGGCCGTAAAGGTATAGGCTGAAGCCTGAGCTTAATACACCTCTTATTGTTGGATATAGTACTATTAGGAAACAACAGGCCCAACTGGAAATAGCTTACACTTTGAGATAGTGGAGTACTAAAAAATCAGATCAGTTTCCTTTGAATGTGTGCACTGAAAGAATGAACTTTGTCTCATTCTTCATGCAACAGGTGCACAGGACTTCTGTTTGTCACTTTACTGCAGTCCTACAGTCCTACTGTTGACTGTAGTTGGGCTGCAGTAGTATTGAAGTGTCTTGTGCTGTATGTTGGTACTCATTCCAATCTTAAAGTACAAGATACTTCACTGTAGACAACATTGATGACTAAATGCTTAAATCTGTTAAAGATGAACCGGCTGCACATAGAGCTGTTGCTTTAAGTAAATTAAACACCGTAATCTGACTTGGAAACGTTAGATTAAACCGCTGCCTGGGAGTTTAGCTTTACAGCACCTATACTATCTAAAATGGGCTGAGCTTTTTCTCCGCTGGGTGTAAATTCCTCTGTCAGTGTTTTATTTGCTTTTGAAGCACGTGTAGAGAGGTGGAGCTGAGGTGCTTGGACCCCTGCGTGTCTTTTATCTGTACCCTTTCTTTCTCACAAAATAGAATACATGATATGTTATGTTTTAATCATCATCACATCAACTTGTAACATTTAAAAGCCCCTATTTAGTTTACCCAGTCCCCTACCTACTGGATGTCTGTTGCCCTGAGTACACTTGTTTAATGTCAAATGGCAACAAGTAGGCCCAGTTTTCATTTCAAAACTAGGCATAGTTATCTAACAAGGCAGGTTGTCAAAAGTGACAAAAGTGTTTTAAACAATATATTCAGAATTGATTGGAACTGGTTAAATTAACTACTTGTTTAGATGAATGACTGATGAATCTGATGAATGATGAATCCACAGGGCAATGTGCAAATGAGGTTGGCGTATGAGTGAGGAAGAATCTGACTCCTGATTATTGTAGGGCTCTATATCGCCTCACAATCAGCATTTTACGTTTTACACACACACACACACACACACACACGTTAAGTGGTTTGGATGTAGAGACTCAACTTTTAGCCTAGGGTGCCCCTATATTTCTCTATTCTATTATTATATAGAATAAATTATATTATATGTCTCTTAACCTAGCGGGTCTCAGTACTGCTGATTCACCCAGAACTGAAACTCCTCCTGCACCTCTCTCTCTCTCTCTCTCTCTCTCTCTCTCTCTCTCTCTCTCTCTCTCTCTCTCTCTCTCTCTCTCTCTCTCTGTCTGTGTCCTTACTCCTGTTGCCTGAGTGAGCGCCCATAAGAGAGAGGAAAGGGGGATGGGAAGAGGGTAAACAGCTACTGAGTGGGAGTAGAGAGAGAAAATTAAAAGCACGATGGTCATGATTGTGTCACACATCAATAAAAATGCTTATGTGAAGACTTTGTTTTTGCAGTGAGATCTTATGTCAGCTAATCATGAACATCATGTGAATCATGAGCTAATTAACCATCTTACATTCATGGTTGCAAAAGAACAGTTGATCTTTTGTTGAATATTTTAGTGAATGCTGTATTAACAATTAACTTAGACATAACCGTATAAGACAATACCTTTCATCTGTACAGCCATTCGTTAATCTGAGGGATTACAACTTTACAAAATAACGTGTGTGGTGTCTGGGCAGGAAGAGTTTATATACTGTATAACACTGAGTATTGCCTGTGTTGATGTGGGAGAGGTCATGCTAGTTTAATTAAAAAAGGCACAAAGAAGGAGAGTAGAGGAGCAATATAAAGTTAATAAAAATATCAAAACAACCTTGATAAAAGCATTGGATCTGACAAAGAATTTTACATTACAAATACAGAAAAAGTTGAAAAGAGATTGAAGAGCATTTTGAACACTGTTTACTGAAAATTGTGTTGATCTATATTTAACCTTCAATTTGCATTCCTTTGTTATCTGTGATTTAATACACTGAATAGGTAAAAACTGTTTGCATTCTTGTCAGTGCTACATGTAGCTAATAGGTGTGAGCTGTGCTAAAGTCTGTTTGTGACCTTGTCAGCCAGAGCCCCAGCAGCAGTCTGTTGAATTAAGCTGATAAGGACCTGTAATAAGTGCTCTTGCCTTGGGGCATTATGTCCAGTGAGAAGTAGCTCAGGTATAGCGTTGATGCTTTGACTTCATGAACTTCAAACACTTGTCACACCAGGATGTCCAAGCACATGGACATGCTGCTGAAAGGCAGAGATGACAAGGTAAGAGACACCTCAAGGTTGGATGGCTGTAGATTGTGGAGGCTACATTAATGCTAGCTGGCAATAGATACTTATGGCAGGCCTCGGGGATTAGTTCAGGGCTTTCCCTTCCTCTCACTTCTCCTCTCTGCTGATCAGAGGATTTACTGACGCTTCAACCAGATGCAGCACTAACTTGTTGACCAGTCGACAGAGTCCGCATGTCTGGACCGAGTTGCTCTGTTATTAAAAAGTTTGGATTTCATCTGACTTACCTTTGACCCTGGCGTTAAGGAAATGCTGTGTTTGTCATTGTGTGACCTAAGGGTAGGTTGATTTAAGGCTTGACAGTGAAAAATTGTAACATGTGTTAGCGGTTTTAGAGGTGTTAGAGGTTTTGTGTGTTTATAGTCAAAAACGAATAGTTAAATAAGTAGTTACATTTGCAGGTAATTAAAGAAGCTGACAAGTAATTTGAATTGTAATGAAGTCACCTTTATCTCTAAGACATTGTGATTGATCACTGTTTTCTGAGGTTGTATAGAGCAAATGGGCAATCAAGAAAATAATAGGCAGATGACCTGATTATTAAAATAATCATTAGTTGCAGTCCTGTAAGTAATTGAAGCTTTGCTACTGTAGTTTGATCCCCATAGAACCAGTGCCCATTGCTTCCCAAGTAGCCTTGAGCAAGGACATGTTAGGGTATGTACACTGGAGTGCTCCCATGACACTGAAATGAACTATTATTTCCCAAAATGCTGCAATGCAATACACTAGCTGGTGTTCATGTCCGCATTGTGACAGTTAAGTAGTGTAGTATTTGGACACCATCCACCTCATGTCGAGGATTTGGTGTCCTCCTTTCCGTCCCTTTCCTTGCTCTCTTGCTGCTCTCTAACTGACAGCCATCCTGAATGTACTATGGTAGTCTCCCTGCAGCCTCCCTGCTCAGCAGCCATCTGTTGAGGCCTCCGTGCCAGGCTCTGTGTGCCAGAGCACAGCTCCCATCCAACCCAGTCGTCTAGCCCAGCTGTCGGCTCCTCCCCCAACAAACCCCTCATTGTCACACATGCCTCCATGCTAGCACGCTGCACTTGCCCTGTGTAAACAAGGAACTGGCAGTTGATTTGCGTCAGTAGCAGGCGGGGGGAGGTCACCTATGAACCAATACACCCATCTCTCACTCTGAACGCCACAGTAGCCCCTCTGTGCTTTGTTGAGTGACCATGTTTTGGTGGTTCTGTGTGTGGATTGGGGTGGGGCGGCAACTCAAAGGTTTTGTAGAGTCTTATACCGTCATTTTATGGTATGTGCAATTTCTACTTCATATTATGGGCACACACTCATGTTAAAGGAGCCTTATATGCAGAAAGATACTTGGCGGAAAAGAGGTCAAGAGTGAAAATGTTGCTAATTTTTAATGCTCGAACTGCATGTTTGATTAGTCTATTATGTAATACTGTGATGGTGAAGCTTCCTTGCTAGCATCACTCAGATACTGTGGGCCAGATGTGTTATAAAACCACATGACAAACAAGTAGATATGCATTTCTATTGCTGTACTTGTATTGTCTTAGTTTTGTCGTATTTTGGTGACTTAAGTCCCTAAATATTAAAACTATCACAACTAAGTAAGCATGTTGGGAAAATTTAAAAAGAGAATTTATTTTTCTAAGCGTCCCTTGTTTTGTGAACTGTACCAAGCTGTTTTTTCCTGCAGGTTTTGACTACCTGGTCTGGTTGATTGTGACACCTCAGTGGGACATGGGACTGTAGAGTGAGTTATTCTCTGGCCCAGTGTTGATTACTTTTTCAGCACACTTCTCTCAAACAAAACACAGCACTGAATTGTGACTTAAGGCAGGGCACACCACACATTTTTAAGCCTGATTTAGCTGTGGGTGGGGTAACTGTAGTCCATGGTAATTGTTCTGAGTGGTAACAGCTTTGATCATTATGTAATTGTCATATATGAGTCGGATATCTCTCCGCAAGGGCAACATCATGGTTAAGCATGTTTTGATTGTGTAAGAGATAGTTGTTCTACATTGCTCTGCTGTGCAGTCAGCTTCAAATTGAATTTCAATGTAATTAATTTAAATTTACTTTAAAAGACAAGAGGGAGGAGAAAGACGTATTATCTCTGTGTTGCCCACAACCAAAAATACTTTTTAAAATTCCTTACAATTACAAAGGTCATAATGGAAACACAGTTCAAATTGTGGAACTCCCGGCACATCATAGAGCCCACAGTGTAGAATGTTTTTAATCTTTGTCTTGCATCAAATTTAGACTACATTTTGTTCATGCTTTCTCTTTGCAATTTAAAGCCCTCACCACAGCTGCTGTCAGCCATGATCAGCTCCATGGTTATTTTTATATAAAGAAACTGAAGAAATGCATTCTTATTAGTAAATGTTTACCATGAAATTGTGGCAGAGCAGTCTTTGTTTTCAGACTTTTGTACCAAAGCAAGAAATGATGTCTGCATTAAACGTGGTCAGTAATAAGACAGCAACTGGGGAGCTAGATTCAATGTCTTGCTCAAAAGCACTTCAGCAAGATAACAGAAGGAGTAAATTTCTCCCAAATGAAAGATTCCTCCCCCAGTCTCTAACCTATAATTTTATTTTATTGGCACAAAAGGATGACAATGACAAGAGCACTCTAGTGTACATGACCACACCAGGCAGTTATATTGCTTTGGTGCACAGTATCTAAGGTTGGTTGAAATGAGTGAATGTCCATGGGGACACACATTCAACAGTGTGGAGATCCAGACTGTGCGTTTTTCTCTATCTTACTTCCTGTTGCTTTTCAGCAACACTTGTTTTACCTGCTTGGCAGGTTGCAAAGCAGCCGCTGTGTGCCCTGTGGTTTTAGTGAGACTCCTCCTAAACTTATCATCACAACCATTCAAATCATCAAGAAATCTATCTGAAATACTGTCTGTTGTTGGTCAGTTAAAATCAGGCTAACCGTAAGGTGAGAGCTGAAGGTCTGCTTGTACAGATCATTGTTTCTGATTCATTCCTGCCATTGCAGTGCCGTCTGATATAATTTGTTTGACCGGCCTTTGTTTAACTTATCATGACTTATGCATTTGTTGTTATGTCTAATCTAAGCCTGACAACTGATTGTGTTGTGGGTGGAGAAGCAAGCGGTACCAGATCTTACATTAAATCCTCTTCTCTCCTCTCCTTTTTAGCTGAACAGCATCAGCAAGGCCATCACCTCTGCTGAGACACCTGTGAAGGAGAAACATGCACGACGTATCCTTTAAAAAAACAAACAAATCACCACTTTCAAACTAACAAGAGTAGAGTTTTGTCTTTCGTTTTTTTTTTGGACAGACATTGTTTACCTTCATAAGGGAAATGTGTCATACAGTTAAGTCATCATGAAACAATAATTTTGGAGAATGTTTATTCTGTAATTTGATGTATTTCCTGTTTGAACAGAATATTAGGGTGGGATCTAACAGCAACGTCTGAATCTGTAATGGTACACAAATGGGTTACCTTTAAGAATAATGTATCCCAGGAGGATAAAGTAATGAGATATAGATAGATAGAAACAAACAAACAAAATAGTACCTAATCATTTTTCCTAAATAGGTGCAGGCTGTGCAGATGTCATGTAAACCTAACTTTCAACAACATGTCTGTTTTTAATTCATTGTGACAATTTGGGAAATGGTATATGTTGTATGTGGAATAGGCAGCAGTCCTGTGATAGTTTGTGCTTCCTTAACAACACGACAACAGGAATCATCCTGGGGACTCACACCGAGAAGGGAGCCTTCACTTTTTGGTCCTATGCTCTGGGCTTCCCTCTGGCCAGCAGCTCCATCCTCAGCTGGAAGTTCTGCCATGTACTGCACAAAATCCTGCGGGACGGACACCGCAATGTACGTCACCACGTACCCTTCTTTACGGTTACATTTTTATCTGTACACCAAGGGATTGTTGGAAAGGCAAAAATTTAACTACTAGAGTTGGTTATTAAGCTGTTGCCTTCACAGGTTCTACAAGACTGCATGAGGCATCACAGTTCTCTAGTTGAAATTGGGAAAATGTGGGTGAGTCTTGTCATATTTGTTATGACATATTTGTTATCTTTTAAAAAAGTATATATGTATATGTATATGTATATGTGTGTGTGTGTGTGTATATATATATATATATATATATATATATATATATACACAGTGAGGAAAATAAGTATTTGAACACCCTGCTATTTTGCAAGTTTCCCACTTAGAAATCATGGAGGTGTCTGAAATTGTCATTGTAGGTGCATGTCCACTGTGAGAGACATAATCTAAAAAAAAAAAATCCAGAAATCACAATGTATGCTTTTTTAACTTTTTATTTGTATGATACAGCTGCAAATAAGTATTTGAACACCTGTCTATCAGCTAGAATTCTGACCCTCAAAGACCTGTTGAGGGTCTGCCTTCAAAATGTCCACCTCCACTCCATTTATTATCCTAAATTAGATGCACCTGTTTGAGGTCGTTAGATGCATAAAGACACCTGTCCACCCCATACAATCAGTAAGAATCCAACTACTAACATGGCCAAGACCAAAGAGCTGTCCAAAGACACCAGAGACAAAAGTGTACACCTCCACAAGGCTGGAAAGGGCTACGGGGAAATTGCCAAGCAGCTTGGTGAAAAAAGGTCCACTGTTGGAGCAAGGATTAGGAAATGGAAGAAGCTAAACATGACTGTCAATCTCCCTCGGACTGGGGCTCCATGCAAGATCTCACCTCGTGGGGTCTCAGTGATCCTAAGAAAGGTGAGAAATCAGCCCCGAACTACACGGGAAGAGCTGGTCAATGAACTGAAAAGAGCTGGGACCACCGTTTCCAAGGTTACTGTTGGTAATACACTAAGACGTCATGGTTTGAAGGAAGGAAGGTTCCCCTCCTTAAACCAGCACATGTCAAGGCCCATCTAAAGTTTGCCAATGACCATTTGGATGATCCAGAGGAGTCATGGGAGAAAGTCATGTGGTCAGATGAGACCAAAATGGAACGTTATGGTCATAATTCCACTAACTGTGTTTGGAAGAAGAAGAATGATGAGTACCATCCCAAGAACACCATCCCTACTGTGAAGCATGGGGGTGGTAGCATCATGCTTTGGGGGTGCTTTTCTGCACATGGGACAGGGCGACTGCACTGTATTAAGGAGAGGATGACCGGAGGCCATGTGTTGCGAGATTTTGGGGAACAACCTCCTTCCCTCAGTTAGAGCATTGAAGATGGATCGAGGCTGGGTCTTCCAACATGACAATGACCCAAAGCACACAGCCAGGATAACCAAGGAGTGGCTCTGTAAGAAGCATATCAAGGTTCTGGCGTGGCCTAGCCAGTCTCCAGACCTAAACCCAATAGAGAATCTTTGGAGGGAGCTCAAACTCTGTGTTTCTCAGCGACCACCCAGAAACTTGACTGATCTAGAGAAGATCTGTGTGGAGGAGTGGGCCAAAATCCCTTCTGCAGTGTGTGCAAACCTGGCTAAAAACTACAGGAAACGTTTGACCTCTGTAATTGCAAACAAAGGCTACTGTACCAAAAACATTGATTTTCTCAGGTGTTCAAATACTTATTTGCAGCTGTATCATACAAATAAATAGTTAAAAAATCATACATTGTGATTTTTGGATTTATTTTTTAGATTGTCTCTCACAGGGGACATGCACCTACGATGACAATTTCAGACCCCTCCATGATTTCTAAGTGGGAGAACTTGCAAAATAGCAGGGGTGTTAAAATACTTATTTTCCTCACTGTATATATACACATACATGCATACATACACACACACACACACATACATATATATACGTGTGTGTGTATATGTGTATGTATGTCTTTTTCAAGAGCTGAACTCAGAGATCTAAGACTTTTTTTGTACACAAAAGGATGATTTCTCTCAAATATTGTTCACAAACCTGTCTAAATCTGTGTTAACACTTCTCCGAGAGAGACTTAATTCTGTACCTGTGGTTTCCAGAACAACCTCCATGACAAATACGGACAGCTGGTGACTCTGTATACCAAGCTGCTCTGCACAAAAATGGAGTTTCATATGAAGGTAAAGAGCATCCTCTGTTGTATGTCACACCACACAGTTTGTTAGAATTCACACTGTGTAATAGACATCTAAACCTCCAAATATGTACATCTACAGCATTCAGAAATCCTACCGAACTTGGAGGCCACAGATGAAGTCTTGGAGCGGACTGCAGGAACGGACATTAATAATGTGTGAGTTTACAAATACTGCAGAAATTGTACTAAATACTGTTTGGCCTTAAATCCTCAATCATCGGTCATAAGCACAGCTGCTGCCACGCAACTCCACAGGGCCACATCATCATTGTTTCTGAATGGGGCCTCTTTTCTGTCTGTCTAATGGAGGTATCAACTTCTCTCCTGCAGGTTCCAGCTCACAGTTGAGGTGTTTGATTACTTGGACACAGAGCTGAGGCTGGCTGAGACAGGTGAAAAAAAATCCACCTTTCCCCCATCGTACTCTTCTAAGGAAGAGAAACTTGAGCTACAGCAGAGGGCTGCAGCCTGCTGACATTATCTATTCATGTACAAACGCAAGCTCTTTGAAGAGGGTTATTATGAACAACTTTCGTCCTGCTTGTGTTCACATCACGACTGTAGTCCTTTTTTTTTGTTTTTTTTTTATTTTATTTTTTCAGAAAGTGATTTCACTCGTGGTTTGGTTTTAACTCTTTCTGTTTGGCCTAAATTGTGTTCTGATAAGGAAATGCCTTCAATTAGAGCACATTAAGTTGATTTCCTCCGGACCAACTGCAATGGTATGCTCCACCCATGCCTGCAGGGTGGAGGCCCAGAATCAAATCTCACCATATCAACACCATAAACAAATTTTGCAGCTCTAATGTGAATGAAATGTACTCTGTAGGTGTACTCACACATGCATTCTCAGTCTCAGCACTATAGTTGGAGTCATTGGCACAACATTTCCTTACTAATGTTTGCATGTTGTTAAAAGTATGCTACCTCAGCAGTCAGCTAGGCACTCAAGTAACAAGAGAACCGAATGTGAAAACTCATTCTGCAACACTAAGTGTCTCAATGGAGGAATCTGCTATTTCTTTTACCAACGGTATCTGCAAAGAGTAAAAGTACAAACAATGTTTGCACCACAAGAGGCCTTTATCAATAATCCAATGTGGACTGGACAGAGGCATCGAGTACACAACAAAATGTTTGGTAAGTGACAGTCAACAGAGATCCGTAACATGCACTGTATAATCCTATATTTAATCTCTCTCCCAGTGATCCGACAGCTCAACACATCCATCGCCATTTCCACTCTCACATCAGGCCAGTGTAGGCTGGCCCCACTCATCCAAGTCATCCAGGACTGTAGTCACCTTTACCACTTCACCGTCAAGCTGCTGTTCAAGCTGCATGCTTGTAAGAACATTTATTACTCCCTCTTAGCCTAAGAATTCTGGGATCAATGTGTTAAAATGATAGCTATAATTTTAAGCTATGGCCTTGAGATTTGTTATGTGTCTCAAAGCATTAAAAACTGTCCCTTGTGGTGGATTTCAGGTCTCCCCGCTGACACTTTACAAGGTCACCGTGATCGTTTTCATGACCAGTTCCACAGGTAGGTCATCTGTGACCACAGGCATACGAGTGTATAAGACATCAAATGGGAAAGACTAGTGTGCAACATAATCCTGCCTCACCCAGCAGTGCCCATGCAAATATGCCCATCACATCTTCCCGTCCCCCGCCCTTTGTCAGTTGGTGGCATGGTCACAGACACATTTATATCTTTGCTGCTGTGTCCAGGGTTGGGGGACATGGTGCCATGATATTCACACATCTAATATTTATTACAAAGTGTAATTGTTTTACCTAATGGTGTATGTGTATTTTAATACAATGACAAATGTTTGCCATACTTGCCTTTTGTTCAGAAGCCATCTATAATAAGTTAAGAAAATGTGTTTTCTTTGTCCCACAGTCTTAAGACCTTCTTCAATAAAGCCAGAGACATGCTGTACTTCAAGAGACTGATCCAGATTCCCAAGCTGCCTGATGTAAGAGCTCAGAGGGATGGGGAGAGGTTGGGATGACTTCAGTGCTTAATCACAGCCTCCAACTTGGATGTCAAAGGCTTCACGATAAACCTAATGCTGCTACTGTTGGCAACAAACTGGGGAAATTGGGTTAATGTTTACATAGACAACTATGCTCGGTTTACACCTGGAAATAAAGTTTTTCTCATAGTCAACCATAAATAAAACAATAACGCACTGTTACAAATTTAACCAATACCCACTTTTTTTCTGTCTCTTTGTAAGTCCCCACCAAACTTCCTGCATGCAGCCTCACTGGCCAAGCACGTGAAGCCAGTGGTGGTCATCCCCGATGAGTATGAGCCAGAGACACAGGAAGACGATGATGACGAGCCGCCGCTCATCGATATCAGCGAAGGCAACAGCCTACAGGCACAGCCACCGGTATGGCAGATAAGTCACAGATGCATGCAGGTATACAATCACTCACACAAGTACTCATACAATTCTATGCTTATGTAAATTTTCTTTACTTTTTTTCAGCAACTGGACATATTTGATCAGACGTTTGGACCTCCAAATGGAGGCCTTAATGACAGGTGAGACAGGGTGTTTTTCACTGTAACTTGTGAGTGTCAACCATACTATTTGGTTTCACTATGCAATCTGTGTCAGCACACTATGACATTGTGTTTTATGTCCAACAGAGATCTCCAGATTGAGAAACTTCAGCGGGACCTGGAGATGTTGAGAGCAGAACTGGAGAGAGTCAAAGAGGAGGTAAGGACATTTGAGACCAAATCAACTATCGCTCAGGTTTCAAATTTTTTTTTAGTGTATAAAAGAGCTGTGACAGCAGAGGACATTATTATCTACATGCAAAGGAATCTGGTCATGTGCTGGGTGAATGCAAATGTTGCTCCTGACATGTGGAATGTGGCAAGTAGCCTCTGAAGGAGACAAGGATTTCCAGTTGAGATATTTGACGTCAAAGATATAGTTCTAGCTTGTTTTTTTGTTATTGCTTTTTTTTGCGTTACATCTTTCCTCTCTCTGCTGTGTGCACCATGTTTTCTGTTGCTACAAAAGCAGATTTAAGTAAAAAGATCATGTTTCAAGATTTGGCCGTTACCAAGAGATGACCTGGTGGTGTTTGTAAAAAATAAATTCATCTTGTGAGTGTTAATTTCAAGATTGTCATGTTGAATGTTGAACAAACGGAATATGTTATGACACAAGTGGATTATTCCTAAAGTGTCTATCTCTTTTCTTCTCTTGAAGGCTCAGCGTTACATCACACAGCTGAAGTCCCAAATCAATAGTTTAGAGGCAGAACTAGAAGAACAGCGTGCACAGAAACAACATGCCCTTGTGGAAAATGAACAACTGCGCATGGAGCTGGAAGCTACGCGTCGCCGAAACGCAGAACATGAGAGCTCTCAGGCCTTCTTCATTGAAGCAGAAAGTAAAACATACAGTCATCATTGTCTCATATTCATGGAGAAAATGTGTTCAAGTACATAGGATAACGCTGTCATCTCTTTGCTGTGCAGAAAGAGCGCAGTCCACTGAGCAGCGGTACAATAAGATGAAGGAGAAACACACAGAGCTGGTGGCCAGCCATGCTGAACTACTTCGGAAGGTACAGACAGACTCTAGACCAGTCCAGAGTTGTTTGTTTTAAATCAGATGTCAGCACCTGGCTGTGTGTGGTAACAATAAATGTGTTATTGTGCTGACAGAGTGCAGACACTGTAAAGATGCTATCAGCAACCCAGCAGACACAGGAAGAAGTGGAGAGGACCAAACAGCAACTGTCGTTTGAGGTTGATCGAATAAAACAGGATGCCGACATGAAGGTTAGTGGTTTGACATGTTCCTATTTAAAGAAAACATGGAGGTTTCAAGGTAGCCGTGGATTGTATATGTATGTAAATAATGCTGTTTTGTTGTCGCTGTAGCTGGAAGAGCAGAAGTTTGAAATTGAGAAGCTGAAGAGGCAGCTGGAGGAGAAGATGGCAGAAATGATGCGTATCAAGGGGACTCTGCAGAGCAGCGAGAAGGTGAGGGTTAATCTGTAACAGTAAATTACAGCAACAACCTCGATGATGTTTAGCTAATTCACCATCCTTTAGTATTTAGAGTTCTATGTTTAGAGGCTTGAGGCATGTCACACATTTCCGGATGGACTTTCCTTCCGACACTCACGGCCATCTGCCTCTTCTGGCTTTTCTTTTTGCCAGACGACGGAGCAAATGAACAGCTCTGTGACGGCTCTGCATGCTGAGAAGGAGCGTCTGATGCGATCTGTAAGTGAGAAGGAGGCGGAGCTGTCGTCTCTGCGGCAGGCTGCGCAGGTGCAGCAGTCGTCACTTCAGCAGGAGCGAGAGAGGAACAGCAGGGAGCTGGGAGAGCTGCAGGGAAAGCTACAGGAGAAGGTGAGTCAGGACGGTCGAGCCGAGCTCAGCAGTGTGAACAGCAGACAAGTCTCCACTCAATTCATTAAGTTGTATTCAGCAGTATTTTAGGTCTGTCTGCTTTAGAAAAAGCATGCAGGCTCATAATTAAAGCTATTAATAACATTTGAATCAAGCCCAAATATTGTACTGTACAGTGTACACCTCATCAATCTTTGACTCACAATGCATTTTTAAGGCATTTTAGGAAACATGCTGTGACAAACCATGGCATCCAAACTGGTTGATGACATGTTCTACTGAAAAGTAAAAGGCTTGAAGCCCAATCTTTTGCTTATTTTGTACAAAAATGGCCACCAGAGAAGGCTATACCATGGCGACAGTATAACGGAAAGACTGCAGGAAAAGTGTGCCGTAGTGTAACTTAGAGTAAGAATCTTTGTGTATCCATCAAGCTAATCATAAAAATGGGAAATACACAGAATTGCTTTATTGGCACTATTAAGATATACTATGCAAAAGCAGCTCGCATAAATGGTTTTGGACCAAGGCTTTTATCCATGTAAATGTAGTCAGTATGAAGCAAGAGCTTCTAAGCTATACTTAAAAAAATAATGTATGCTCCACAATAATTTTGGATGAATTAAGATTTTTAAGAATACTTGTCATTTTATTAAACTTAAAGCAGAATATGGGTGTACATGGATGCATGTACATGGAGAAATGTGCAAATATGTATTTAGACTTCCCGCTTTCTGCTGTACTTACTGCACCTAAATAAGGACAGTATTCATTTGGTCAAATCAGTCCAACAGTAAATCTTGTTGTTGATAAAACTGTATTATTGAATGCAATGGGCACTCAAGATTGGCTGATACAAAAGTCAAACATCTGTTTGTCAGTATATTTATGTTGTCATCAACAAGTATTAAACCATAGATGTATCCATATCCTTTTGAATGTGTATTTGTGTGTGCATGCATGTAGTCAAGTCAGGAGGAGCAGCTGAAGCAGAAGCTTCTGGAGGAGCAGTTTGCTCTGCTGCAGGGCACTGTCACAGAGGCGGAGAACATCATCCAAGATGCTGTTGCTAAGCTGGATGATCCCCTTCATATACGCTGCACCAGCTCTCCAGGTCAGTCCCCTACTTTATTTTACCAGACATAAACTGAACAGATTAACAACAAAGACAGAGATGCTTGTGAGAATTAAATGAGTAAAAAAGAAAAGACCTTGGCTGGTTGACCATATATACATTATATTGTCTATTCTGAAAAGTTCAACAAAGCTTATGTTTTTATTTTTTCAATCCTCTTGTTTGTCCTGCAAACAGATTACCTCATAAGTCGGGCGGAGGCCACATTGGGCTCTGTAGACAAAGTGAAAAAGGGCCATGCAGATTATCTGAATAATATGAGGGGTGAGTTTGCTCTGCTTCTTATTCAACATAATCCTGCTGACCTTATGACCGTTTGTGGCGGGTCTGTTAATGTGGCATACTGCTTTCTTTATGTATGCTCTTGTAACCAGATGCTGGAGGGCTGCTGAGGGCTCTGACCCAGTTCTCCCACTTGGCTGCGGATACAATCATCAACGGCAGCGCCACTGCACACATGGCACCTACTGACCATGCAGACCGTAAGGAATATCTAGACTAGCTCATGGCTTTACACAAGTTGTACTTGTAGATTTTAGTACTTATAACCCAGGACATTCATACACATGTAAAAAAAAAACAACCCTTTTACACCGCTCAGGACTGACAGAGAACTGCAGAGGCTGTGCCACCCAGAGTCTGCAGTTCTTCAAGGACCTGAAGTCCAAGACCTCCCTCCAGAGGGCGGACCCGGCCTCCATTCGCTTAATTGTTCAAAAGATCCTGCACTTGGGCGAGGTGAGAGACACTAACACCAAATATCTGTATTTGTTTTTTTAATTGAATGTGCCGGGGCCTTTACCAACATTAAGATAAGAAGCCCCAGGTTCTCTACATGAGATATGAATAACCGTTATGTATAGACGTTAATTAAATGAATACACAGTTTTCTGCTTGCAGACAATTGTTAGATAGAAATGTGATTGTGAATAATACAACATCTGTCGTCCTGCTGTGTAACCCCTGCACTGTCTGCACAGTGTGCAGTAACCTAACGTAGGTTTGCTGCTAACCAAGAGATCATTGCTGCATCATGCTGCTTATTTAGCATTTTCTGTAAGCATGGCTACCACTGCTTGTTTCTGGGACAGTGAGGTAAACGTGTCAGTACTCCAACACCCACAGGTCTCATTAATTTAAAGTGGAAATGAGCTTTCAATATAACCCTTTTTATTTTTTGCTTCCATGGAGGCCTAACATGAATTGCTGAAATTGAGATTTTGCCTCTGACTTTGACTTGGTGTCAGTGAGTATTGGATTACTGATACATGAATAATTTTAGCTTCCCTCTACAAAAAGAAGAAATCCATAGGAAGCACATCCAACAACCTCCATGCAGTGTTAGGATTTGGAAATCTAATTTGTGATATTTTTGCAATGATATTGATATTTTATGATTTGTTAGGTTATCCAATTTTATTTCCCCCTAAAGGCTTATTAACATTTCTGTTTCATTTTCCCCAGTCATGTTTGAAGTCCTTACCAATATTGTTCTCTTGTATTTTTTTATCATTAATAATAATTTTCCTCTTGTTATATCCAGGAGCTGCGGCCAAAAGGCATGGACATTCGTCAGGATGAGCTAGGAGATCTGGTTGAAAAGGAAATGGCTGCAACATCAGCAGCTATTGAGGAGGCAGTCCGCAGGATTGATGTAAGTAATGTTAAATCTTTAAACTTTAAAATATATAAAAATTATCTGTAATGATTTTGCCTGTAATGTTGTGCAGTGAATCTATTGTAATTGATAAATGTCATGCATGGTTCTGTATTTAGGAAATGATGAATCAGGCACGAAAGGACACATCAGGAATTAAACTGGAGGTCAATGAAAGGTTTGTTAACTTTTGGGACTTCAAATGCCAACTTGTAACAAGAAGCATCATCATTAAGGTTAAATTAAAATCAAACACTAATAATTGAATGCAGAGCCCTGAATCCTCTGATAGCATCCTTTTTCTTTCCTGTCATTCTTTGGTGAATTTTAACTGAAGAAAACCCTATAAATCACTTTGTACAATTAGTTCTACCTCAACTTTGTCACTCTTTTACAGAATCCTCTACAGCTGCACAGACCTGATGAAGGTACTGTTGTTTGATGTATTTTAACTTTAATATACTGTATGTTGTGTTCTTCCATATTCTACCCTGCATATATCCTTCCTTTAATTAAATGTTTATTAAAGTCCTAATAAACATGTGTGTTTTATATTTCTTGGTTCTCTTCTGTTACTATCTACTCTTCCGTAGGCCATCCGCATGCTCATCATAGCATCTACAGACTTGCAGAAGGAGATTGTCGAGAGTGGGAAGGTGATTCATGCTGTTCTAATTTTGAATTAAAAACTGGCAGCTCGGTTTTGTTTGAGTTCAACAGCTTTTGTTTCTGAAATCAAACCGGGAGCTGGTCAGCTCCATTCAGAAAAACAACTAACAATACTAACAGTACTGTTGTTTTGCTTGTTCAGGGTGCCGCCACCATTAAGGAGTTCTATGTCAGAAACTCTCGTTGGACTGAGGGACTCATCTCTGCTGCCAAGGCTGTGGGATGGGGAGCCACCGAGATGGTGTAAGTATAACAGGACATTACATCTTATTCTTATCCTTATATCATTCAATGTATTTCATGTAGCATTTTTAAACACCACTGTCAAATTAATTATGATTCTTAGTGTTAACAAATGGTCTACACAGGACGTGGCTGATTGGCTAATAACAAAGCTTGTTAATAGTTGAATAGTTTTTTTGCTTAGGAAGGTCCTTAACTAAAAAGACCCGTAAGTATCTAAGTGGCAGCAATGATAAGAGCTGGTATACTGGTCCATCATTTACTAAAGTAAACGAGATAATGGTGTCCCATCATTCCTTGCGGCAGCAACATTTAAAGCAACGCACCATTTGGCTGTTCACTGAACCAAACAATATGCCAATCTTGCCTAAATTTAACCATTATTTTCATACAATCCTACTAATTGGGATTCATGTCAATACATGAGTGGGCAGGAGGGTGAGCATGAGCAACCATCCTCAACGTGACAACTATTTTGTTTCAATTCTTGACTGCTTGCTTTTATTTATTTTTTTATTTCCATTCCAACCTTGGTAATGAAGTAATATTTTTCACCAGGTTTATTGTGACTGCATGAAACAACACTGTATGAATGCACAGGGCAAAGTATCTAGGCTGCGCTATCACTAGTTCATCTTAGGACCATTGTAGTTTCACAAGGCTTGATAACATCTGCTGTTGCATAGCCGAGTGTAAGTGTAGTCGGATTGTCTTTACACCGCGGTGGTCTTTTGCTAAGTCCTTATGAATTTTCCTTCACACATTTTCTTGACCTCATGGCGTTTTCCATTGAGCTCAAGAAAAAGTCTGGGTGTAATTCTTTTTAAATATCCAACAGCAGCCAATGCTTCTAACAATATAAGGAAACTTCAGATTGAATTTTGTCTTTGTCACTGCAAAGTACATGTGCCATTATAACAAAAAGATTATTGCAGCTGTCAGAACTAGTTATTTCCAAGGACACTGCTAGAAATGTTGGGTTGCAGCTCAGGCACAATAAAGGTCTTTACCTGTTTCCTCACAGGGAGTCTGCTGATAAGGTGGTACTGCACACAGGCAAATATGAAGAGTTGATTGTCTGCTCCCACGAGATTGCTGCTAGCACAGCACAGCTGGTGGCTGCCTCAAAGGTAATTGTTTAATTTCAAGAGAAATACAATAGTAAATACATTTTTAGATACTTTTATTATTGTAGAAATATACTGCATTATGCTAATGAGTTGAGTGTTTAAACTGGGTCATCTGGTGTCACTCAAGAGCTGTCCTTTGCCCTCAGGTTAAGGCAGACCGCAACAGTAAGAAGCTGTCAGTTCTCCAGCAGGCTTCTCGCCATGTGAATGAAATGGCAGCTAATGTGGTTGGCTCAACAAGGACGGGCCAGGAGCACCTGGAGGAAAAAGGTGGATACCATGTGATCTGTGTACTACGTTATTGTGGAGTCTGGTGAGCATCTGTCTAATAACATGCTGTATGTGCAGAAACCATGGACTTCTCTGGGATGTCCCTCATCAAGTTGAGAAAAGAAGAAATGGAGTCACAGGTAAGTCACGTGACTGAAGATTTAACTGCATGAGGAAGCAAGTGTATGCTTACTTATTTTTATATATATTTTATGTTCGCTACTGAAAAATTCAGTCCTCATATTTCATAATAATTAAATTGAATTATTGTAAGTATGTGTTAGAAAAATGTATACATATTGATAGTATGATACATACTTCTTCTCGGATTGTTATTTAAACTGTTTGCGTAAGAATGCCATATTATACTGATCCTTCAAACAAGATAACCATGGAGCCATCGTCTGAATGGCATCCGAATGAGATAAACCGACATTGACGTTGTTATGACTTTGTATTAACATCCACTTTGTGTAAAAAAAGCGTCTGTAGAGAGCTTCCAGTTAGGCCTTTTCTGTACTATTCTGTAGTGTGTCTCCTTGTGTTCGCAAGTAAAAATTAACTTTGATATAACTTCAGTGGTTCCTGTCTATTCTTGATGATTCAATTATTCTAACTGTATGCAAATCTCCAGGAAATAAATATCTTCAGCCATAAATACATTTAAAAAACAGTTTAACACTAACAGATTAAATGTAAGCACAGGCTATACTACTTTTGTAATAACTTGGTTTATTTTCTTGTTTCACAAAAAGGAGCTTGACATGCAACTAATTTGACATGGTGGAAGTCGTTAAATGCGCTTAAATTGAACTAAATATATCAGAGAGTTTTGACCACAGATAACCACGTCTTTATTTCCCGTCCCTCAGGTGAAGCTGCTGGAATTAGAAAGTCAGTTGGAGAACGAGCGTCTGCGTTTGGGCGAGCTGAGAAAGAAGCACTACGAGTTGGCGGGAGTTCCTTTAGAGCAGGTTTCTGAGGGGAACGGTGAAACCTCATTGCTGGCCAATCCGGTTGCCATGTCACCAAAACCCAGCAAGCCGGCTCTTTTGAAGAAACCTGCGTTGGCCCAGAAACCCAACGTATACTTAAAAACCACGGTAATGGCTGTTAAAAAAAAGGCTGTGTTGTATTGGAGAAAATAAGATATGATTTGTTGGTAACTCTTATCTTTATCTCTGTTTCTTTTCTTCTGTGTGTTGCAGTTTAAGTAAAGCCTGAGCAGAAGAGGAAAATTCTCCACTAATGGATGGATGGCTGGATTGACCAGAGAGAAAGATCCTCTTGTTGTTAACATATGGTTCCTTTAAGTTGCATGCTGACAATCCTCTGCCTCATCATTGTTTTCCTTTTTGTGTTTTTCTATTTTCTTTTTGCCAAAATCGATCAGAAGCCTGATTTTTGACCCTCGATGCCTATAAGAGATATGCTGTCTTTGCCCTTTTTTTTTTAAGCTATAGATGCATGCAATCCAGGTAGAACCCTTTTTTATTTTAATATTTGGCATCAAGAACAAAAAAGGTTAATATTATGTTTTTAGGCTATGTGAAAGTATTTTTCTTTTGCATCCCAATTTTTTTTTTTTTAGATGATTAAGTACTCCTGCTTTTAGAATACAAACCATGATCACCGCAAATCGACCACATATCTTTTATTGTATGTTAATAGTTGGTTTTCATTATGCTTTGGACAACCTTTTTGCACACTATTTTGGACATTCCTTACAGAGAACATCACATTTTTGTTAATGTGCACTACTAATATGTTATTTATGTTGTGGTGGGTGGTAAAGGAAACTGGGGAATCACATTGTGTGCATCCATGTTGCTGCAAACGTTTTGCATAAATCAAACAAGGCTTTGCCTTTTATGATGGCCAGTGTTCCTCTTATGTGGAAAACAGCTTTCTGTCTCAACAGTAAAAGATTGTCTCAGAGGCCTTGGAATGTACTGTACTAATGCATTGGATCACACCTGTAAATACATACAGTCTGTTTAGGAGTGTGCCACTCGCACCAAGTATATTTCATATCTACACTCATCTCTTGAATGTCCCTTTATTAGGTGAACTTGGATATTATGGTAAAGCATATACATCATATAGACTTGATGCTTGCACAAAAATATCGAATGTAGGTGTCTTTAATTGTCAAATTATTGTTTTTGACTGAAGGAAGATTTGGGGGTAAGTTAATGTACAATAGGAAGGTGTTCAAGTTCTCTTTGCCTATGGGAGCTTTTCATACAGGGTCTTAAAATGCATCTTTTTATGTTCTGTCCTTTCTTCTGTACGAAATGTCTTTATACACTCAGATCTATTAATATATTTTAGTTAAGATAATAGTAGTTTCTCCTCGTAAGAAGTGTAAATGTCAAACAAATAAACAATAAATGTTTGAATATCCCATTATGTTACTTCATCTTGTTTCGATTCTATTTGAGCTAGGTATAATTTGCTCAAAGACTTGATCAATAATGACAACCACACAAAGCCCATTAAGGAAGAAACTAAAAAAAAAATGTATTTCAATTTTATATATATATATATATATATATATATATATATATATATATATATATATATATATATATATATGCTGTAAGGGTTTATGCCTTATGTGGTGTCCCATTGTCAGGTATTAATGGACAACAACAAGGTGTGAACCAGTCATCAGGTATTAACCCTTACTCAAACAAAACCATAGTTAACTGTATTTGCAGCCTATAACAAAAACTATACAAATAGGAGATATAGGTTGGTAGCTAAAATGAATTAAGTACTATAATCTATTGTATATATTTTCTTTTCATATTCCTAACAAGAAATTCTAATTATCAACAATCCAGGACACAATCCTGGAGTGTGTCCTGGATTGTTGACTACCTGACTGGCAGACCACAGTATGTGCGCCTGCAACACTGTGTGTCAGACATTGTGGTCAGCAACACCGGGGCCCCGCAGGGGACTGTCCTCTCTCCCTTCCTCTTCACCATCTACACCACAGACTTCAACTACCACACAGGGTCCTGCCATCTCCAGAAGTTTTCTGATGACTCTGCTGTGGTTGGATGGATCAGCGAGGGTGGCGAGGCTGAGTACAGAGCTGTGGTGGGGGACTTTGTCACATGGAGTGAGCAGAACCATCTACAGCTCAACGTGACAAAAACTAAGGAGCTGGTGGTGGATCTAAGGAGAGCCAAGGCACCAGTAATCCCTGTTTCCATCAGGGAATCAGTGTGGACATTGTGGAGGACTACAAATACCTGGGAGTGCACTTAGACAATAAACTGGACTGGGCCAAGAACACTCAAGCCCTCTACAGTAAGGGCCAAAGCCGTCTCTATTTTCTGTAGAGGCTGAGGTCCTTCAACATCTGCAGGACGATGCTGAGGATGTTTTATGAGTCTGTGGTGGCTAGTGCTATCCTCTTTGCAGTTGCATGCTGGGGCAGCAGGCTGAGGGTAGCAGACGCCAACAGACTCAACAAACTGATCCGCAAGGTCAGTGACGTTGTGGGGATGGAGCTGGACTCTCTGTGGGTGGTGTCAGAGAGGAGGACGCTGTCCAAACTACATGCCATCTTGGACAATGTCTTGCACCCACTCCATGGCTTGCTGCTAAATCACAGGAGCACTTTCAGTGACAGACTCATTCTCCCAAAATGCACCACAGAGCGCACAGAGTCTGACACACAGACACTTAGAGAGGTTGAAACTGGACAATCTTATCTGTTTTGTGCAATAACACTGGCCTGAAGTGTGTGCAATACTCAACTGCTACTATTAATATTATTATTATTATTATTGTTATTACTTTTCACCATTGCAACTCCTTAATTATGTTAATTATGTAAATACTGTATCATAATATTCCTTTAACTATGTAAATAACGTACATATCCACACTCCTTATTTTTCTTTATTTATATTTCTACTCTTTTTTTACTATACTATATTTTACTATTTGTGTGACCGCAACACAGAGTTTCCCTTCGGGGATCAATAAAGTATTTCTGATTCTGTTAATACATTGGTAATATTTTAAGAGATTTTTTTTCTCAAAGTTAGTTTTATTTATTGATTATCATAGGCTGCCTGAACATCAATGGCCAAGTATCGCCGGTCTATTTTAAAAGCTTAATGGTGTGCATTGAAGGTAATGCACCAATAACATGCGCAAGGCTTTGACTCAACGTAGAGGGAGGGCTGCTGCCTTCAGGAGCAGTTGAAAATCTCCAATCCCGATACTCAACTTCTGCTGATATGACATTCACGGAACATGATTCTATGGTAAATCTAGCACAGGTGGCTCTTTACCGTTTAGCCTGTCTGATTAAAAGCTAGGCAACAGTCTTCCAAATGAACCTTTAGTATTGGCACATAGACTTGAACCATATGACTTGAACATTGATGGTATGTTTTACCGTTGAAAGTGACATATACATGTTTTAGCGGGGGTAGTGAATGCAGCATCAAAGCAAAGTTTAACTGTCAACAAAGTGAAACAGGTTCTCCACGCACCCCTACCTAATTAGCAAGTTCACACACGCTTCTAGGACTAGCTTGTGGGAGCTAGTTTTTCTACAGCAAACGTGAGTCTACTCAGAGTGTCGGAGGAAAAACCGATATGTTAAATGTCGGAGGTGTAACTAAAGCAGAGGACAGACATGGAAACCTCCGTTATGTCAGCGCTGGACAGGCCCGTGGCGGAGCTGACGGTTATGGATGTGTACGACATAGCGGCGGTGCTCGGACAGGAGTTTGAGCGGGTCATCGACAGGTTTGGGTGCGAGTCTCTGACCGGGGTGGTGCCCAAAGTGGTGCGGGTCCTGGAGCTGCTGGAGGCCCTGGTTAGCAGCGGACCCACCGGACAAGAGGCCGAGGAGCTGCGGAGGGAGCTGGATAGGCTGCGGCAGGAGCGGAGCGACAGATACGAGCAGGAGAGGAAGCACCAGAAGGTAGGTAGGTAGGTGTGTGTGTGTGTGTGTGTGTGTGTGTGTGTGTGTGAGAGAGAGATTGTTTTGTGACCTTATAAAGTGCATACGTAACTCTAACTGAGTCGCACATATAAGTTTTGACATTTTAAAATTAACAACAACAGTCTAACCCTAAACATCTTATAAAGATGAAACAGAGAAAAGCAGAAGACTTTTCATCTTTATATTGCTTAACAATAAATAAATTAAAAATCATTAATTTTCTGTCAGTCGCTAACTGATTTATCAGCTAATCAATTAAAGGTCCCATGACATGGTGCTCTTTGGATGCTTGTTTGAAGTCTCTTTTATATAGACCTTAGTGGTCCCCTAATACTGTATCTGTAGACTCTTTCACTTTTGCTCGTTTGAAAGCCATGTCTCTCTCTCATGGGTGGGCCAAATTCTCTGGGCGGGCAAAAGAGAGAAAGGAGAGGTAAGATGCCAGATTGGCCATCTGAGCTTTCATTTTTTCAAAGGCAGAGCAGGATACCTAGGGCTCAGTTTACACCTATCGCCATTACTAGCCACTGGGGGATCATAGTCAGCCTGGGGGAACACATATTAAGGTTAAAATACCTCATAAAGTTAAATTTTCATGCCATGGGACCTTTTAAGCAGTAGTTGTGATAGTCATAGATATATTGGTATTATGACAATGATATACTTTTATTACATTTAATTAGTAGTAGTGGCGTAAACTATCCTACATAATACTAATATACAATACTACACAAATGATTAGGGAAGTTATTAGGGAATTCATTAATTTGTGGTTACTTTACACTTAACATTACTGTTTTTTTAATTTACAGCACACCTTTAATGAACCACCTACACGTACAACTTCAAAACATTTATGATAACAACAAAACTGAGTAATAATGACACTATATGGATTTTAGAGGCAGCAAAATCTGAATTGAGGTGTTGTTGACTTTGTAAAGCCCTCATATTCACCCAGCTATATATACCCTTTTCAGTCAAATACCAATTACTCTGCACAGCACCTGACTGTTTGTGTTTTCCCTGTTTCTTTTTTGTTTGCATCTCTTATGTTCAGGAGTTGGAGTTGGTGGACGATGTATGGCGTGGAGATGTCCAGGACCTGCTCTCTCAAATCAACCAGCTTGAGGCCGAGAACAAGAGGCTGTTAGTAAGCCTCTCTTTTAGAGAGTCCCCTGTGACAGAGGAAGACCTGCAGAAACAGGAGGGTAGGTTGTCTGCAGCAATGGCTCTCATCCCGGGTTCGTCTGATGGGTTTTTGAAAGGTTGCAAGAAATTTCACTGGAAAAGGGAAAAGAGTATTTTCTTTTAACATATTTATTATTATGTTATTTTTAATGTATGTTTTTTTAAACACCAATCCAATACGACGGATTTGTATTTATGCCAATATTTACATTATTAAGCTGATCGGGTATCAGTTATGACTTTTCCAAACCAAAGTAAATACAGTTTTTTGTCAATTTAAATTTAAAAAAGTGTTTCCTCTGTCAGTTTTCATTATTTCAGTAACAGTAGGCTACCAACTCAGGTTTTGTGCCACAGCATCTTATAGATCTGTTCATCTCTATACGGTGATTATAGTAGATAGTAATGAGTGAATTGTCAGTTAATCTTTTAATCTTAATCTAGCATTTTAAATTTATATTATCCCAAAGGGCATTGGGTTTGCAGCCAGGCATTAAAGGGATAGGTCACAGGAATGTAGTGATGCGGATGAACAAAAACAGTCTATTGTGAAAAATATTAAAGGAATGTAAAATATACAAGTTTAAGTACATATAATATAGTATAATAAAAGCATGGTCTGGTTCATTGCTGTTTGAAGTCTTGCCATGCATGTTGTGTTGTACAGTGTCTTGTGATGACTCTGGATACTAAATTAGTTTGGTCTTGGCTCAGAGTTCCAGTACAGATGGGATTTATATTTCATTTGTGTGCTGCTTACTGCAGATTTGTGTTGTGCTGATTAACCATCTGCTGTACATTACACATATTTACCCTATATAGTCACATAGGATTCTACAGTATATGCTCCATGCTTGCATGTTGTCATGAAAAGGAGGCTGTGAAGAGAAGCAGTCAGGAGCTTGTAAAGGAGACTATTTTTAAAGCAGACCAGAACACATTGTATGAGACTTTAATGGTGGCTGCAGCTGTAGTTACATTACTGCCGGGGTCACAGTACACCCACTGCTTATAAACATGAACTTCCAAATAAATGGGTGATGCATGATATGATCACTCTGCTCACTGTCACATTATTTGTTTGGAAATTATTGGTGTATCAGGTGCTTTAATATATTTAGCCAGCCATTAGTTTTCCTTAATTTTAGTACAGTGTGACAATCATCTTGCAGAGACATGAAATGTGTTTGAGATAATGTAATCCATCACAGTGAACATTTTCACTTATTTAAAAAAAAAATACATTTGCATTGTCATGTGGTAATGCAATTGCAAAAAGGGTTTTTCCTGTTTTGATGTTAGGTTTATATTTAGATTTTAGAGTCACCTGCCAAACACAATGCACTTTCAATCATTCTCATCATGGATTATGCTTTATTTGGTGACTTAAATGTATTGAAAGGGTTGCTGTTGGGCACAAGTGGAAATTGATGGATAAGTGGATGGTAAGAAATGAATGAATCCTCCTTGTAGATTGCATTGATGTTGCATGTGGGAACATTTTGTCTGTGCTTTTTATGATATCCACAGGAATGTCAGAGAAGGAGAGACAGGTGGTGAATAAGCTGAAAGACTTGGTGGATAAGCAGAGGGATGAAATCCGGGCTAAAGACCATGAGCTGACACTAAAAAACGAGGATGTTGAGGCGGTGGGGATTTATACCATATACAGCACATACTGGCACCTGACAATCTTTTTACATCAGTCGACAATTTACCTTCCTTGTCCAGATTTTTAAAAAACATTTTCTTAACTGTAGCTCCAGATGCAGCAACATCGGCTAATAAGAATCAACCAGGACCTTCGTCACAGGATAGGAGTGATGGAGGCTCAGGGAAAGGCACTGATCCAGCAGAGGGCTGAGCTGGAAGCTGCAGCCCAGGCACGGCAGCAGGAGCTGGGGGCTCTGCAGCGGGAGGTCGTGAGGCTGAGAAAGGAGCTCCGAGGGTGGGAACTGGAGAGAGAGGTCACTGATATAGAAAAAAAAGGATCTGGGATGTCACCACCTACATCACCACAGATGACGGTAGGAAAAAGAAAAATTACTTATTATTACTTCAGAAGGTTGTAAATTATAAATATAATTAGTCCATAGTTTCTTTGTAATAATAATGTATAATGTTCTAGTGGCTAAGTGGATGTTTTGTGTTACCAATTCAGTCTTCGGCATCTAACTCCCAACCAAATTCAGTGTGGGTGGAGTGTGGAGAGGAACCTGGCTTCCTGGTAAACTACTTAAAGAGTCCTTCCCTTCTCCCAGGGTCATCAAAGAGAGAAAATAATGAGGAAGAGGGTGACAAAGATGAGGACACAACAGCATGTTTACTGGTACCACCTGTTACACAGTTTGACTGTTATAGCAGAGGCCCACTATAAGACAATTTATACTAACAATACAGTATAAAGCATGATCGATCATGCTGTTGTGTCCCTAACGTGTTGTATATATTCCCTACCCCATGAAACAGTTGCAAAATGTAAACAAAAAAAACGTATTTTTGTAAATCAACTTGCAGTATTCTTCTTTCCCTATTTTATTGTTGCGTTGCTGTCTTTCATTATTGTGCGTCTCTGCTGTTAACAGTTAACATAAATTACCACTACCCTCTGGCAGAAATGCCATGCTAGAGAGAAATGCTGAATGTGTGTTTTGACTGCAGAAAGTGCCCGCTGAGACAGAGCCAGAGGAGAAGACAGACCGCCTGGAGCAGGATTCAGACCAACCTTGCTTCACCCTGCAGGAGCTGCGGGACGTCCTGCAGGAGAAGAATGAACTCAAGGCCCAAGTGTTTATGCTACATGAAGAGCTGGCATATTACAAAAGGTACATTTTGTTTTAAAAATTAAGTTTTGATTAATCTCAACTGGACATAAGACTGATGCAAAAGTTAAGTTACCTCTTCCATACCCGTCAGTGAGGAGTTTGGGGATGACATCAGCGCCATGGTTTGTCCTCCGTCTCCTCCACCATGTTCCAGTTCCACTGATCTGGCCGAATCAGGAATTAGACGCTTGTGAGTAATTTCAATTTGACTTGACTCTCGCACAATATTCATCATACTCCATTGGTGTAATTTATCATTATAATGTGTCAAAAAAAACATCATCAGATAAATGTACTTAACAGATTGTATAAGAATCTGTGAAACAAATAGTGCCTGTTTTTATGTGAGTAGTCAGTGGTGAGTGTCACTACTGAGGGTCACAAAACTTAAAATAGTGATGATCACAACTATTTCACTACTAAATGTCCCTCCTGTCTCCATTGCATCATGTCAGCATTTCCATTTCCATCTTTGGACAGGATCTTCACTGCTATAATGCCGATGGTGGCAGCCGGATTGATTTCAGACGACCCCACATTGATGCCAATCAGAAGACTTTTCTTCGTATGATCTTGAGTTTGAATTGTATTATTGCTCTTATTTGTCACCACAATCCTCTATGACAGTAAACTGAATATCTTTAAGTTGTGAAGAAAACGTGGCATTTTTCACAATCTGACATTTTATAGACCAACAACTAATGGAGAAAATAATCTGCAGATCAATCGACAATGAAAATAATACTCAGTTAAAGCCATACTTGTATACATACAGTAACTGTGATAAATGAACCACTGTTGTCATTACTAGTGTCAACTTTTGCAATACATTTTGGTAGCATTTTAGCTAGTCTTGCGTAGCCAGACCTGTCTTTGCAGTGTTGTGTCATCGCTGGAGTATGATCTGGCTAAACCGCTTATCATTCTGGGATAGGGGTAAAAGAGGAGGAGAATGCTTTAGAGACGTGCCAGATGTCAGGCTTTATCCCAGCATTGTACATCCGGTAAGCCATACTACATAATTAGCTTACTTGGTAAGAGCTTTAAATGAACCTAAGTAGTTAAAATATTATGTATATTTATGACCTCTCAGGTGCTACATAAAACATCATTACCTGTCAGTGCCGCACTTTATATATTACGATGAAAAAGTTTTACTTCATTAGGTGTAACCCTGCACTTGCTGCTTTATTGTCAAATAACTAAGCACCCAAGTTTCCACTCTACATTGCTTGATCCAAATACAGAAATTGTGTCACTGCAATGTCCAGAGTATGAATTGAGTTTTTACAAAAGGTACAAAAGTTCCTTGACATTCTCTGAATAATGACACCAGGTGTTGGGAATGGGTCCACATGCTATAAGACTTATTAATGGGACATCTTGTGTCATTTATGTATAAATTATGTTAAAATGTATTGATTATATAACAGATTATTGTTGATAAGTGTTTGAGTGGGGTTTGAAGGTGCAGCAATGGATCTGAATTATCATGTGCCTCTTTTTTCCACTAAGAGACTGAAACAATGTGCTTAGTCCCCTGAATTGATAAGAAGAAGATTCAATTCAATTGTATTTATAGTATCGAGACACTTTACAGATAGAGTAGGTCTAGACCACACTCTATAATTTACAAACAACAGACCCAACATTTCCAGTAATTCCCATAAGAGCAAACATTTACACACAGTAGGGCACCACACTGTATTTAACACCAGTACAATCTGGTAAACTGGTAAAAGATCAATATGACCATTAGCCTACATCTATTCCAACAACAATGAGTACTGTTAAAAGAAAAGAAAAAAGTGCTTGGTTGCATTAATAAAAATGATGCTTGTTTAGAATAAACAAATAAAGTTTTATTTTTAATCTTTTGAATGTTGTAATTGTGTTATTATGAAAAACTATTATGGCTAAGGCAAATGTGCTAGATATACTGTATGTTGTGTTTATGTCCAATACATTTTGAAACTTTATAGTATTAGATAATATTTTGTGTAGGCAAGAAACTTTACTTGGTCATTTCACTCTAAATAAATAGAAAATAATAGAAGATATGCTTTTATTGAAAAACCGGAGCAGAAATTCTGGTGTTGGAGCAGTACAGGGACAGAAATAAGTACATATAATTTAAGAAAGTAAACAATAAATAGAAGTGAACCGAGAAAAATACAGTACAACAAAAGTCAAATCACGTGGTTTTCTACCTGATTTTGTAACGTTAAAAAAGGCCCACGTTCACGAACCGACAGGATAGAGGGAGTTATCTTCAGTCGAGGGAGTCCTCTTGAGCCATAAACGATCTTTGTACTCACCTGTCGCTAGGATACTTTGCCCTCCTCTGCAGTCCAGCGAGTCACGTTATTGGTGGATGAGTGATGGGGGAAGTGCTGTTGATCTGGAAGTTTGTTACCTTCTGCCAGTAAAAGTGTTGAACCCAAGACAAAAAGAAACAAAGCGCTATTTTTTTTAGAGAATTGTGGGTAGTAGAGTAGAAAAGTTAAAAGTTATTAGTTATTCGAATTCTTTTTCAGGAGTCGTATCGTTCCGTCATGGAGTTTGGTGAAGAGCCGTCGCCCGCTCTGGCTTTCGAGAAGGACGCGTTTGAGCTCTCGGTTGAGGATGTGTATGACATTTCGTATGTCATCGGACGAGATTTATTGAAAATAAGCAGCACAGGGGAAGAAGTTTCGGATTTACAGTTCAGAATAGTGCGTGTGTTGGAAATGTTCGAGACTCTGGTCAACAAGTACAACTTGTCTCTGGAGGAGTTGAAAATGGAGCGGGACAACCTGAAGAGTGAGCTGGACAGGATCATCAAGGAGAGCTCCTCTGGGCAGGGCACGGTGAGTCTGTCATGTACAGTTGAAATAATTGTGAGACAGTGACAAAAAAGTGGACGTTTAGAGATGCTTCCCTGCCTCCTGCCATTACAGCAAACAGCGGGACCAAACCAGCTGCTGGTGGACCTCACAGACCCCAATAGACCGCGTTTCACCATGCAGGAGCTGAAGGAGGTCCTGCAGGAGAGGAACCAGCTCAAAGCTCAGCTCATGGTGGCTCAGGAGGAGCTTCAGCTCTACAAGAGGCGAGTTTACTAAAGTCTACTTTAAGATTTATTCATGTCACCTCTTTTGCAATTCAACTGCATTATGTTGTGTGTTGTCCATCTCCATTTCCATACGTGAGTTAGCTAACAACATGAGGAAGACAGCATTAGAAACACCTTACTATAGACCATTCGAAATGGCCCCAAGTTGATTTCCTGTTGTGGTTTATGTGACATAAACTGACAGGAAGTTAACAAAGGACTAGGCTGTTGCCTAGCAATTGAATTCCATTGAAAAGGTCTTATCCAATACAACACAACCCTAACTACATCCTCAATAATGATCATAATAATAATAATAATACATTTATTTATAGAGCGCTTTCAATCAAAGTGCTTTACAAAAAGAATACAATTGAAATATAAATCAAAACAGTAAAAAGTAAATTCCACTCTACAAAGACAACAAAGATAATTGAACATTTAGGACTCATAAGCAGCAGTGAATAAGTAAGTCTTAAACTTTGATTTAAAAACCTCAGTTGAGCATGTCAATCTAATATCTGCTGGAAGACTGTTCCCTAATGTTGGAGCATGAAACAAAAAGGCTTGCTCACCAACCGTTTTCTTCCTAACCTTTGGTACGGTCAGAAGTCCTGACCCGTGGGAGCGCAGCAACCGTGAAGGCACATAGGAATTTCAAAGATTGGACAGATATAATGGTGCAAGGCCATTTACTATTTTGTATGTTTTGTACTATTTTGCCAGCACAAGAGTTATGTATTTAGATGATCCGGTCAGAATACGTGCTGCAGCATTCTGGACCATCTGCAGACCTTGCAGACACCACTTTAATATGCAAATCAAATGAAAGTGACTGATTGAAAACTACCCCAAGATTCTTTACTCTATCCCTGTGCTGAATGATCAAATCATCAATGGACAGAGTAAAATTGTCATACAAATGACCTAATCTAGCTGGTTTAATAGCTATCATCTCAGTTTTTGCTGAGTTGAGTTGCAGGAAGTTTGCTGATAACCAGCTTCTCACAGCAGCCAAGCTAGTATAACTTAACCGAATCAGATGCATTTCCTACAATAACTGGCATACTGTATATATTTGTAAATCATCAGCATAGCAATGAAAAGCAATCCCAAAAGAATGAATGATCTGACCCAATGGCACTAAGTATGACGAAAACAATAGTGGACCAAGGATTGAATCCTGTGGAACCCCGTGCTGAAGTGGGGAAGGGTTGGAAAATGTGTTATTATAAAACACACATTGAGATCTTTCTGAAAGGTAGGATCTCAACCACTTAAGCACCTGACCAGAGATGCCGAAGTATTTCTCGATTCTGTCCAAAAGAATACAGTGGTACACAGTATCCACAGCCGCTAAAATCTAACAACAAAAGGACAGATGTTATTTCCATATAGATAAATCAACACCTCTTTGACATAATGTCAACAAATCTGAATATAAGCTTGGCAAGTACAGGATTTAATGCAGGGCTGTTTTATAAAACTACATAAAATAGTTTCCATGTGTTGTTATAAAGCTGAAATTAGCCTCCTATTTCATTGCCACTTCGATCTTTTTTCTAACACTGTTTCTAGTTTTGAAGAGAGAGATACATTCAATCTCATGTATGGCTTCAACTTGATGGTGTGGATTTTTGATGTAGGATATGTTCATGTTAAATTATTTCAGCGACTATAAAGCTCTACTTTGTTGTGCAGTGGGATTCTGCCACAGGCTGAGCCAGCCATGGTGGAGGTGGACCTGAAAACACCAGAATCTACAGAGCACAGGCCATCCACGACAAATAATGCAAAAGAAGAGAAGACAACCATAGGCAAACTGTGAGTAATAGGACGGATTGTTTTACTGAAAACAATAGTATGAATGTCCAGACAACAAAGAAGTAATCTGAAAGACATAGAGGAAGTAACATTTGTTTAAAACTATTTACCTCAGATGGCAAGGTTTCAAGATAAATGTCATCAGCAACCACATGATGTTGAAGTAAGCTAGCAGGGAGATTGTTCTCACAGTCTGTCTCCTGTCTCCTAATGATATACTTGTGACCAAATGAATTCATGCTGATGCGTTGCTAAGGATGTTTGTGTGAGTGCTGAAGGAGAGAGAGAGAAATTGGCCGTGTGTCTGCCAAACTACTGCAGCCATTAGTAATTACAGTCTGCCATGACACAATGTTGGCACTGGGCAGTTTCCCCTGTGTTCCATGTTCACAACGCTTGGAAAGAAACTCCTTAAACTAACTCTGGACCCTTTCTGTTTATAGGTTTTCATTCAGGCGGAAATAAGAAAAACCTTTCACAAGAACTGACCATGTAGAAGACAAACTGGATTTGTCAGCACATTTTTCTCATCATGTAGACACTTTTATATTGAATTTTTTTCCTTTTGTGTTAAACAACCACTGTATTTTGTACTGGAAATTTGAACCCAAGATGGTTTATAGTAATCGAGTTTCTGTAGTGGAAATATGAGATTTTAATATACAAAACTGGAAAGTATTATCTAACTAGATTTTGTTGAATGCAATCACTCAAAATGAAGATATAAGCTATAAATTGTAATTTTATAAATCAAAATAAGTCTTTAGGATTACTGGTACGGTTGATCCAGTAATCCTAAACACATTTTCGTTCACTCTAAACTATCAGCTATCAAAGAAAAAGTTGTTGCTCTGGCATACAATGGAAATGTAGTTGAAAGACAATATGCAGTGTGAACAACTTAACATGCATTTTTATCTGCATGGGTCTTTCAGTCTTGCAACTCCTTTGCAATACACTGTGGGGCAGATGCAAAAATGATATTGGCTAGCTTATGGGTTAAGGCAAATACCATTTAACCACAATATTCTAGACTCCCTTCCAGCCAAGGACCTTTGTTGCATGCTATGCCCCCCGTTGCTTACATTTCCTGTCTGTTTTCAGACTGCAAGGTATCAAATTAAGATAAAAATGCCTAAAGAGCACAATATTTCATTTATGTCTCAGATCTTCACCATTAACCATGCCACAGCTGGAATGAACAGTTGTTTTATTCCTTAATTTACAGCACAGTTAATAATTTACAATAGGGAAACTGAATTGTCAATTATATTCATTGCTAAAGGAAACCCCATGAGGAGAAATGTCCTTCAAGCTTGCATCAGTCTGCTACAATTAAGATTAAAAAGAAATATATAAAACCATGATAAAAAACAGTTGCAAAAATACACTCGAGTTGATGCATTAGCCCCAATTTAAAATAAAAATATTTTTTATGCTTAATAAAAAAAGCATTTTGAGGACTACTCATCCATAGCATCTTTTACATAACGCGGAACAGGACAGCACCAATTCATCTAAAATATTAACATTTGTGGTTGAGGATTTAGAATTTGAGCCAAGGGTGAGCCAAGACTGAGGATTTACTCCGATCACCGTAGTCGTCGTACAGCAGCTCTTCCTCTGCTTCGATGTCTCTGGAAGCCACCAAAATCAGATGAGGGGTACCGTTGATGGGGTGAAGCCTAGTTTGGCAGTTTCCAGTTTTGCTGTGGTTGATCAGTCTTCCAAGACGGCTTGTTTCCTCTGTAGCGTCCACACTAACACGGAAACAGATTTACTGTCATTAAAACACAAGACAGGTGTCCAAACTAGAAGTCAAGAAAATGTTAAGGTTTTATTTTTAAGACTACTGCCATCTTAAATCTTAAGTTAACAAATTGAAGAAAATTAAAAAAATGAAATAAGCGAAACCCAGCATCAATCATGTTTCAACATTTGGACTTACCAGTACGTTTTGGATTGATACTGGAAGTAGTACATGTAACAGCCTTTTTTTAGGATCCTGGGCATACTGGGCCTCTCTTCTTTTAGCCTCAGCTAGTTCCAGTAGATCTCCATGGTACTCCACAACAAACTCTCCCTTTTTGAAGCTCTTGACAGCAAATATTCCTCTTCCTTTTCCTTCTATGTGTTTGATCTGTTGACATTCAAAAGCAACAAAGTGAAATTTAACTGAATTAGTAATGGTGCAGGGGTTGCTTTACTACTACTTTTAACAATATTTAATGTATTACATTGTGGTTAGTGATTGTCAAAATTAGCAACTACTAAGTATTAAATCACTGACCAATCGGTCAGTGATTACAGAGAAATTGTTTAGGAGAAAAAAATATTTGCCTCTTTCATGTTTATTACTGATCTACAGAAAATATTGCAAATGCTTAGTAATCTTAAATATAGAAGTCTGCCATAAAAGACCACTGAAATTCTGTTACTAAAAAAAAAAAAAATGTTTTTGTACTTACAGAAATAGATTTACCTTATTGAAGGGTAGTTGATAACTCTACTATGCGCTACTCTGTTGCCTGATCATTGCTGTGCTTTGTGCACATTAGCAAACATCCGATCGGTAATGGGAGCACTGGCGGTTGCGAACAGTTATTAAATGCATAGTGAAATGTGCCAACACATTTGGGGCACCGTACATTTAAACCATTGAATGTTACCTGCAGTCCTTCTTCAGTGTCATTCTTTATCAGGTCATCAATGTGTCTGTGTTCTTCACTCTGTTCACAATTTGAATGTTATTGGGTCAAAGTCAAGCTTTCTGTTATGGTAGAGTTGCATAATCTTAAATCCTCAAAAAAAACAAATCAGCAAAAACATGGAAATTGTAAATATCTTAACTGCAAATACAAAAAGACATCTGTTTGTGGAAAAGGCTTTTTATTAACTGTTAAGAGTACAATCCAAAAAAGCATTTTTTCATACCGACCTTTAACTCAGCTTTAGTTTTTCTGTTACTCCGTCTGATGGGATAATAGTCTGTCACCTTTCTGTTTTGGGAAGTTTTGTCCTCTGTCCTGAAAAGAGAAACATTATGAAGGTAGTAATGAGAGATCATGATTGTGCAGTCTTGTTTTTATAACCGACATGTCTTTCTGCACTCACTTTTTTGCTCCGAGTTTTCGACCAGTTCTACTTCGAGGTTTGGATGCTGAAAGTTTGATGTCTGCTGCAGCCCTGCCATTCGTGTGCATGGTGGACTCTTTTTGCTTAAGTTGTTCAGGGCCTTGCTCTCTGATCCCGTGACAAGCCATTTCAGGCTTCTGCTCTTTAGACTCACAACTCTCAGATTTTATTTCATTAGACACGTCTAAAATGAGGAAGAAACAAAGATTAAAATTGACAGCTGCCCCTAAACATTTGGCATTAATCACGAGTGAAAAAAGGTTAGGTGTGTTATAAGATAGTGGGTCTGTAAACACTGCTGGCATTCACAGGCACTTGTGGTACATGTTAATCTGCTGACCATATGCTAAACATACAGGTTACAGCAAAATAGCTGTGAGATCATAGGCAAACAGACATGACAAAACAGCATTTTAAAATGTGATTAGGTACTCGCCTTTTTTTAACTTTGACATGTCAGGATTAGTTTCATCAGATTCATTTCCTTCCTGGATCAGCATGCTTGTATGGTCGCTCAGAGGGGATCTAGGTTTGCTTGGACTCCGTAGACTCTGAAAGATTGACTGCACTGTGCCTACGCAATTCTGCAAAAAGAATCATCTACATTGGCAAAAAAAACTAAAAAAAAAAAATACAACTTTGTACCATTCACAGAAGTAAACCTAAAAAGGACATTCAGCTAAATCTGAGGAGAGACAACAAATGAGATGTCATATTTTATTGAGGTTGTGTTTAGAACCAAGCAGCTAGTACTGACTGTTAAATGTCTTTATTTCTGCTCCCAACATGCATGTGAATTCAAGGTGCTTCAAGTTTAGAAGATCGGTGCACATGTTAATATTATTAAACACTCAAAGACATGTTATTGCTAGCCGAAGAAGACTTTAATGCTCTGTCTGCCAACTCCAACACTGGAATGAACATCTCCACGTTAACAGTGCCATGTCTGATTGGCAAGAGGATGGTAAAAGAATGGATATACATTTGAGTATGATTTTTATGTGAGCATATCTCATAATTTCAACACCTTGTAGCTGTAAGTCAACTTTGTACAACAATGTCAGTGTATATATGTGCTGGTCATTAAACAATTTCTCTAGCGACAATTAATCATCTCGACATCCTTACCGGTAATTTCAAGTTTCAGCTCTAAACCCTATAACAATAGCTCTGGTGTATGTGTAACGTGATGCCTTTTTACTACACATAATAACCCTTCCCGTTTGGTTGGTTAAAAGGGCAGTAAGCAGATTGGGGGTAGATTTTACTTATAGGACTGAATACTGGCTTTTGGTTACATCTTTTGCTACGACGCCGAGACAGGCCGAGGTAAGTCCCCACCTTTAACGGTAACGTTGCGTTCCGGGTGGTGGGTTTAACACCGAATGTGAGAAAAAGGTTTTTTTAACTTTAGTCGCGAAAGCAAAAGCGTAAAACCAAACAATAAAACATACCTTGTTTGTTGCAGGTTTGTTTTCCTTTGTCTCCTTCCGTGAGTTGACTTTAACAGTGTCCTCGGGCTTTTTATCGGTTCTCAGCACACTTTTCTTTCCTTTTATAAACATGGAAACAAAAACACGTAAGCACTGCGGTCTAGCTAGTTCACCCGACATTATACAAAGCCTAACTTTACCGGAGAGAGTTTTATTGGTAAACTTTAGCTAACGTGTTTAAAACGGTGGTCCTCTGTTTACCCTTGCTAGCGAACTTTAACGTTAGCTACACATTAACTAGAGTAGTTTGTGTGATATGCAACCATTACTGAAACGACACATGAAACACATTAACAAGTTTACCTTTTGCCATGTCCGTTCCCAGAATAACATTCAGTGGACTAGGAGTTCATTACAATAGTCCACCGTGTTTTTCACTGTGCTTGGCTAATTCACTGCTTCTGCAACGACAAACATCAGACCACTAGCTACCCTGCAAAATAGTGCATGAGTGAGACTGGTGGATTTAAAATCTGTACTGCATCGCTCATTGGCTGATTCGTCCGGGCATGAGAGGCACGAGCATGAAAGTAGTTCTCTCATTGGCCGCAACTCGATAAAGGCTGACCTCTCAGTTAGACATGTGCCCCATCACAAACTCTGCTGTAGTCATGTCTATCTAGCAAAAATAAACTTAGTGGGATCACTTAAATGAAATAAATGCTGATAATTATTATTATTCAATTATAATGTTCGGCATTCAGCAATGTGTTTATAGTATATAAAAGAAAAAAAGCATGATTCAATCAGTAAAATGTTCAGTGTCCTATGACGTTAGCTAAGCACATAAATCAATTTACAGCATGTAGCCTATCATAATTTTTAACCATACCGTATTTCATTAACCATGAAATCTAAAGCAAAGGGTGTGGGTATGCCTACCTCAGGGCATACAAGGTCCCATGTAGAAGAAGGTTTTTTTTTTATTTCAAGAATAGTTTTTAGAGTCTTGAGAGTGAGACTGTGGCAGGTAGACAGGTCAAGTATTTTATGTTTAGATCAGACAGCTTTTGCTGACATGTAGTGATAGATTTGGGCTTATGTACCTCTGTAATAATGTTGACTTCTTTTGATATGTGTTTTCAATATGAAATAAGCCAGCAGGAAATGCTCTAGTGTGAAACGGAGGCTACAACTTACAGGAAATGAGGGATGGTAAATGTCATCAAATACTAAAATTAAAAAATACAGTAGCCTATGTAGCTACGTTATCAAATAACACCTTCAGGTACATACTGCAGCTTTTACCTAAAGCATATAACACAATATTTACAGCATATGATCTCAATGTTTTTTGGAGAACACCCATTCAAGCATTAAAAGATGAACAACACATCACCAACATTTGACTATATTTGATTTATTTTCTCATTTTTTCTTGTGTCTTGTATTATGTGATGTATGTTGTATTGCAACTTTGCATGAAAGATTCTATACAAATAAAAGGCTAATTTGATTTCGAACAGTTGACAATACCTGCAAGTAACCATTCTATAACATTTCAAACAGTGTCATTTCCAGATTTGGAGTCTGCAGCCAGCGCTTCTTTAAAGAGTTTTTTTCTTTCCAGATTCTCATTTGCCTTCCTCCTCTTCTCTTGTTTCCTCAGCTCAGACTCCTTCTTCTTTACAAGAACTTCACTGAGTTCTCCTTTATAAACAACATCAAGTTTCTCGCGCATAATTTCCCGAGCACGCTTTCGATTTATATCCACAGATCTGGTTTGATGGCACTGCAGAGGAAATGGATGGTACAATAAATTAAATTAACATCAATCACATAACTTTGGTTGACTAAAAGATAATATCACCAATCTTGAGTAGCCATAGTAGCTGTTCTGGGGCTTTTATCAGGGCACTGAAAGGACTAAAAAGCACTAAAACACAACTTTCTAAGTAAACATGGACAAGAAGTCCATGTTGTCCTCTAATCTCATTTACAATACAACTAGATATCTGTGGATGAAGATCATGTAATAATATCAAAAGCAACAGAACAGCTACAGTACTAGCTTATGAGGTGAGTTTTTTCAACTGAGACTTCTATGGTCAAGAACGTTACCGAGGTTGAAACTCAACACCATAACTCTGATTTGGGTCATTCATTCACCAAATATCTACTGGGCTAAACATTAACTGATAGATACCAGTGATGGCAGGTACACAGATGGATTTAAAAACATTATTGACCTTCACAACAATCCCACTGGGGATGTGCTTGAGCACCACACAGTTGCTGGTTTTGTTGGTGGCCTGTCCTCCGGGTCCAGATCCTCTCACAAACTGCTCTTCGAGCTCGTCCTCATTCAGGACAGGAAAGTCTATCAAGTCCTTTTTGCCGGCTGCCAAAACACATGTCAGTCCAGATGGGAGCGGCATTAGCAGTGGAGAGATACTGGGAGAAGCTCTCCATATGACCCGACTGGACACACTGTACATACAGCTGATGAACTGGACAAGGCGCGACATCTCTTTAAATAAACATAGAAAGTGGAGGCCAGCATTACATCACTTTGTGTGTCACCAAACACGGAATATCAATTATTCTATCAAAAACGTCTTACCATGTAGGCTAAGTAATAGCTCTACTGTAGGCTATTATATGTTCATGTCTGTTTCACGGTCGCGTGCAAGCGTTCATGTTTACGTTCAGGTCCAGTCTTCAGTCCTACGTTTCCGTCACCTGTCAACCAATCAGCAGTTGTCGTGCTTTTCTTCGTGGCCAGAATAGCATGGTCTGTTGACCCTCTGCCGCCGTCGTGTGTCGGTTCGGTGAACAAAACTCAAGCAGGTAGGAAACTGAAGGCATTTAAGACATTTAAGTTGGAGACAGTTGTCTTTAAAGTTTTTTTCTGGTAGACATTTTAAAAGGCATGACGTTGCGTGGACGGCGGTTAAGGGTGGCAGATTACCTACAGGTGTCACATTTGGCAGGGCCATGTTTACAATGGGGAAATCCCCTGTTCAAGGTTTTTAAAAATTCAGTGCCTAATAATTACAATAGTTTGTTTTAGTCCTAAAAGGATTCAGTTTGTTATTGCCTAATAACAAATAATGTTATTAGCCTATATAGCCTATGTATATAAACCTAATGTCCTCTCTCTTTCTGTACTATTATTTATTCACAATACAACGTACTTATATCGGCAATGTCGAAAATGGTAAATTTGCTTACTAATATGTTGCTTGTCTGTGATGTGCACATAGAAGAGATCATTCAAAGACTTCAGTCGACTGGAGTCTCGTCATTTTTATGTGGATCTTGTAAAAGACTCACCTTTCCAGTGTAACCTACAGTATTTGTAAGAAATCAGTATTATGCATTTGTAACATAAATAATCTCTACAACTCTACAAACGGTCAATTTGTGGTCCACAAGAAAACAATTTTGCATAAAGAGTTACTCCAAACTCATGTGCGAAGCTTTTCAGTTTGTTCAGGATTGGCCATCCTTTTTTTTGGTAAAAAAACCAAAAAATAAGAAGAAATGCATGTAACAATTTCTCTGATAGATACAGTACAATGATACAATATTCTGTATGATTAATGTAGTAATAAACTTACTAAATGTATAAAGACTTTGAAATGCTGTGCACAACTTAAACAAGAATTGACAAGGAACAGGTTTCTTGTTGTGTTTTTGTTAAGTTCTTAGGTAGATATGCTTCATTGTTGGTTGTGAAAATGTATGAAACATTTTTACATTTTATGCAAATGCAGAATTTAATGCAGTAGTCAACATCTAATCAGTGACCTTCCTGAGGTCCCCACCATGCACCATTACATGAAAATGTATATTTCTTAAATGTTTGAGCCTCCAATCACTTCACTTTGTTACTAAGTGAGTTTAGATGGTGACCATACATGTACAGTATAAATGCTTTTAAATACATACAAATAGTAATACAGGTAAACTGAGTAAAAGTAGGTCTGTCTATCACCGCATGTCAGGCTATAACACGGCAGTGTGCATGAATGTAACACGAGTGCTATAAATTTACCTTTGTAACTTTACATCCTATAATAAAGCCTACTCTGCCTGCCACTCTAGGGTCAGACCATATTCTAGGTTGTAATGTTCCTTGGAGGGAAATTAATATATTTTTCATATGTTTTGTAAGTACAATGTCGAATGGTTCAAACACTGTAGATTTGTAAAAGTTTGCAAATAATAATAATAATAATAAAGTAAGTTAGCCCATATACTTCGTTGCCAGCAGAGGGCGCCCCACTATCGAAACTGCTCGTCTAAATGGCCGTGCGAGTCTGAGCTTCGTCAAGCTAGCAGAGGGAAAGACACACACCGGAACATAGTCGACTAATGTTTCACAAATGATGTGCTGGTGTAGTTTGGTGGGGAAGAAAAATTCAGATCAAGTAAAAGTAGAATACAGCACTGTAAAAATACTCTATTACAAGTTAAAGTCCTGCATTCAAAATGTATCTTATAGTAAAGTATAAAGTAGCCTAAAAGTAAAAGTCCAGAAACTGGAAACGATGAAAACATTTCTGTACTTAATCAGCTTTAATCATTATGCTGTATCCTACTTGACCTAAACGTTGTTGGGTTATAGAAAGTTTCATGAAAAGAAGAGACTCGAGTAAAAGTAGCCTACCTCAAACTTGTACTTATAGGCTTACTTGACAAATGTAGGCCTACACATTCACTGGTAGTAGTCTATATGCACACAATATTGTGAAATTGTTGTTTTAGAAAACAAAACGCAAATATGTACACGCTGGAGTAGACGTTTTTATACTTATTCAACGTTTGCAACTTAATATAGCCTATAATGCTTCAAACCAAAAATAGTAGCCATGGGCTAGTCTATGATTTAAACGCGCAGCAGGCTTTTATTTAGAAAAGTTTACCGGAAACCTCGTTAGACTGGGGTTACTTGACAGTATTTTGTGTCGTGCCTGAGAGGACTGTGAAGTCTTGCAGCCGCTCAGAGTTAAGGAGTGACAACTTACGATGGTGGGTGTTCTCTATCTGTTTGCTCTTCGCTCTTTCCGGTTGTGTGGACGGGGGCGACAGCAGCTGGACTGAGCTCTCAGCCACAGTTTCAATTCCCTCGCTAGGACGATTTCGACCACCAACTCCTGCGAGGGAAGCTTGGATATTCAAGGACATTTTAACGTTACTATAGCTACTTTGGCCTTTTCTGTCGATTGAGGATATCCAGCGCGTGGTTCTCCGTAGCAATGACGTTGAGGCCAGATTTTGTAAACATGGGCAAAAACGGCGGTTGACAGCACTGTGAAACACTCCCGAGCTGATGATGTTTGTCTTCGTCTCATCTTTCCATGTCGTACCCGCAGCCCTTCCTCTGCTGAATGGCCACGTAAAGGAAACCCTTTGCTGACTTTCAATTTGTTTATCTAAATTATGGCATCGTTTGCTGAAAGAAAACCGTGTTACTGGTGAAAGTAGTGACCCCAAAACACGGAGAACGGCCAGTGAACTTTGATTTGCTGAGTGCTGGATTGTGGTGGAGCCAGAGGTGCAACACTGATGTGCATCAGGTCCAGGTATGTGCTGAGCATTGCAAGCCATCAATTTGTCATTACCGTGCTGCCATGTTGCTAGGTAACTAAGTGACGGTGGGTTTACTCCAGTTCAGTTGTGATCATCCCCTTCCAGAGATGCAACATCAATTTATTTTATTTATTTATTTATTTTTTACATAATGTGCTATACAACAGCTCAACATTACATTTAGACTGACTCTGTTTTTTTGCCATGGCCTGAAGAAGTGCAGCCTTTTTTCTGCTCTCATGCAATGTCCCTGTTTCTGTGGCATGGCATGCTTGTTAAAGCTGGTCAAATGCTTCTCTCTCTCTCTTTCCTGACTGTAAGCTGCTATTATACAGTGCATCTAATGATGACGAAATAGAAATTACTGGAATCAATGGTGGGTATTTTTAGGCTTTATGTTTTTTTGTCCTTTTGGTGCACTTTCCAATGATACCCCGACCCTGCTGCTAATATCATCACGTTATTAACCATGGGTATGACCTCAGTCTGAAGGTCCAACTTGGAAATTAAGGAGAACCCATTTTATTTTAGGTTGCAGTCAGCTTGTTTTTGACTTAACTAAAAACTTGCACGCCCAAACTTGTTTTTGTATCTCTCCGGCCCATTTCTTTTTCAATACAACTTTATGAGTTTTAGCATCAAGAGTCACTCCACTTGACTCAGCAGGGCCTGGGTGAGTCATTGACTCCGAGGCTCTTGTCCAGATGATGGCTCTGCTATGGGGGCAGGAACTGCTTGAACAGCACTCCACTGTGACCCCCTGCTTTATGTCTTTGAAATAGGACTGCAATCAGAGACTAGTTTTAAAATGTATATCTGTGCTGCTGATCGGGGCCTCAGTCTTAGAAGAGCGATTTCTGGCCTGCACTTGGAGAATGTTGACATGTAAAACAAATGACAGGAGACACATACCGAGATAGGTTATTGTGTTATTTCTGTGCCTGAAGAATTATGAACTAATATGCACTCAGGGTGCTATCTCTTTTGACATGTAAAAACTTGCGTCCTCCTTTGAAACCAACAGGGTTGTGGAACACACTCGTCATCAGCTGCTCGGTGATCTTAAAGATAATATTGTTTTTTTTCATTTTTGAATAACATGAAAGCAGAAATTGGAAAAGTGGTTTGTAAAACAAATGGATTTTGTGCATGCTTTTCTGAGCTGAATAGGTATTTTGTTTCTTCACAGATTGTTGTCTTCTGGGTTACTTTTGGTTTTTGACTTTTAGACAGATGTTCCTCTTGATCTGAAACATGTGTAGCTGCTTGTGTTGCTTACTGTCCACACAAAAGCTGTTGGTGACTAGCAGGATGTTTTCTTGAACCCAAGCACCATAAACACATTGCTGATCTTGCAGCCTGTACGTTAGAATTCAAATCTTCCTTGCGTGACTGTGCACCGTCCTCTTTACCAGTCATACAGGTTATAACATTTAAGATACTGCGGAGGCTTCTCTACTGGAATCGACTCAGGCTAACCAGTTTCCTGGTGGAGGATATCCTTTCCTTCAACTTACATGAATACACACATGTACTACATGGGCGGGGCTTTCTTGACAATGCAAGTTTCTAAATCTAAACAGTGACTTTAAAACTTGAGAGAAATGTCTTTTTTTTTATAAAGATTATTTTTTGGCCATTTTAGGCCTTCATTTGACAGGATAGTTTTGCATGAATTAAATTTAAAGGAGTACAAATGAAAAAAAGTAATTCTATGAAATAGTCTTAGTATGGCCTTAGTATATTATTTAATAAAATGCTCACCTTTTGATTATATTGGCCTTTATATTTATATTACTGTATGGTTTTTGGTCAGATCAGATTAAAACAGTACAATCAGTATGAATTAACAAAGCAAAGAACGACGCAGACATTTTATTGCAATGTACACTTTTCATGTTTAAAAAAAAAAGAGCATATCCATTGTTGTTTTTACTATTAGAACACTATGAATTGTTGGTAATTCTTTCAAGTATGTTTTGCAGACATGCAGAAAGGGGCATATAGGGCTCAAAAAGCCAGAGAGCTCACAAGCACTCAATGGTTTTACCCTCGAGGAGAACTATATTTGCAAGTCTGTGAGTGCAGACATTGGGACGTGGCCATGCTGTTTTAAATCTAACATGTCTAAACTCCAAAAAATTAGACTTTTACCTCCTCCTAAGGCATAACTTTTTTTTTTTATCTTTTAGGTCAGTAAGCTTCTTTGTAATGTGAATTTGGCTTTAAGTAAGTGCACCAACAGCAATATGTTGCCTATATTATTGTTATTTTGAGTAAATATAAGATTGAATCTTGGTCAGTGTTAAATATATTTGGGATCTGTAGTACCTCCCGCAGAAAATCGCTCCCTGGAAGACTATGTTATTAAACAAATCATTTCAAAATATATTTATTCAGTATAAATATTGTACAAGTCATTTCTTGGAAAATTATATTTTTTAGCTTTAGGATTGCAAATGTATTTGCAGCTATGTTAGTATTAAAGTTTGACACAGTCAAGAAGTTGTCATTTAGTGGTTGTTAATTTCTTAAAAAAACCATACATGGACTTTAACTTGTTTGTCTGGTTTTAATCAGGAGTTCTGTATTCTGCTGCAAGGCATTTTGTAACCCAAGAGACATGATGTAATGACATGTTTAAAAAGAAAATCATGGTTCAGTGCATCTACAGTAAACCAAGGAATCTTACAGGAAGACAGTAGCTGAGAGGCTGAAACCTCATCTTGCTTTAACTCTCAGATGTCTTTCCTGAATGTAACACACCTAACAACCACAGAAGGAGAAAAAAAGTGCATGTGATTTTGAAACAGTCCATTGTCTGTACAATTGTGAGTTTTCGACGTAAAGTTTTTTTCTTCTATGTTCACCAGTTGTAATTTGTTTGTTTTGAATGAAAGCAGTTGTGTTGCTGTTTTTGAGCCAACGCTAAAAGCAAAGTGGAGACACTGATAACCTATTTGATGAACACAGATTATAATTTCTAACTGCACTCAGATGCTAATGTTTGCTCATTCTTGTCATACATGTAGCTTCCCCTAAGACTAAAATTACTCACCACTTCACTAATGTTATACAGTTACAGGAGTGCTTGACAACCTCCTGATGGTCAGAAGAGGGAAAACCTGTGAGATATGTACAGTGCCTTGCGAAAGTATTCGGCCCCCTTGAACTTTTCAACCTTTTGACACATTTCAGGCTTCAAACATAAAGATATAAAAATTTAATTTTTTGTGAAGAATCACCAACAAGTAGGACACAATTGTGAAGTGGAACAAAATCTATTGGATATTTTAAACTTTTTTAGCAAATAAAAAACTGAAAAGTGGTGCGTGCAAAATTATTCGGCCCCTTTACTTTCAGTGCAGCAAACTCACTCCAGAAGTTCAGCGAGGATCTCTGAATGATCCAATGTTGTCCTAAATGACTGATGGTGATAAATAGAATCCACCTGTGTGTGATCAAGTCTCTGTATAAATGCACCTGCTCTGTGATAGTCTCAGGGTTCTGTTGAAAGCGCAGAGAGCATCATGAAGACCAAGGAGCACACCAGGCAGGTCCGTAATACTGTTGTGGAGAAGTTTAAAGCCGGATTTGGATACAAAAAGATTTCCCAAGCTTTAAACATCCCAAGGAGCACTGTGCAAGCGATCATTTTGAAATGGAAGGAGTATCAGACCACTGCAAATCTACCAAGACCTGGTAGTCCCTCTAAACTTTCAGCTCAGACAAGGAGAAGACTGATCAGAGATGCAGCCAAGAGGCCCATGATCACTCTGGATGAACTGCAGAGAACTACAGCTGAGGTGGGAGAGTCTGTCCATAGGACAACAATCAGTCGTACACTGCACAAATCTGGCCTTTATGGAAGAGTGGCAAGAAGAAAGCCATTTCTCAAAGATATCCATAAAAAGTCTCGTCTAAAGTTTGCCACAAGCCACGTGGGAGACACACCAAACATGTGGAAGAAGGTGCTCTGGTCAGATGAAACCAAAATCGAACTTTTTGCCCACAATGCAAAAACGATATGTTTGGCGTAAAAGCAACACAGCTCATCACCCTCAACACACCATCCCCACTGTCAAACATGGTGGTGGCAGCATCATGGTTTGGGCCTGCTTTTCTTCAGCAGGGACAGGGAAGATGGTTAAAATTGAGGGGAAGATGGATGCAGCCAAATACAGGACCATTCTGGATGAAAACCTGTTGAGTCTGCAAAAGACCTGAAACTGGGACGGAGATTTATCTTCCAACAAGACAATGATCCCAAACATACAGCAAAATCTACAAAGGAATGGTTCACAAATAAAACGTATCCAGGTGTTAGAATGGCCAAGTCAAAGTCCAGACCTGAATCCAATCGAGAATCTGTGGAAAGAGCTGAAAACTGCTGTTCACAAACGCTCTCCATCCAACCTCACTGAGCTCGAGCTGTTTTGCAAGGAAGAATGGGCAAGAATGTCAGTCTCTCGATGTGCAAAACTGATAGAGACATACCCCAAGCAACTTGCAGCTGTAATCGCAGCAAAAGGTGGCTCTACAAAGTATTAACGCAAGGGGGCCCAATCATTTTGTACGCACCACTTTTCTGTTTTTTATTTGCTAAAAAAGTTTAAAATATCCAATAGATTTCGTTCCACTTCACAATTGTGTCCCACTTGTTGGTGATTCTTCACAAAAAATAAAAATTTTATATCTTTATGTATGAAGCCTGAAATGTGTCAAAAGGTTGAAAAGTTCAAGGGGGCCGAATACTTTCGCAAGGCACTGTAAATATATGCTGTATGTTTGAGTGACTGTGGAATGAAAATTTCCTGACAGAGAAGTCTGTAACTTACAAGCATGTGTATGTGTATTATTAACTTTGTGTTTTTTTGTATTCTTGCATGTGACAGGTTGTCTTACAGCATAATTCCACAGTCCTGTTGCTGTTAAGAATACAAGTGAAAGAGCTTATAGCCATTTTAGTTGAGGAAACAAGAAAATACTTCCTGTCAGTTAGAGTTGGAGTGACGTATGCAGCTGCTCACCACATCTTTTTGTTCAATGTGTGTGCTATTTGAGCTGCTCGATGGGAGAGATTGGTGTCACAGGAAGAGCAGCGAAAAACCAGGTACAAACCCAGTAAAGTGAGCTATAAAGGTTTTTAGAGGAGAGTTAACTAGGGGGTAAATAAGATTGAACATTCAGTACGCTGCTGTGACAAACTGTACAACGTATAATTATGACTTCATTTGCGTGTTTGTGTGGTAATTTGATTTTTTTTTCATCTCCATTGATTTTGTAAAAATGGGTTGAACTGTTGTGTAATATTGGTGTTGTTATGAGTAATTTCTCCATAACATTTAATACACTTTGGTTGTTTAAGCAGAGGAGTGGTATAGTTTTGGTTCTTTACTAGACCCGACTATGGACTATTTTGGAAATCTTTTGCATGTTGATCTCCTGTGTATTGTATTCCACACACCATACTCGGTATCGCTGTCACTCCCCAAGACAAGGGGCAGTCATAAGATGCAGTGGATAGTGACAGAGATTGTGCAGCTGTTAAACAGTGAAGAACAATTTTCCTTTTTTTAAATAATAGACTACTCAGTTCTTTACTTATTTTATTTTATCTACTAAAATAGTTTATACCCCCATAATCGCATTATACATACAGTGGGGTTTGAAAGTTTGGGCACCCCAGGGAAAAATTTGTATTAATGTGCATAAAGAAGCCAAGAAAAGATGGAACAATCTCCAAAAGGTATCAAATGACAGATTAGACATTTGTATTATATGTCACAAAAAGTTATATTTTATTTCCATCATTTACACTTTCAAAATAAATAACAGTAAACAAAAAAATTGTGTCTGCAAAAGTTTGGGCACCCTGCAGAGTTAATACCTTGTACCCCCCCCAGCATCCAAAATTTGCTGAAATTTGATTAAATCCATTTTTCCTTCTACTCGTGAAATGTTCCCTGTGCCACTGGCTGCAATACAACCCCGAAGCATGATTTGATCCACCCCCATGCTTAACAGTTGGACAGAGGTTCTTTTCATTATATTATGTGCCCTTTCTTCTCCAAACGTACCTTTGCTCATTCCAGCCAAAAAGTTCTATTTTAACCTCATCGGTCCACAGAACTTGTTTTCACAATGCATCAGGCTTGTCTATATGTTCATTTGCAAACTTCAAACGCTGATTTTTGTGGTGAGGAGATAGAAGAGCTTTTCTTCTGATGACTCTTCCATGAAGACCATGTTTGTACAAGTTTCTCTTTATAGTGGAATTGTGTACCACAACTCCAGTGTCTGCCGGGTCTTTCTGGATGGATCGTGCAATCAATCGTGGGTTTGGACTTGTTTTTCTCACATTCCTGCGAGCTGTTCTGTCTGATATTTTTCTTGGTCTTCCAGATCTTGCTTTAACTTCCACTGTTCCTGATGACTGCCATTTCTTAATTACATTCCAAACAGAGGATATTGGCATCTGAAAACGCTTTGCTATCTTCTTATAGCCTTCTCCTGCTTTGTGAGCGGCAACTATTTTCAGTTTGAGTTTTCTAGACAACTGCTTAGAAGAACCCATGGTGCTGATTGTTGGGGCAAGGTCCGATGAGTCGGGGTATTTAAAACCTTAAGATCACCTGGTCTTTCCAGATGATGATTGAAAACAATCCATGCCACTGTCAGGTCTCAGCTTTCCAAAGGGGGCGGTGCATGCTCTAAACTCTGCAGGGTGCCCAAACATTTGCAGACGCCATTTTTTTGTTTTCTGTTATTTTGAAAGTATAAATGATGGAAATAAAATCTAACTTTTTGTGACATATGATACAAATGTCTAATCTGTCGTTTGATGCCTTTTGGAGATTTTTCCATCTTTTCTTGGCTTCTTTATGCACATTAATAAAAATTTTTACCTGGGCTGCCCAAACTTCCAAACCCCACTGTATAGTTGCATTAGCTAGTTTTCTGTGATTGCTTTGTTACAAAATTAGAAAAGTCAATTTACTCTACAGCTTGGCATATAATATAGGATTGCAGTTTGTTAAATGAGCTTGCAGAAAGATACTGAAGATATTAAACTGGATTCACGACAAGCCTTTCATGTTATCTCGGACTGTATAGTCTATTTTTCCAACAGCTGATAACTCCTGGGTACAAAAACTCATGTCATGTTGACGTAATGGTTTTGACAGTCAATAGAGACAGATTTTTATGTGCACTGACAGCACCGGAGGGGATTTAAGTTATAAATGTATTTTATGTTAAGACTTTTTAACACCACGCTGAAATTAAGTGTTTAATGATGAACAAAGCTGGCATTTAAAAAATAGTTTGGTCTGTGTCTTTTGTCTGCCAGATGACTTACTTGGTTAGCGGTGCTAGAGAAGGAATTCTCCTAACTGTTAACATAATATAATATATGTATAATACATAATTTAGAGGATAAGCATTAGTGTTTTGTCCTTAAATACACATATGATTTGAACAATCAGGAATGGTGATAATATATGCAACTGTTTTTAGGCTTGAAGCTTACCATTGTCATTGTCGGCTTTGGATAATGATGATAGATAAATGAGAAATATTACTTGCTACACTGTACTGAACACACACTAGGGTTTATACTGCACAACTCAGGTTCTAAGGGTCTTTTGGGAAACAGCCGAATAAAATGGCATTTAGATATTTATTTATTTATTTTTAGATAATTAAAAAAACAAAGAATATTGACCAACTTTGATGATTGGTTTACGCATCCCTATTCAAAGTGATGCTAAATATTTCTCAGAGCTCCCTAAAGGAAGTTTAAACAATTTCACTATCCATGGTTATGGTTAAGGTCTAATTTTTCTTTTAATTCAACTTGAGCGGACAATCAGACATCATGACAATGTTTCAGATGAGCCTCCATCATGCACCTGGATGCCAGCCAAGCACTGAAAGGAACATTGTGTTTTCTCTGCATTCTGTCCTTCTCCAATCCACCCTCCCACCTCAGCTGCCTTGAACATAGCAGGTGATGCTAATGTTGGGCTGTTGACAGGGACAACCGGAGTACAACCTGTCCTTACCCATCTCTGATGAGCCAACTGACAAATGGCACATCACTGCTAATGCTCCTACAGTGCCTTTGTCTGGGGAATGAGACAAAGACAAACGCTTTGTGCGGGCTGTGCCATGTCCCTGTCTCTTTGGACACCAGTTTTTCTAGCAGTGTGGGTGGACTGGAAGAGCTCTGGTTCTTTTTATAGCATTCAACCACCTTCCTGTGTCCTTACTTGAGTTTAATTTTATGGAAGAGGAATGTGATGTGTTATGTGCATCCTGTCAGGGAACAGGGGTGTGGTTTAATGGTGATATTCGTCAGGCTTGTTTGCAAGGTGAAATCGAGGCACTAACAAACACCCGTTGTACCAGGACATTTCTTGGCTCTTAAGCCGAAAGATGCAATGATATCTTCTTCTGTGAGGCAAAGTCCCAGTAGATGATGTATTAGCTAATCTTATCTGCAAGGAGCATAGTCTGCCGTGAATAAGAAATGCTGCTGCTTGCACCACCCAGTGATTAAAGTGCTGGTTAGCAGACTTCTTCCGGCTGGGTTTTTCCACGTGTCCATGTTAATTCTGAGGCTATGGCTGACCATCAAAGTCCATAAATCACATTTTTATTTGAGCTATTTACTATTTATTCCTACAGTTTTAATTATCGTTGTGTGTGTGTGTGTGTGTGTGTGTGTGTGTGTGTGTGTGTGTGTGTGTGTGTGTCATTATGGACCATATGCCATTTCTTTAAATATTTGTCTGTGTTTGACTGTTCCCCACCCCCCAACCCTTGCAGTGCTATCTTACTCACATGGATCATGTAAAATAAAAGCGACAGTGCTGCTTCATGTCACCTTACCCACACTTCCTTTACTTTTCCATTGGCAGCCGACACCTGATTTTTCAGACGCTAAAAATAGACCCCTTCAGACCCTAACTCCCCCTTCTTGCTGCCCTCTCACCTCTTTCCCTTTTTTCCTCTCTGTATCAAAGTGAAGTCTCTCTGCGTTATGTACATTCTTTGCTTCCATGTGCCAGACAAAGCTCCATGTCTCCATTCAGAGTAGTGTGTCTCTGTGTGAGACAGATATCACAATCGTTTATGGTGTACAACTGATAGAGAGATTCTAGCTTTTACAGCGCTAATAAGAAAACAATAAAGGGATGAAGCCTGCTTCTCCACAGAGCTGAAACCTGACCTTATTACACATCAAAATGTTAGCCAAAATCATAGGACCATGAGCATCTTTGAGAATGGCCTTTTATGGTCAGTATGAGAGGCAGCGTCTGCCTTTGGTCACTGGGTAGAACACTTTTGGGAAGTGTGCATTTTTTGTGATGCAGAACAGGATTTGAGGTATTTCACCAAAGTGCAGCAGACGGCCTCATCTTCTCATGGGCAGCTTTCTTATCATTGACAGTTAATCTGCCGTGATGCATGGTGTCCTCATAATGAACACAGGCCTACTCACTGAACTGTTGACTCAGTGAATCAAATACATTAAAACCAGAAACCCACAAGACTGATAAAAGAAAGCAGTACTATGCAATAGTTGAAACAGTTGGAGATTGTTGTTTTAGGATCAGAGTTGTTTCGTCATGAAAATGAATTAAATTAAAGTTGATTTGCCAAACATCTGAAAAAAAAAAAAAAAAATTAAAAGGTATTTTGTTTAATAAAAATACAGATTTAACAAAATTTCAACTGTTCCTCTAATATATTGTTTGTCTGATGCCTGAATATTTTTCTGTTCTTCTGTCCCCAATTCACACCACCGTTTTCAGATCCAGTTTCCACTCAGCTACTATAGCATGAGAAATTAAGGCACGAAGAGCCATTTTTTATCCCAAGGATTCAATAAATTCAGTATTGGTATTCTCTATTTCTCACACTCACTGCTGAAAATGAGTTATTAGTGGTCTAGTGGGTTCATTTAACTGTATGAAGAGAACTTCATATAATTGCATTGGGAATATTTGACCCTCTAAGTGATACAGGCAGAAGCAAGATTGTCTTGAGATTATCTTTTAACTCAAGTACAGTATTAGCAGTATACAAAGTTCGTTTAAACCAGCATGTTATGTCTGTGAAACCCACATGTATGCTGTATTCAGGCCTGAACCTTAGCAAATATGCATCACACCCACCACTGTTTTTTCAGTTCTACATTTTGTTATATAGAGAATTTTCACATACATACATACAGTATATCACAGTAGCATATATGTAGATTCACAATATATTAGAATCAGTGAGCATTGCCAGCTGTTGCTCTAGCCAGAAGACAGAAACCGGAGTACAGTGGAAATGAGACGTGGTGGGGAAGAACAGAGACTGACAAAAGTGAAAGTGGAGACAGAAGAAACGGGAGAAACAGGAGAAAGAGGTATCAGCCTCGGCAGCGTCTGGTCTCTACTTTCCTCATCACTCTGACTTCATCTTGGCAACCAATAAGGAAAGAGCCCTGTTTCTCCCTTGTATCCCCCATTAAAGCAATGAAGGAAAGGATAAAGGGGCAGAAAAGGGAATACGTTTTTATTTTTATTTTATTTTTTTAAATATGGGGCTTAATAGACAGGGCAAATGTTTTCTGTTTACATTCACAATTTTACTTAATTTGCTCCAACTATACTTTTCCAATGACCACAAAACTGCCACTATTTTCTAAAATATAAAAGAAACAACACATGCTTTGAATAGGGATGCACCTATCTGACTTTTTTAGTCCCGATACGGATGCCTGGGCTATGGGTATCGGATGATACCAAGTACTGCTCCGATATCAGTTTTTAATTAATAAACTGCTTCACTGTGTGGAAGTGAACTTTGCAAAACAAAATGTAACAAATAAAAACATAGATTTAAATAGTAAATTGTACACCAGCAACTTGGTAAGAAATCCTCAAAATTAACAGGAATTACAATTCAAGTGTAGCAACACACTGGTCAAAACCTAAACTTGTGTATATATAGTATAAACACAGAATTGTATTTAATAGATGGATCAATACTGATACCCGATCCTACTATTTGAGTCAGTATTGGCCTGATATCATCAATACATTTTATTAGTAGTTTTGGAGCAGTGCATCCCATGCGTAGCTTTAATCTACAGATATTTGATACTTAAGAAGTTAGGTTATCTTTCTCTTTGTGTAAGGCTTTTGCTGTCAGAGCTTATAAATATCTTTTATCCATGAACCTTCAGTATAAAGATGTTAGAGAAGCATCATGCTGATAACACAAGTTAGACTTCTTATACTTAATTTACATTCAATTTAATTTGTTTTACTTTTCATCTCATGCCACCTCTTAACTCATTTACAATTATTAAAAACTGGTTGACTTACAGTCAGATCATGCAATTTGAATATGTGATGCATGTGAAGCTGGTTGCATTCTGCCATAGCTGAAAACGTAGGCGCCGTCGCCCCTCTGCATTAACAAGTCTCAGCCACATCACTGTAGTACTTTGTCAAAGCCACTTTGCACTATTGTGAGAGATTGCTAGAGGCAATGATACTGGAAATCCATTAGTTATCATAAGTTATTCCTCCAAGCCTTTGTGCTGTCAATGGTGAGCAAGTACCACATTAGCATGAAGGTTTTTCAAACCACACCTTGTTGCTACCAAAACCTCATAGAGGGACAGAGGGAGATGTTTGAGAGAGATTGTCTTAACCTACATAATCAGTTTCTGCCCTGTGGTCTGTAGGCTACGTTAATTAATTGAATGGACAAAATTTGAGGGGTGAGGATTCTTTTACATAAAAATGCTCTCTGCGCAGTTGATTTAGGCGGTCTGAGTGCTCCAAGAGAATGACAGCGAGGGAGATCTTCATTTAACCTTGGCATGTCACTGATTAATCCAAGTTTAATTTGCATATAAGCCCATCTAATTTTGGATTTCAGAGTGAAGCGTGGTGTTGATTAGAGATAGATTTAGTATGTAACAGGTCTGTTTTGGAAAATGGTGGACTGTTGAGCAACACCCAGGCCTAAGAAAACAATAGCTCCACTTATTATAGCAGCTTAAAGTTCTCCGCAGTCACTGGGCATTAGATTTCTTGTAGAATTTTAATTGGCCTACATGCTGTGGGTTATCTAATCTAAATTTATTTTCCACTGGTTCAAAGCTTCAGATGAGGTTCACTGATCTGTCTTGGAAAGAGTTCATGTTTCTACAGCTAATTTCATGTAACTCAATATAAAGGCATTTATTTGAGGTTATTTAAAAAAAAAACAAATATAGCTGATCATTGCAACAGCTATGTTTCAGGTGTTCCTTTGTTATTTATGTGACATTTTTAAGCAGTAGGCTAAATGATGCTGCTTGCGACATGCTTTAGATTGATTGTTTGCAATCAATGTTAAAAATTTCTAATTTGCTTGGCTGTTTTTTTTTTTAAATCTCTTGCTCTGCAGTAATCTTTGCAGAATTCTGCTTTCGTCATAACAGCACATTCTCCGCTGCTCGGTGGTGGCTCTTGTTAGTTCTCTCTCTGTGTAAATGAGGATCATTTTTAGAAGCAGTTCTTACTTGCAGGGCTACTGTAGGAGGAAAAGGACGAGGAGGAAGAACACAATGGAGGAGATGCTCACAGGGTGACAAGTATTTTTAGCTTTCCCCTGGTACTGGGAGGATGAGTAAAGAATAAGGGCAGTTTGTGCATCCCACCTTAGCCTGTGGAGGAGCATGGGCCTGACAGGAGGAGTGATGGCCTTGTTCTAGAGGGCATCATGGAAGTTAACTGTATTTACAGTATGTGGAAAAAATATGATGCACCACTATTAATGTGATTTTGTTTGTTTATTGTGATCATACCACTCTGCTGGCTAGTGACAGTGCTATTGACACTGGTCCTGACCACTTTTTGAATATGGAAAAAAGATATGTGTTTGTCCAGTCAAACAAGGAACACATCTTTGTCAGATAGCCTCCACCCAAACTACACCTGTATACTGAATAGAAAATATACTACTATTCACTACTATTCTTCAGTCACAGAGCATACACTGCACCGAGCGGGAGAGACAGTCTACATACAGCATACATAAGCCCTGTCTCCCTGTACCTCAGATAAGGAAATCCATTTGTTAGACTTATTGTCTGATTTATTGTAAAAACTTGATACAGACTCAAGGGTGTCTCTAATGTACGTTAGTCTCCCCAGAGGTCAGAGTTGAACCTTTAAACACATTGTCCCAAGTTCCTTTTTCACACGCCCACTGCTAAGCTGCACCTGCATAGAATATTATCCTAACATAGTCTTCTCTTGGCACATTGTACATGTAGGTGTCACGCCCAAATGATTCCTATCGATCCCTCATGACTCGGGGCCCCTAACATCAATAGCAGGTGCTATGTGAGATTCAAACAACATTACTGTATGTCAGACATTTATATAAGAAATTATGAGCGCATGCATGGTAAATATCTCCATCAGCTGTCCCATGAAGTATTTAAAAGGGCGCAGGTTAGAGTATCTTGCATTAAGGGTAAAATGTATGATAAGTTCCATGCACATTTATGCATTCATGACCTCTTTGGTCATTGCAGGTGGATGCTAAACTCCCTCGCTCTGGCCACAGATCGCACACAGCCCAGCACGAACAGCAATGTCTTAAGCCTTTTGACATTTTAACTGGATTGGTGGATAATCCCATCAACTTAATCAAGGATTCTTGTCAGAGGCCAAGGCTGTGTTTGCAGCGGTTGTCATAGCTGAAGTTGTCTCTGCAATGTAAAGGCAACACTGTGTGAAACTTATCTATGGTATTTTAGGCTGTCCAGGGCCTAATATTTTCCACTTCTATTTTCAAAGGGGTCTTTCCTTGTGTCAGTCATGAGGGAAACCCTGCTCCCCCTCCTTCATCTCCTCTAGGATGCACCACCTCCTGTGTTGCTCCACCTCAAAGTGCTGCTCTCTACAACGGGCCTAAATCTATTCAAATTTAAAGGAGCGCCACCATTGTGGCCTTTGGGAAAAAGCCTCCTGTGAGTCAACACCTCCCTCCCTTTACTGTGCTTTATGTCGACAGCAAGGCCCAGCTGTTGCTTTCTGTCCTGTGGTCAACCTGTCTGCTGTACCTTTTAGCTTTCAGACAGAGTTAGTGATGCCACTTTCTATTATTGTGATACAGGACGGTCTCGGTGTACCAAGGAAAATAGATCTCAGAGTGAAAGGTTTATTTAATGTTGAGGCATAAACGGGAGCCTCTGCCCTGTGACAGATGATCCAGTCTTTGCTTTGTGGAGTAAGCAGGTTCCATTTGTTTAGGTCAGATAATTATCGATGTTTAGAGGTGAGCAGATGGGCACATCTGCTTTTTTTTAAAGACTATTCATTTCATTGCATTTTTAGGCCTTTATTCGACAGGACAGCTTAAGAAACGAAAGGGGAGAGAAAGGGGGAATGACATGCAGCAAAGGGCCGCAGGTCGGAGTCAAACCGGGTCCCACTGCGTCGAGGAGTAAACCTCTATCTATCTATCTATCTATCTATCTATCTATCTATCTATCTATCTATCTATCTATCTATCTATATATATATATATGGGTGCCTGCTCGCCTGCTCTACCAACTGAGCTGTCCGGGACAGATGTGCACATCTTTTGAATTGAATTTTCTTTCATTATTATTCATATTTTGAACACAACAATCAACAAGAGCTGAAGGATAAAAACACAATTAAGCCCAAAGGCTTGTTTCCATTGAAGGGGAGTAACACCACATGGTTTAAAACATTGAGCACAAAGAGGAAAGGGGTCAACTAACTAAGAAAACAAGGGCTAAATTCCCAGACATACAAGGAGACACACAAACAGACAGTACAATATCACATCTTTGAGCACTTGTTTGGTTATGACGGCTCTAGGAGTCACACACATATAGCTGTGTTTACAGGCAGCCTCCCTATAGCTCCTGTGGTATTAAGCATCAAGCTATTGGAAAGGTTTCACTAGATGATAGATTACCAGACCTGTGCCTGTGTATACCCTTTTACTTCAATTTAGTATTCTTGTTCAATTCAGTTTTTTAAATAGATTGAAAAGTGAATTATGTGGTTTTAAACAATTATACCGTTGCCTGGAGGATTTAGTACCTCTGATGATTTGTCACACCTTCTGAGAGGGTCGGAGATGAGGTAGTTGCAGTGTTATACACCTCAGGGTGTGTGGTCCTGCCACAGCTGGCCACATGTTTAACAAGCTGAAAAAGCTGTGGTGGTGGGTGGGGGGTGGTGGTAGAGGTATAAAACACAATCCTACTGAAAGTGTCTTGTAGCTATTGTTAGCTTCAGTTTTGTCAAAACATGAACAGGAACATTGGAGGCTGCTTTGTGATAAGAGCCGTGCAGTGGTGTGTGCTGCTATTGCGTCACTGCCTAGAGGGGGCCAAAGACTGTATTTTTAGAAGGGAATGAGCATATTTTCTGAACAAACAACGTCAGGCACTCTGCTTGCGTATGCCAGGATTATTGGGACCGTGCTATTTTGAGACTGTGTGTGTGAGAGGGCTTTTTTTCTGGGTTAAGCATGGTGCCAGTACTCTCCTGAGGTTGCTGTTGGATCATTACAGGTCCTATGCTGTGCACAGCATCTGCAGCAGTCAGAAAGGAAAGAGTCAGAGAAACAGGAAGTTTTTTAGGATAGGTCTGTGTCTGCAGTACTGCTGTATAGGAGACATTTATATTTGTGGAGCAGCCGGACGCTCTTTCAGTCAGCTAATTCAGAAAGCATCATTAATCTGTAGTGTATCATTAAAAGAGAAGGTATTACATACTAAATTTGAGCCATATCACAATTTGACACTACTAATAACCCCAGTGAAAATATGTAACAAACTCTTTTTTGTCGAGCAAGTTTGGGTGTGTACATCTTTGACTGTTACTCCCATGACCCAGAATAGGAGAGACACTACTATTAAAATCAAATATAAAAATAGTTTATTTCAACAGGAACAACAAATTGTGGGAAGGAGGGAAAAGCTGAAGCTAAAGTGAACATGGAATATCTGCCTAAAAACTAAGTAAAAGACAAGATTGTGTCTTGTCTTTTCTCTCCATGTACCCTTGTAGTTTAAAATGTTTGTCTCTTTTAAACATTTTTGAATTAGAATTAGAATTAGAAATTGCTGTATTATTGACAATTATATTGAAATGAATATATCCCACTTTTGTGTGTGTGTATATGTATACAACATGTTTTGTTTAAACTGAAACAAAAAATTGTCATATAAAAAGGAAAATTTATTATCAAGATTTAGAAAAAAATATTTGCTTCTAAATAATTCTATAAAAAAAGCAAATTGTTTGGCTGTAACAATCATTGATCAGTGGCTGGGGTATCAACAGATTCATTCATGATGAAGATAAAAGTAAGTTGCAGCGCTAATAAAAAGTAAAACTGTCATGATCCTGTTTGGCCATTGGACAAATAATTCACATGCATCAGCATTACTACAAATCACAGTACCTCATCATCACCCCAGGTTACTAATACATCCTGCTGGACGGAGCAATGTTGTGACTGTATGACGTCCCTCTGTTATGCTGCCTTTTTCTTTGTCTCTCTCTCTCTCTCTCTGTTTGTCTCTCTTTACATACCTTGTGCCACTTCCTTGTATGTGGGTTTCCAGTTGGTGGCAGTTGGCTGGACTTTGATTCACAGTCACACAGTGGTCATGCTCTGGCAGATAATCAGACAGGAAAAGAATCTGTCTTACTGTGTCACACTGAATGACTTCCAAATCGGTTCAGCTGTCACATCTAGCTTTCTCAGAAACACTCGAAAATTTGTTGCAGCATCAGTTGCAACCCACATTCAAACTGTTGCCACATTGTTGAACAATGCTTCAAGTAGATTGTGAAAGCTGTTTATCATCAACACGGTCAACCAGAATGAACACTGTAACCTTCACCTCTAAAGCCTGGCACTAACATCTAGAGGCTTCTCTGGCTTCTGAGCTGCAGGCTTTCCTCTGGGCCTCTCCAGGCTAGCCTAGTTCTATCCCAGTCTTTCCCAAGAGGGCAGTTATTTTCGGCAAAACTTGGCCTTCTGCTCCGATTTATTTTTTCAATGCGTTGGTATTCTGTGTAGAGCAAAGACAATACGTGAAAAACAGTGATGGGAATGATGGGAATAACGTTATTTTTTTTTGAGTAATCTAATTGATTACTCTTCCCATCTTAACGCTGTTACCGTTACTGCCGAAAAATGGGGCGCGTTACTATAACTGAAGCTGTTTTCATCAGACCAACTAGATCTGTGAGCCGAGAGGCAAAGACTTTTTTTCTTCCTTGGTTAGTGGGCCAAGCGCATAAATGCTGACTATTGGCTGAAGTTGAGTAAAAAGATAGTTTCTCTCACTTTGACTCTAGAGTGCCTACTCTCTTTGAAACTAATCACTGTCACTCTCTCACTTCTCCCTCGCTCTAACACACACACACACACACACACACACACACACACACACACACACACACACACAAAAACACACACACCAGCGCACAAGTATAAACATCAGGCCACTTACGTTATTTGTACTACAAAGACTGTATATATTTGTTATATATAATTTTTGCTATAGTGCTTAACAAGCATTATTTAATTTTGCCCAGTTACATGTCAAAAGTTCCAAAACATCTATTGTGTTATTTGTATCGATCCACTAGACATAATATCTACATACATGGCATTTGATTGGAGGCTAGGCTCACTTTGTCCCACAGCATCATTAAAATAGTTTAGATGCGTGTACATTTTTTCTGTTATTGTTGTTGTTGTTATGTATGTCATGTATTGTATTAAGTGTCCATTTCAGTATAATATTCAGATTTATCATAAATAATTGAACATGCACATGTATTTTAAGTTCCATTAAAGAGGAGTGGAGTAACTAGTTCCTTTAATAATTTGTAAGTGAGTATCTAATTTAGTTACTTTTTGGAAGAAGTAACTGTAACTAATTACTTTTTAAAAGGAACTTGCCCAACACTGGTGAAAAATATATAAATAATAATGTTGCACACTTTTAACCAGATCACCACCTAGCCTGTTAGTAAGCACCTACTCCAGCTTGAGAAGTTATACAGCCTGCGTCTTTGTCCTGGAAATGCGTCCGCAAGCTTATTAGGTGAATGTGTCTTCAGTGGTAAGTTGTGATGGCAAGCACTAAATAGGTGGTGGACCAGAGCCCTTGCAGACAACAGGAGCATCACCAAAGCTAGCTTTTGTTCACTGGATAAGTGACGCAGTGGGAATATTAGTGTGATTAGTGTGATTAGACAGAATGGCTGGCTGCCAGAGCGAGGTCCAGTTGCTGCCATCGGTCAGAAAAGAGCAAACATTTGGGTTATGCAATGCTCTGTAGTCATATTTGGGCGGCCAGATGGAGACAGTGCAAGGACAGTTTTGTTGTCGTCCGTCAAACATATACAGTACAATACAGTTTCATCTGCATGGTGACCAAGATCCTGTCCACCGTGCTTTCACCAGCCATATCTGAATACAGACTGAACCTACCTTAACTAGACTTAAATCTTTCTTGTTGAATTATTAACAGGTGTGGAGCTCCTTTCCAAAATGCTACATATGCACTTTTGAAGAATGGAAAAACATTTTAGGATTCAGCCTATAGTCGTAATTGTTTTCTGCTCCAAGGACTAATGTTTTACCTGTCTCTCTTTACAAATATTCAATAATGTCCTCTATCACTTATTGTGACAGAAGCGATTTCTCTTATATCCCTATCTTTATTGACTCCTCTTCAGCTAATGTGTCACCTTAGCTGACAGCCATACCTGCTTGGTTTTGGAGCTGTTCTTCTCTTAGCAGTCAAAAGCAGACTTCTGCAACTCACGCCACCCACACGTTGGTTATGTATAGCCCACACCTACCTTTGCCCAGTGGTTTGAAAACAATGCTTTGTGTAATTCTAAGGCTGCTATTTGTAAAAACCTCAATCATGCACAGGCTCTTACAATGTTGTGCAATGCTCCCCACTCGACTGTAATCCCTCTTATGCTGAGTGAGAACCCCATGTGACGGTGCTGAAGGGCACGGGTGCTCGCCGTGACACACACACACACTAAGATGTGGCCTGTGTATAAGAAGAGAAGTTTATCCTGGAAAACACCAAATGTGAGACGCTGGATGGAGACACGATGCTGATGCTCGTCCTTAGTGCCAGGGCTTGGACTAGACATACAAGAACTACATAAAGCCTATGTCCTGAATCACACGCCGGCTCTCCTCTCCTCTTCATCTGCGTGTGAGCCACGAGAATGAGTCTTTGTGCTTTGTCCTAGAGGAATCTTGCAGCTTCCGAAATTTGTCTGCATGCTACTGTTATCATTTGCTTGCGATTAATATTTTTTGTTGCTGATTGATGCTGGTTTCTGCTTTTGAGTGGTGAATGTTGGAGGAAGACCCATTTGAAGAACCAATAACTTTTTTTTGGAGATCTAGAAATCTGATCAGGGTTAACGGCATGTTTTGACTCTTCTACTGACTGCCTTGTAGGTATTTATTTTCAAATGAATTCACAGCTTACGTACCTTATGCATTTTTTGTTTCTTTCCCCACAGGAACCATCAATGTGGACTTCAGCTGGTGATTTGATAAGTTACCTATAGAACCCCCCTCCCCCCCAAGTCTCTCGTGTCCCCTCTCCCCCTCCTTTCCCTCTCCCCCTCCCCCCTTCCCTTGTCAATCTTCTCCCCATCCTCCAAGATTCACCATGCTTATCAAGGAGTACCGCATCCCCATGCCCATGAGTGTGGAGGAGTACCGCATTGCCCAGCTCTATATGATCCAGGTGAGGTCACAACATCAAATTCTCACCCACACACACCTGGCCGAAAACAGCCAAGTGGTGCAGAAACCAGGAGACTAAAAGAAAGCTGACAGAGAGGAAAAAAAATGAACACTGAGTGTGATCGCAGTGTGCCCAATTATGAAATGATTGGTCACACGTTCTGATGTCGGTGGAGTAATGGAACAAAGAGAGCTTGTGTGCTGATAGATTATCCAATTTAAACTCTGAAGCTGGCTGTTTCCATTCGTCATAGACTGCATGTTTCATCAGAAGGAGTGTATGGGCACATTGCTTTCACTGAAAACGTGCACACACACCTACTGCCACAATGGAGATGGACATACCGCTTTATCTGTGTCAGACAGTTTCATCTGTATAACCAGGCCCTTAGCTGGAGACTGGGGGTCAGTGTAAGAGCTTTAAGGTTTACTGCACCAAGCAGGAATGGCTAATTTATACAGCTTTAACTATCATGTGTGGCAATGTATTTTCTCTTCATATCACTTGTACATAAAAGAAGATTTATTTAATCCAGTGGTAATGCCAGGTGTAGTTCGTGCAGCAGTACACTGGAGAGGCATGGGGAGCAATCACAATGTCTCGGACTGTGGTAACAATTTTGAATTAAGTTCCTATTGTTTAGACATGTTTTTGATACATTTGGGCATTTTTCAGATTTGTATCATTTGAGGAAAATGCTGATCTTGGGACTTGGTTATTTAATGTGTATCACAAGTGGTTTTACCTTTTGTTGAAGAGCAGGTTCAAGTTCCAGGTGTGTTGATCAAGTTGAGTCATTTTGCTGGCTTCAGTGTGTCTTGGTTCTTCAGGGATGCTATAATGTGGAGGTTATATTAACGAAGGAGTGCCTTCATCAGAAAAGAAGATTCATGAGAAATGTGTGAAATATTCATAGTGTAGTGTCAAGTGAAATTAGTTAATCAGTGGGTTTACATGAGCTTCCCTTTACAGCCAACACAAACAACATATCAAGTATCTTTATCTATCTAAGTGTTACCTAGCTGCTCTTCACATTTATTTGAGTTAGGTGATCATACATGGGAGCTGCAATGCTTTACTTCAACCAGGGAGCAGCTCCATTGAAGAAGTTAAACATTGAGACCTTGTTTAAGGAACAGCATGCCTTCAAGCTGTTGACTTTTTCCAACTGTTAATCTTACACACCAAATAATTGGTGTTTATGTTGACAAAGTTGTCAACATAAATAACGGGTAAATATCCACCCACTGGTGTAACTATTAGGAATGCACGATATGAGGAAAATGTCAAATTGACATTATTTTGACTGATATTGCAATTGCGGCATGATTCACGATATTGGAGGGAACAATCCCTTTATGATAATCATTGTCATTTTCATTGAAACACAAATACAAATGTATTATAGTCATATAGTGTGATTTTTATTTTTATTTTTTGGCAAGAATCTGTACCAAACAAAGAATTTTTTTAGTCTTGGAATACAATTTGTAGGCCCAGGACATCTCTGCAGCACCACAATACTTAATTCATTATGGATTGACACATATTTTGCCTTTAACAAATATTGCGCCCCCCTGTGATTTGGATATTGCATGAGACCATATTGCGTTAATTGTGCAGCCCTAGTCCTAACTATACTACAACACAGCTTGATCCACCTGTATTTCCTGAGAGGGTCTCTCCCTCTTTTCTGTACTATAAAAACATTTTTGTCCAAAAGAGTATATTGTTCTATAAAAAAATATCAACATAACTTCTCAGTAGAAAATCTTGTCTGTTGCGCTTCTTCATATCCTTGCCCAGGCAAGGTAATCCAGTTGAGCTGTGGACGGCTGGGAACATGACTCAGTGGTCATACCCCAAAGCAAGCAGATGTTTCAAGACGCTTCACACTTGATCATTTCTTTGGCAAATTAGCTGTATTAAACAGGGTATTGTGTGTGAGTGTTATTAATGATGTGAAATACATAACTACAGTATTAGTTTTGACCTGCTTCACTCCCAGCTCTTCTGCATACCCTGTGTTAGATTTTGTCAGACAGGACATTGTGCAAAGACATTACACAAGGTTTATACAGAGCCTTAATCTATGAGCGAAGCCATTCAGATGTGCATTCTCAAGCAAAAAACAGGTGACCCATAGTTACCTTTCCCCCTGACCTAACCCTCTCTGCACAGCCTTGTTGCTGTGAGGCTTCTGTCACTATGGAAACCATGACATAAGCAGCGTGCCGGTGGTCAGGTTTTGTTCGAGAGAGGGAGTGAATGAAAAGAGGAAATGGAGGATAAAAAGAGTTTGCAAAGTAGGGAGGGGAAGAAATGAGTGATGGGGTGGAAGGAAAAGAGAGAGAGAGTGTGGTGCATTCTGAGCAGAGTGTATTTTGCTCAGCCTCGCTTCATTGCTATGTTACCAGGGCAACTGCAACATGTAGGCCTGCCTGCCTGCAAACCAGCATAGATGAAGTCCGGGCCTTAGGACAGCCTGGCCATATCTGCACCTCAGCTGGTGATGCCCCACCCCATCTCTCCTCTCACTTCTTATTTGATAGCTAGTTGTAAATTCAGTATCACGGCATAGGGATTTGCAGTGATGCACAAAGCAAACGCTGAATGTGTAAAAAATTAAATATGAGAAGATCTCACTGAGTCTCATTCATTCGGCACACATCTGTGTCATGTTCTGACTAAGCATATGTATCTGTGGAGCGGAGTGAAAAGAAGCATCTAAAACAGGAAACATGCCTCACTGACTTGATGGCAAGAGGAAAAGACCAGGATGTGACTACCATCCTGTTAGAGCAGTCAGATCTAAATACAGACAGTAGGCTTTCATGGTGATAACTTTTATTTATAAGGGTTTGGTGGCTGTTTAAAAAATGGTGGATGTGCGCGCGAGAGATTTTTAGGGAGGTGTTAGGGCAGGACTTGAACTCCCAACTCAGCGGCAATTTGTGTACTGAGTCAAAAAGGATTTTACAGAAGAACGATGTGCATGAGAGCACCCCTCCTGCCACTATGGAGACAGTCGGCACACTTCCACAGACTTTTGAAAACTATTTCTATATTTCTGTTCCCCCACAGGTACGGTTTATATCTGTACACAAATGAACAGAGCACACTGTTTTCATTAGGAATCTAACGTTACATTTACTGTTCATTTAAATTAATGTTGCATGTTATCTACGCCCTAATTTCCCTTTTTCCCTCAGGGAACGGCTAAGCCCTGGATAATGTTTTATAATCTTTCTTCTGCTGAACTTAAGAGAATCATTCGTTGCTCCAGGAGGGATATAAAGTGCTGTTGTCACCTGTCAGCAACCTAATTAAAGGGACAGTCTCCTGCGAAACACAATAAAAACTTATTTTTGTTACTTTTAACTAGATTGCTGACTTAACATCCAGACGTAGTTTGCCAACATTTGGAGCTGTCTGTACACAAAGAAAAAATAATTACATTTGGAAAACTCAACCGCAGTATACTGTATCTTTCCAAATATAATGCTCAAGATAATGCACTGATCTAATTGTGATCAGTCCACTTGAAAAGCCAACCTATTTTGCTCTGTGTATGTAGAAAGATAATTGTGTGTTAACATGTCAATCTCAATGCCAATGTCATATTTATTTGTATAGCACATTTCCAAGGCCGAGGCCTACCAAAGTACTTCACAGTAAGAAACAGATACAATAGAAGACACAATAGAAGACACAATAAATAACAAATACTAAGATTTGACATGACTTAACACGATTAAATTCCTAAATCTGTCTACATGTGCGTACTTCTACAGCTGCACACATTTTGATAGGGTTTTGGATGCATTACAATACATGTTTACATATTATGTAAATAGTTATGCAAACATAACTTATTAAACTATGTTTTAACACTGGGGTTCCTGTCGCATGTACTGGCTGTGTGTACGGCCAGTTTGACGGTGCTGTAGCGTCTGTGCTGTGTCTTTGGAGCTGTGTCTGGGCTGTTGAGAGCAGAGCTTGTGGCTAATGAAGGACCTGTCAGAGGTAATGAGGTCCGGAGTGCTGGACGCCTCATGGCTTCCTCCTCCCCACTCCGTTGACTCACTGCCTCGCCTCCATCGCCTCTCCCCACTGGAAGACTGGAGAAATCTGTCTCCCTATTATCCCAGTGCTGCACTAAATAGTGTGTTGAACACACTTTGTTATGTGAAAAGACTGGACAACTGCTGATAAGAGAAAGAAAAAGATGATATGTCAGTAATCTCTGACATTCATGATCCTTGCTCTTTGCTCCATGTATTTTTAATATCATCAGCACTTGGACTATGCTCTGCTGTCAACATACAGTATCCAGTTTTACAGATTTCATAACAATAACAGATTTTCTCTTGCCATGCCACACATTCCAGTATGTGAAGCTTTAAAGTCACCTAGCTGTGTCTACTCAACTGCATCTTTAGGCTCCACCCAGCCTCTCTTCCTGTGTGTACATGGAATGTAAATATGGGAAAGGTGTGGCTCTGTGAGCTGGTTTCTTGGGCTTCCTGATTTGCAACTCAGAGGTGACGTAGCTTTTAGGAAGCTAATAATTTTGGTGTGTTTCTCATCTTGTGTCAGATTCTTATTTGCAAAAGGCACCTTGTCCATTCATTTGTTTGTTTATTTGTTAAACATTTGTTTACAAGGGTAAGGGTTGTCAAGGGTAAATTTATATTCAATTTTGTAAATGTAACATTCCCTTTACACTATACTACTATTATGCAAATATGAACAACTTGCCAATTCACTTCAACTTCCTTTCATTATTCTTCTTTCAGAAAAAGAGCAGAGAAGAGAGCTGTGGTGAAGGTAGTGGGGTGGAGATTCTAGAGAATAAACCCTACACAGATGGACCGGGTGGGACGGGCCAGTACACCCACAAGGTTTACCATATTGGCATGCACATTCCCAGCTGGTTCCGCTCCATCCTGCCCAAAGCCGCACTGAGGGTTGAAGAGGAGTCCTGGAACGCCTACCCTTACACCCGCACCAGGTGAGGTTTGTAGGAAGGCCACCTCCACACCCCTTCAGAGCAGGAGTGAGAATGCATGCAACTCTGCCAAGGCTGCACAAAACTACATTTGTTATTTTAATAAAAGAAATGCTCTGTGCCTGCGTATCTAACTTTCGCAGCTGGTAGGTGTACACACAGTTAAAGTTCCACACAGTTCCTCCCCCCACCTGTTTAGGGGTTAATAATTCAAACCCTTTTTATATTCAGTTTATTACACATAGTAAATGTGATGCATGTTGAGTGTAATCATGCCTAGTTTGAAGTTCTCTTTTAGATGCTGTCCCTCAATAAAAGCCAAGAGAAAAGAAAAACCTCAGAGCAGGGTGTGTTTGTGTGGGGCCTGACAATCAGAGATGTGCTCTTGACAATACTGTCAGGATATTGATAGGCTGCAAGTGCCTGTTGACATCATTTCAACCATTGACAGCTTTGCTGCTGACACCTCAGATGCAACAGGTGGGCATGGCTCACACGTTTCCTATCCTCAGCAGTGAGAGGGTGTTCTCACTCTAAATAAAATAGTAGTAGATGTTGAGCCATTGAGTTGAGAACTAAGTCTCTTAATAAAGGCAGAGGCCAACCCATAATCCAGTCTAGTTTTATTTGGACATTTGTTCCGTTCCATTGATTGTGTTGCTTCTTTTTCTTCAGATACACCTGCCCCTTTGTTGAGAAGTTCTCCATTGACATTGAGACCTACTATAAATCTGACACAGGCAATCAAGCAGATGTCTTCAACATGTCTGCAACAGAGAAGAGGCAGAGGACTATTGGTAAGACAGTTTGGTATTGATCCTGAACCATTACAACAACATAAACTTAAATATTAATTGATGTGTATCAGGCTACTTTAACTCTTAAACTCCAACACAAGCTCAATATACATGCTGTAGTTCTCTAATACAGTATAGCTTACTCTATTAGAGATCCAACAAAGCACGTAAAGACCTTTTTTTTGCAATAGTTATTTAAGGTGACAGTGTAGTATTAGTAGGTTTAGTCTAATGGTGTCTTGATATTGGTCCACTTGTGTCTCAAACAGAGTAGGTGAGGCCCACTTGTGGCAATTTAGTGGTACTGCTTATGTTTTTTTACTGTTTGGTAGCATGCCCATTGAATATGAAGCTGCTCAGAAACAAAGTGACCGTTTAGGGCACGCAGTACTCCACAGCGCTGTGAAGAAACCGTGACCAGGTTACATTGATTGGGATCATTTTAATGAATAAGTCAAGTAAGTATGTCAGTCTGAAATCCAGTTATTAAAAGAATTTAAAGCCTTTGAACACAAGTCCAGAAGTTCTACTACCCCAACCACTTATTTCCATTTGTACTTATGTATGATATTAAAGACACAGAATATGTTACTTAATTCATACAATATATTTAAAATACCTGGCTCCATTATTCACTGCTTTCTGGTCTTTGGCAGACCCAATCGACATTGTGACAGATCCCATCCCCCCGCATGAGTACAAAGCAGAGGAGGACACACGGCTCTACAAGTCAGCCAAGACCCAGAGGGGTCCTCTGCAGGACGACTGGATAGAAGAGTACAAAAATAACCCTGGGAAGACCCCCATCATGTGTGCCTACAAACTCTGCAAGGTGGAGTTTCGTTACTGGGGCATGCAGTCTAAGATTGAACGCTTCATCCATGATGTTGGTGAGTATGGAGTCACAGATGTCTTTTGTCTAATGTAGTAGTGTGTTAGTTCTACTAACACCGTATTTTGACAGGAATCTTATTTTATTCACATCTAAATGTAGAAACCTTATAATTGTTTCTCCCTAGGACTGAGAAAGGTGATGGTGCGTGCCCACCGGCAGGCCTGGTGCTGGCAGGATGAATGGTACGGTCTGACCATGGAGGACATCCGGCAGCTGGAACTGGAAACCCAGCTGGCCCTGGCCACGAAGATGGCCCAGTTCAGTCAGGCAGAGGAGGCCACCGAAGCCAACGGAGGTGCTCCGTCTCCGGACAAACACCAGGAGGTTAAAGAAGTGATCAGCTCCATTGAAGCTGAGGAGGTGGTTGTTTGCTCAGGAGGAGAGACTCTCCAGCCACGAGGTGTACTCACCAAGCAGTGGTCCACTTCATCCCGATCCTCCCACTCATCCAAGAGAGGAGGTGAGGAGCACTACTACTGCTAGTGGCTACTGCTACCACTGCTACTGTTTTGTAAACACACGGTTCAAAGTAGGCCACTTTTCCTTGGCTCAATGGCCAGAGAGAAAGAGAGAGAGAGAGCGCAGCTGTGGTCGAGCGAGCTTATGAGTGAGTGTATGAAGAGAGGAAGCACTGTACGAAAGCCTGAATCAGAGAAATAAGTTTTTCTCATTGTCTTGCAGCGGTTATGTTCTAAAGCACAAATCAACACACACATACACACACACACACCCCTTTGCAGGATGACGCCACAGTGTGTGTCAGGTAAACTTGTGCGTTGATATGAGGCGCTAAAGGGCAAAGCAGCAGTTGGAAATGAGAACAGGCTGCACAACCCACACACCCACGTGGGGGACAATTGCTCTGTGCTGACGCCGGTTAACATCCAGCACACAGAAAAATAAGGAAAGAGAACACACAGGCAAAGGGCAAGATCATGCAGATACAGACACCACCACACACTTCTAGTGGGTCATAACTTTTGTATTGGTAACATATTATACTGTATCTTTTAAGCCTTATTTGTTCAGTCTGCCACAAGACACGTTTTAACCTTAAAGGTTGAGATATACTAACAATTAAGTCAAACAGTTCCATAAGTAAACACAGCCAGTTGTATTTGAGACCTGTTCAGACTGGCAGCTAGTATGTTATGCATGTGAGGAATTCAACAAGGTCATGCGTCAAAAAATCACTTTGCCTTTTCTGTTTGTATGATTTTTCTTTTGTGTAATTCTTTTATGTAGTGAAGTGCTAATCCTCCCAAAATTACTATTTTGAGTAGTAAATACTCACCCCCCTGTAAACTGTTCAAAGTTACTGCTTTGTGTTAAGAACTGCTGGTGGTTTAACTAATGTGGCTTACAATGGATTCCTATGAAGAACAGATTGCCTCAAAACTCTATGCACCACAGGAAGTACCTTAATGGCTAGATTAAAATAAATGTACTAATATCAACCCAGAAACAGCTTTTAGTGAAGAAGCCAACTAAAAACTTTTATAGCACCCTTTTCAGGTGTTTGATACTCAGAAGATCTGACTTCATAAGAAAAGGGAATTGACATCAGTATGGCTAAATCTTTCATATCTTTCAAAAGACACTAGATATTGTTGAAAGATACAAACCGTCTAGCTGTACACAGGTATACACACTAAAAATGGCTCCCAAGCTGAATGAATCAGTCTACTGAAGAGCTCTGAACTCAGATAGTTGAATTGGTAAGATCAAACACCTCTGGAGATAGCTTTTTAGTATGCAGACTTTGTGCCACACTTTGATTTTTTTTTTTTGGCCCGGTGCCTGATGTTAATTGGAATGTTTTTAATCTACTTGACTGTTCTTACTGGCACATCCACATTCGCTGTACTATCCAAATTACCTCCGCTCACCCCTACAACTCAGTGGAAATCACCTGGGTTATTTTTAGCAGTAGCTTTGACATCACAAACCACATGTCCCGGAACACACCCATCTCCGGTGTCACCCATTCCTCAAGGCAGCGCCCACTGTAACTGCCACTTGGACCCTGCCTCTCATCCAGCATGCCTTGTTTCACCCTGTAACTCTCCCCTGTAGTTTTCTCCTGGGCTATTTTTAGCAGCAATGCTGATGTCACAAACTAGAGGAGGCTGATGCTCTTTGCAATGACCCTGCTGTCTACCACTGCTGTTTTCTCCTGTGCACTGACAGCTACAGCTGTGCCCCCATCTCACCAGCCTGTCCCTTAGTGCCATGCCCCCCTTTTCCTTCACACTAATTATATATGAGGCATAGTCTGAAGACGTGATAGATATTAGACAAGACCTGTTTTTAGTATTGCCATTTTCCACAACTGGCAGTTGGTTGTCGGAGTGTTTGTAGCTTGTCTGTGTTACATTGGGCCTCACTTTTCACACAACCCCCCCCTGACCACCAAGCAGTCCATCTGTGAAGAAGAAATGCACCACAGAGACTGTTGCATGTTTATATAACACTGTGTGTGTGTGGGCCGGGTGGAGCAATGTTTCTTTGTTGTAGAGTGTGTTTAAAAAGAAAAGAGAGAGGCTGAAACACATGTCCCAGAATAACAGTGAATTTTTTGTTCATGTGCGGTCTTTCAGTGAGCCCATCACGTCACAGCATCTCAGAGTGGAGGATGCAGAGCATAGCGCGAGACTCAGACGACAGCTCGGACGAGGAGTTCTTCGACGCTCATGGTAACCACAGTTTTGATTTCAAATTTGAGTCCACAGTTAGATCAATAGTGATGTGCTTATTGTGTTCATTTTTCCAAGAACCTGCTTTTTCTCTTCTCCCCTGACTCTGTATGCATCTTTTTAACCACAGATCAATTCTTAAGCTTCCCAGATACCCAGCATGCTTTGGGGCTGCAGTTAAAATAGGTGGGTGTGGTACCACACCCATGCTCTCTGCTGGATGAATTTTGGACCGAGGACGTGGGCCAGGTGTCTCATCCTGACATCTAGTTCAGAAATCACTATCGTCTCTGCACATCAATCCCCCTCTCACCAACACAATCCAGTTGCTGCATCATTATTTATACACACACACACACACACACACACACACACACACACACACAAACACAAACCCACTCCTTTACAATTCATGATACGTCCAAGCAATGAATGACCCCCTTCAAAATAATTCACCAGTGTTTGTATGGTGAAATAATTTCATGATGATGAAAAAAGAATAAGTGTGATGTCATTTATTATATAGATACTGGTTTAGCAGCAGTCGTTAGTCTCCATCTGTTTTGAGCTCAGTACATTTCTGCTAATTTCACTGTGGAGTCAACTGGAATACAATCATTATACTTAATAGCATTGACATCCAATATTTAATTGTTTGTTGCAGTATTCATTTTTGTTTGGATTCCTTGATGCATTTTAGGTGCCTGAAGTGAAAGCACATTACATTTTATCAAATGAACGGACTTAAATGAAGATTGACATAAAAAAAAGTGTCCATAATGCTCTGTCTCATTGACAGTTAATACAGTGATTACTGATATATACTGTATATATATTACTATATATGATTTACAGAAGTTCCTACACTGCACCGACGACCTTATTAAATAATTATTTCATTTTGGTACATGTAGCAGAATTCACTGCCACCATGGGTTACCCTCAGCACAGCTCACAGCCCAGACAAACAATTTACAGGCAACAGTGTTTATTCTGACTGCTACCATTTTAAACACAAAATTATAACCACCAATCATGCGCTGCTGTTTGCTCGGCTACTGGCAGGCGCACAACCCATTACTCACAATGTTTTAACAAATAATCAACAAAACAATATCTCACAGCCCAGTGTCCTCTCAGTCTCAGTGGTGTGTGGCAGTCATCTGAAGGTCCAAGACACTTCTGCATATAAAGGGAGATTTAAGATTTAAAGTACACATCAACAACAATCAGCGGAGACACATTCCCATATTCACAATACACAAATGAGATCGGTGTGTCAAAATGAAGATACACTGTATATGAACATAAGTGTGTGCTTTGGTGCCTGGATGAATCACACGACAGTGGTACAGGAATACAATTTGGAACCAGACTGACTTGGCTGATATTAGATTTCTATCTTTAAAGTTTGTTTCTGGTCATGGTCCTCTTACAGTAGTCCTCTATTACATACTATAACACTTGAGATGTCTGTCATGTTGTGTGGCGGATACTTTTTCCAGTGCAAATGAGTAAAGGAAAGCTTCATGAGAACTCACAGATGTCACATTCAACGTGTCTGGTCTATCATTGTTTATTAATTAGGGGTTTAAATATACGAATGATGGTACAAACTTAACTTGTCTTATAAAGCTAGTATTGCACTACTTATTCATCAAAACATAATAAAACTAATATATCTGCTACAATTACAATTTCTATAATCTAACTACTAAACAACTTGCAAGTGAAGCTGGAATAAAATGTTATTTATTGATTCATTGAACAATAAATAAATTATATAAATGTAAATAAAGATACCTTATTACCTTCACACCTTATTTTTTTTATTCAGTTTAAGACTGGATTGATATACATATTTATAAATGGAAGAAATGCAGCAACTAAGAAAATAACTTAAAAAGCAATACAAAAAAGTCACATGTTGAACCGTGACACATTATCTCATACAATTATGAGAAAAGGGTTTGCATTTCTGAGAAACTGGCTGCAATTTCCTGATTGCAAAGCAAGTCACTATGAAATAAAAATGATTTCCATTTCTTTACAATGGTTTGTTATTTATTTGTAGTATGACTGCTGTGGAAATAAATGGAACTGTATGACATTTGTAAAGTAAATTTTAGATTTGATTTCCAATATGTTAATAAAGACCAAAGTGAACAGGAAGTGGCAGCCTCTTCCTCAGAAATGAAGCTGCTGGCAGTTTTAGAGAAATTATGGGATGAAAAGGGATGTTCTTCCTTTTAAAATCACAGATGCATGTCAGTGGATGGATAACACAGTCCATTCATATGTTAATGTTGATTCAACAGATACATACTAGTTTAAAGCTGTTCTCGATAGGTATTTGTTTATTAAAAAATGTTTCTACTTTGAAAAAAACCCTGTGGTAATAAAACCACACCACTGTCTTCCAGCACACATCACATGTACTACTGTAGATGAACACACAGGTTATACTTAAAACATGAAAATACCCAGTATAACATGTATTTAATGGTCACCACATTGAGTGATGCTTTACATCAAGTAGTTATAAATACAAACGTATCCGTTTGATACGTTATTTGACAATATCTTGTTGGAAAGCTTGGCAAGGTTCCTTTATGTTGGGCACCTGTTTTATTAAATAAATGGATTAGCAATTGTTACTCATACAACCCTGTTAATCGTTATACTGTTGGTGTAATGACAACCTGAATGGCACATATGCTTTAGTTGATGATGATTTATCCTGTGTTGCCTACAGAGGATTTCTCAGACGGCGAGGAGACTTCCCAAAAGGAAATTTCCAAGTGGAACTCCAACGACCTCATAGACAAGTTTGAAGCTGCAGACACAGAGGAAACTCCTGGTATGATGAAGACCATGAGCACTTTATCTTGGAAATTCAGCTGGCTCTGAACTTTATGTTAAGAATGTGTGTGTTTGCAGGTGAGCTGATCAAGGAAATGACAGTGGATTATGAGAGAGCAACCAGTGAGGAAAGACTAGATGAGGTACGTGAGTGTGTATTTACAAAACACAAGCGTAACCCGCAGAATCATGTCTTAAATAGATATTTATGAAGAACCATTCACAGAAAATTCCCTTCAGCACCAAAAAGCTTCCGATAAACTTGATTTCATTATAATGAACATACATAGTCATTTGCATCAGCTTTTATAGTTTAGGGGATAAGCGAAGGGCTGTTTGTTCCTGAGCCTCTTTGTCCTCTTGTATTCAGATGCGTGGCTCTGTTAGCGGCCAAGTTGATAGCTCTCCCATTCCCACCATCACGGTAACAAGGCACCAGTCTGTAAGTAAACATTTTGGCCCTAGTGCACTGTGGGCAACAGTAGCTCCACAGACCCATGATCCACCTGAACAAACCCAGTACCTACTGCCCCTGCCCTTTTTTTCATGCCGTTGCCAAAACCCAAATCCATGTGTATTCCTCAACCTCAACCCCCTCTGTTTAACTTCTGTGTACTTGCAGCTGTGGCGTTGAGTGTACATATAGTGCTTCTATGAAAAGTTTTGTATCAGACTTCAAAGACAAAACTGCACATTATGTTCTATTTAATGTGGCTTGTCCTCAGGGTGTATTGTCCTTGTTTGCTGTCAAACAGTTGTCTAGGTGGAGTGTAGGTGGGCTATGTTTTGTTTCCCTTCATGGTTCTCCACCCTTCTCTGGTTGTGAAAATAAGTTTGTACAAACATTTTGTTGTGCGGTCCATGTTTGAAGAGATGAACACAAATATGACTCACAAATCTGTCAAAACACAAATTTAATTTGATGCGCAAGAGCTAAGGCAATATGGTTTATCTGTGATTTTTTTTCCCTCTTAGTGAGCATGTTGTCTTTGGTCATGCTTCTAAAAAGGATGTTTCATAAGTAAATAAATCCTTTATTGAACTTTCTCCCAAGAGTTTTTCCCTGTCATCCCCATCCATCACCCTTTTTTTTTAAATTTTATTTTATGTTTTCAGGAGAGCTCGTCCCAGCAGTGTCTGCAGCCCTCCAAGATCCATGTGCTGATCTTGGTACTGCATGGAGGGAACATCCTGGATACAGGCGGAGGGGACCAGAACAGCAAGCAGGCTGACATCAACACGATTAGTACAGCTTTCGAAACAGTCATGCGTGTTCACTACCCCACGGCGCTGGGACGCATCGCCATCCGCTTGGTACCCTGCCCTGCCATCTGTGCCGAGGCCTTCTCTCTAGTTTCCAAGTAAGTGGACACACATGCATATGGTCTTCTGCATGCTGTAAGTAATGTGAATAATGATCGACGATGTGTCTGTTTATTGACTAATTGCTGTTTGCTTTTGATGGAACAGATCCAGGTGCAGCTCATAACCATCGCCCCTCCACCTGTGTTTGTTTCTTCACACTCCTCTGTGGACTGCCTTAGTCTTAAAAATATGTTCATTTAATTTTGTTAATTTGGGTCTTTTGTGGCAGCCTGAGCCCATACAGCTACGATGAGGGTTGTCTGTCCAGCAGCCAGGACCACATCCCTCTGGCAGCTCTCCCCCTCCTGGCCACCTCTGCGCCACAGTACCAGGAGGCCATTGCCACTGTCGTTGTAAGAGCCAACCAGGTGTACACAGAGTTCATAAAGTCTCTGAACGGGGCAGTCTTCTCTGGCCAGGTCAGTTACCCAGTATTATATGACATTCTATAACAATTTGTGTGTTTTTGTTCTAAAAGATATACTGTATGTACATAATCACAGTATCGTAGCTGATCCTGGTCTTTCATTTTGTATGGATTGTTACCTTTTTTTATCTGAATGTTCTAATGGGCATAATCACTTTTATTTGTGTTTTATTTGGAGCAAGTGAATAGATATTTTAGGCAGACCTAAACCCTAAGGATGTACTGTATGTAAAAAAAAAAACTAATTCTTGTTTTATTAACTTTATGTCTGGACATTGACCGCTGTAGGTATGCCTCATTGGGGACTGCGTGGGAGGAATCTTGGGATTTGATGCACTGTGCAGCAGCAATCAGACAGTTAATGAAAGCCAGGACAGCAGTCGCAGGGGCAGTGTCGTCAGTGTACAGGTAAGAGACAAAGCATTCAGAGTAGTGAATACATATATCAAATGTGTTTTAACTCATCATAAAATTTCACAAATAGTTTACTATGTTATTTTTTACCTGCATCAAACATATATATATGGTTATATCAGAAATGAGTATTATATTGTACAATTTTACAATTTGTACAATGTAAACATTTTGTCGTTCCTTCATATTAGAGATATGGACTGTTTCTAAAGTGCTGTAAGTTTTTATCACCAATGTTTCTGTATCAACACTGCAGGACCAGGACCTCCTTTCTCCTGGAATCATTGTCAACAGCGGGCACGGGTCAGCCTCTCCGACTCTGGAGGGCAGCCGCCACCTCAGTCGCAGTAACATTGACATTCCTCGTGCCAGTTCAGGTGACGACACCAAGCGACAACTGCCACGCAAGAGAAGTGACTCCTCCACCTACGAGCTGGACACAATAAAACAACACCAGGCCTTCCTCACCAGGTGTGTTGAGAGCGGGATGACAAAAATCTTTAAATGGGAGATAACCTAATTTCTTGTGTTATATTCTGTCTGAGTGTGATTTAGTTTAATGACTTTGTGCTTTCCTTCCAGCTTACACTCCAGTGTTTTGCGAAACGACACAGTCTCACGCAGGTCGAGCAGCAGCGCTATGCTGGATGGAGGCTCCCTGGGAAAGTTTGACTTTGAGGTCTCTGACTTTTTCCTGTTTGGCTCTCCACTGGGCTTGGTACTCGCCTTGAGAAAGACTGTCATTCCAATGCTGGATGGTAAGCTAATTAGGACAGAGGTTATAATGTAATTAGTAATAGTACACATTGTTTTTGTTGCATTTGACACATTATGCAAGAGTGAAAAAAAAACTTTATTAATAAATAAATTACTTTTCTGCACACATTAGCATAATGACCTGTAGAAATCATACCTGCAAAGTTCTTTTTCATCATAAAGTGATAACTGTACATATGGTTGTCATTATCAATATTTAAAAGCTAGTTACCCAAACCCTAACCCTGTCCTCTCTCATGTCTTTGGATCGATTTCTCCCCCTAGTGGCCCAACTGCGGCCTGCCTGTCAGCAAGTCTACAACCTGTTCCACCCAGCCGATCCCTCGGCCTCCCGCCTGGAGCCTCTATTGGAGAGGAAGTTTCACCTCCTGCCTCCCTTTAACGTGCCCCGTTACCAACGCTTTCCCCTGGGAGATGGGAACTCTGCCCTACTTGGTGAGCCCTCTGCACCGATGATGTATAAAAACCTCAGTTATATTAATTCAGTAAAACTCCTGTCATGAGTTAACAGAATTTACAGTTGATGTACTGTATGTAGTTGTGATTCACACATGCAGACACAAATTCAAAATTCCCTGTAATAAAATGGCTGTTTTTTTTTCTCCTTAAAGTTAATATCACATGAGCTGACACTGATTGTCCCATTTCCCAGGAATGCTTGCCATAGACAACACCTGCCTTAAAGACACCTTTGTAGCACACTATATGTTCCTTCATACACAGAGTAAACATTGTCTCAACTACTGTTTGTGCTTCAACTTCTTTTGTGAAGTGGTTTATTCATCTAAATGTGCTCATAGTCCTGCTAGTGGTTTCTGTTTGCGCATTCATTATAGCATAGTTACCCACAGGAGTAACCCTTAGAGCCTCTCCCTACCCTTTAATACAAATATCTGTCTGTGATTCCCCAAAAAGTACACAGAAAGTAGTAAGGTAACTATGAGTAGATATTTTCTTTCTAGGTTCAAATACACACATTCACCATTGAAGCAGCTGTACAAGCATGATATTTCTTAAGCACTTCAGGCCAAGGTTTTTTGTGTCAGAGAAGTTTTCATCGTATGAGCTTGTATAACTTATTGACAAAGTTTTCAGTACAGATTAAGTTTAAAGACAAATTCAAGATCATTTTTTGGGTTAAGTATGTGCAAAATGTTTAAATGCCAATTCCAGGGCATTTACAATCTTAGAGTAGTGTTATATGATGGTATATTTATTTATAGTATTTTTATATTTATTTATAGCCGTTGCAATTCAAAAGAAATAGGCTCGACTGAGGGCTTGACTCTTGTTTCTTGTCTCATGTTCAGTTGTTCTTGCTTCAAATGTTTTTGTGTCCTCTTGTCTTCTTTTCCTCTTTCTCTCTCGGCCTCCTGTCCCCATATCTGCATGTGTGGCTCTCTACCTCCAACCCCTCCCATACCTCTGCCCCTCCACCTCCCTCTGTAGTGGAGACAGTCCAGAGCAACGCTCAGCTGCTACTTGACAGTGGGCCTCCGCTGTCCCTTCGCTGTCAGGATACCATCAGTGAGACCTGCATCCCTGTACCTGTGCTAAACTGGCCGGAGGGCTCCCTCAAAGCCACACCCGCCACTATGGAGTGTGTGTAGCCTCTCCCATTCACCTGCGTCTGCCTTCACCCCCATTCACTGTATCTCTTATTTCTGTTTGTTACAACCTTCTTGCTGTCACATCCAAGATGCTCAGATTTATACCCATCATCGCCTTTCTGAGTATTCCCATTGCTGTTGTTTCAAGAGTCAAGAGCTGCATGCACCCTTTCTTGCAATATCTTTTCTTTTATCTAAATTACTTTGTATATGATATTTAATTTCCTTGTTGAGTTCTTGGCCTCATATCTAGTTAGAAATTGTTACAACTTGCCATGGACATACTTTGGAAAAAATGATTAGCATCTCATGTGGTGTTACATTTTGTTATGTTGCCATCACATATTTATGCCACCATCTATGTTTTTCAGGGATGCAACCTTTTGTGTTTGTGCTGTGGTTTATTAAGCCGGGTCTCAGTGTGTCTGCATCACTCCATAATCCATAATATCAATATCATTTCTACTATCATCCACATTTCAGAGACGTTTTGATGTGAAGACTGCGCTGCTTGGGATGTTGTGATGTGTTTGCACAGTGCACTGTAAAGTCGAGCTCTACCTGTGCATACTGAATATACTGTTACCTATTTTTGGGATAAGAGTCAGAGGTTATCTGATTTAAAAACAAATTCTTCAGCACTATTTCATAATTATCTTCTTAAGAGATACTAACACATGGGTGTGACTGTAACACGTGTGCACATTTGTGATTTTAAGTGTTATATGTACTCATACGCCCGTATTTCCCTTAGTCGGTTGCAGAAATCTGACCTTGGCCACCATGCGGCACTGTATGGTTTCACATGTCCTCTGAAACTATGGTGCCTGCAGTCACATTTCTCTGCTGCCACCCTAACCCACATCTCCCTCCCCCTCATCACTATGAGTTCCCCTTACTTGTGTCTCTGTCTAATAAGATCTCCTTGTTTCGGCTCAATAGCAGATGTTGTTCAGTCTCATGGTGGTGTCTTCATGGACAGTTCGTACCCCTCATCCCCCGTAGCGGGCCCCCTCTCCCGGGGCCAGCGGAGGGCCAGTGAAGTCAGCATTGCCAGCCAGGTCTCAGGAATGGCAGACAGTTACACTGCCTCCAACATAGCCAACAGTAAGTGTTCTCAACACCAAAAAGCCTCTCGTCCTTCCACTCACACAAACACTGGTCTACTTATTCTCCCTTTTTCTTTTTCTTTCAGTCTAAATCTTCTCTATATTTCTATCTTGTTTGTTTTTCCGACTGCTCCGACGCTGACTCTCTCTCTCTCTCTCTCTCTCTCTCTCTCTCTCTCTCTCTCTCTCTCTCTCTCAACCCCACTACTCTGACTCTACATACACCCTGCTTTCCAGCTGGAGAAATCTAGTCAGCCAGATAGCTTACTCTTCTACTTAGCCAGACTTAACACCTGCATTGTGACCAGACTGTCATGCAGAGAGTTTTCTCCATCATGTTAAAATTCAAAGTCCCAATATGAGCAAGAAGAGTCCTAAAAATGAGCCAGTTTAGCGCCACTTTTCACTGTCTGTCTTATTCTTCTCCACTGTCTAAATGTAAATGCAATGAACGAGTGCTGCATTTCTCTAATGTTGCAATGCATGTGGACAATTTCCCCTGTCATCCATTCCTGTATTGTCCACTCCCTAGTGTGGTGTTTGCGGAGATGACTAGTATTCTATTGTTTTATGTGAGATTGTCCTCCAAAGTCCCCCTGTCATTCACTATTTCACTTTTGTTACCAGAGCTTTTATTTGTACCTGACATTATTGTTCTGCAAACACACAGTACCACCCTGGAGGTGCACATTAACTAATTATAACACATTTTTGTTCATGCGATAACAGAGCATCAGAATATGTTCAACAGCATCACCCTGCCCTACTAACTAACTGTCACTGTACTAACAATTATTTTCCAGCTTTGACGTTCACAGTTCTGTTTACGACAGCTTACTAACACCGGACTCATCAACAACATCACTCAACATCACTCTTCAAACTGTTTAAACTGTCCTAAACTGTCACATACCAACATGCATTCATTTTTCATGTGATTTTTTTATTTCTCTTTCTTTTCTCCCCATAGCCAAATCATGCCAAATTAACCAATTCAAAAAGTTCAGCCTTTTGTCCCAACTCGCCCTTTCATCACAAAACAAATTCTTCCTGAAAAGTCCTCCTAAGTCCCGTAAGAAAACAAAGGCTGGCAAGGCCGCAGGATGTCCTGATGCAGATCTAGTAGCAGAGCTGGACGGTGCGGCAGAGACTAGTGCCCGTCTAAGTCCCACTGGCCAGCACGAGAACTGCCTGTCACCTGGGCTGGAGTGTGCTATATCTGAGCTGGTCTCACTGGACTCCCAGGCTGAAGTGGACCAAGGTATTATTCTGAGAAAGGGGACTTCTAAAATCAACGTGAGGCTACAGTTCTTTTCTGTGCGCTGTACTATACTATGTCAAAGTTCAAACACTCAACGCTGCTCTTCTAGAAAGCTTCTTTTTCCTCCCCTTGTATTCTTTCAAAATTTATTTCATAAGTGGGCGCCTGGGTAGCTCACCTGGTTGACATCACGCCCCACGTACATTGGCTCAGTACTTACCGCAGCAGCCGCGGGCTCAGTTCTGACCTCATATCATGCCATGACTCCTCTCTTCCCCTTTTTATGTTGTCAGCTTTTCTATAAAATAAAGGCCTAAAATGCCCAAAAATAATCTTAAGAAAAAGATTGAATTCATAACCTAAGGACATGAAGCAATCACTTACATTGATGAGAAATAAAACTTTTCCAAATCCATCAATCCTTTTTTCATATTCATACTAACATGACTAACTTCTTCAGTTGCTCATATATAATCACGTGTCATTAACTTTCTTTTTCTTCCTCCTGCATTTGATTTTCCTGTTAACTAATTCCTTAACTTCCTTCTTCCGATTTCTTTCTTTTAGCTGAAGAGCTGCTGAGATCTGTGTTGATTTTGTGGTTTAAGATGGAAATTGTCTTTTTTCTTAAGCTTCAGGGGTGTTGCATCTTCGCATGGCATCGCATATCTCACACTGACTCTTACAGTTTCACCTTACGTGCCATTCACTCCATTCCCAACGCAGTTGCAGCACGTTGGTGGGGCACAAAGCGGCTGGATTTTGCCCTGTACTGCCCCGATGCTCTCACCGCTTTCCCCACAGTGGCTTTACCGCACCTCTTCCACGCATCATACTGGGAGTCCACTGATGTTGTATCGTTTCTCCTGAGACAGGTGAGTCAACATAAGAATACTAATAATTCTTATGTTATAATAATAATAATAAGAAGAAGAAGAATAATATCACTTATGACCAGCAGGCTGTTAGTCCTTTTCAGAGTTACTGAGGATGAGTCATTGAAATTTCTCCTGTAGGTCATGAGGCATGAAAACTCTAGCATCCTGGAGCTCGATGGCAAAGAAGTGACTGAATTCACTCCCTCTAAACCTCGAGAGAAGTGGCTCCGCAAGAGGACCCTTGTGAAGATCAGGGTAGGCATCAGGGTGTCAGAGTTAAGTGTCAGGGGACACAAAACCCTGAATTCCTTACTTGTCTCTGACCTCTTTTCTCATCCATCAAATCTCATTAAATGAAGGAAAAATGCCAAATAAGTGAAAATATGTTAACAATCTGTGACAAGTCAACATCACCAACTTGTTTTTTGTTAAATGCCATGGACAAAATTACATTTCAGTATGTATCTTTCTTTCACTCCTTTGACAGAACGTGACTGCCAACCACCGCATTAATGACGCAGTGTTCACAGAAGATTCCCAGCAGGTCGTAACAGGTCGATTTATGTACGGCCCTCTGGACATGGTCACCTTGGCCGGGGAGAAGGTGATCTCTTTCGCCACCACAACAGCACAGTAATGTCTGTGTCACCTTTGTGCTCATGGTATTGTAATCCTGTACAGGTTGATCTCCACATCATGACCCAGCCCCCATCAGGAGAATGGGTGTACTTCAACACAGAAGTGACTAACAGTAGTGGCCGTGTGTCATTTGCCATCCCAGAGAGAAAACGTCTGGGCATTGGAGTCTACCCAGTCAAAATGGTTGTCAGGTGAGATTAGTTTGACCATTTCAGAAGACCATTTGGAGAATAAATCACTGATTCAAAGCGGATTTAAATAGGTGGGTTTTGAGTGGGGTTTTGAAAGAGGGTAGTGAGGGAGAATGTCTAACCCTAACCCTCCAGACAGGGGTATGACATTAGCAATATTGTGCTAATGTTTTGCAGTGTGTTTTTTTTCCCCTGTCCTGTGTTCATGTTTGTATACGTTCTGTGTTCCTAAAAAGGTTTCTAACATCTTTAATTGTTTTATATACAGCATAAAAAGGCCTATTCCCAAACCCTGATGGCATATCACAGTTTACTGAATTATGCAGGCTATTTTTCAGGCATTTTATCAAGAAGCCTGGTTTATATTTGTTTTTAGCTCAGTTTTATGCTTGCGTTTCAGTGTCCTCAAGTGGATTGTTGCGATAAAACATTTACTTGGTAACTCCATTTCCATACTTTCTGTTGTTCTTTTCATTCCTCAGGGGTGACCACACATGTGCAGACAGCTACCTGACAGCTGTTCCACGTGGCACAGAGTTTGTTGTATTCAGCATCGACGGGTCATTTGCTGCCAGTGTGTCAATCATGGGCAGTGATCCCAAAGTGCGGGCAGGAGCTGTAGATGTTGTCAGGTACCTAGCTGCTCTTCTTCTCCTGTTTCTTGGGTTTGAGTCTCTTTCAAACTGAAGCACATTTTGCATTGTTATTTATGTCTCAATTCTGTTATCTTGTTCCTCCTCATTGCAGGCACTGGCAAGATTTAGGCTATATGATCATCTATGTGACAGGACGACCAGACATGCAGAAGCAGCGGGTAGTGGCTTGGTTGTCTCAGCACAACTTCCCTCATGGCATTGTCTCCTTCTGTGATGGCCTGGTCCACGACCCACTCAGACACAAGGCCAACTTCCTCAAGTCCCTGACAGAGGTCAGACTGGGAGAAAGGGAGGATTGATGGGGGGGGGTCTATGTGCAGTACCATAGTGTGTTCATGTGTAGTGTTGATCTTTGTGGAATGAATAAGGAATATACTAGAGGTGAAAACAAAAACAATGATGACATTGTACAACTATAAGAGAAATATTATCTCAATCGCAAAAAATACAGGGTGCCAAACAATTCTCTTGTTCATTTGGCTGATCCCAGGTGAACATGAAGATTTTCGCTGGCTACGGATCCACCAAGGACATCTCAGTCTACACCTCCGTCGGCATCCCTCCCTCCCAAATATACATCGTCGGGAGACCCTCCAAGAAGATGCAGTGCCAGGTACTATTTGATTATTTATTTCATGCATTTATCTTGCTTTTCAAATTAATATTGAATTCACTTATTACAAGGATACTAAAGTAAATACCAAAATTATTTACTAATACTGCCACTATTACAACCAATACCTCATTTAACTGAATGAATAAATATCAGTTAACTGAATCAAAACTCTCTGATTCTTCATAGTTGACATAATGTCTCTTCTCTGATCCTCTCAACAGTTCATCACAGAGGGATATGCGGCTCATTTGTCCCAGCTGGAGTACAGCCACCGTTCTCGGCCAGCTAAGTCCAGCAGTGCACGCATGGTGCTACGTAAAGGCAGCTTCGGCTTGGGTGCAAACAGCGACTTCCTAAGGAAGAGGAACCACCTGCTGCGCACCATCTCCTCCCAACCGACCCCCAGCTCCCCAACAGGCAGCATCCACAACAGGCCAGAACGCACACAGAGCCAATCAGACGGTGAGAGACTGGAGCGGGATCGGCTGGAGTGCGCTCACAGCCACAGCCAGGGAGCAGCACAGCGCAGCATGAGCATCACAGCCAGCTGCTGGGGCCGCAGCAGCAGCACCAAGCTGGAACCAGGCGTTCTTAGCCCCAAATAGGATCAGGAAGACCTGTACCTTTGGGAGAGTGATGAAAAGTATACATTGCTGAGGAAGAGACCCATGACAAAGATAAATGCAAAGAGTGAAAAACAGTTGGCTTGCACCAGATGGGTAAATACCACAATGAAAACAATAGGTGCTACAAACCACTCTTTACAAACTAATGCCAGTTACACTCTACTCAGATATTTATGAACAGAGGCTACAGCTATATTTATTATACAACAGACACAAAACTCAACTGGCATTTCAAGGAGCATCTTCCTGAACCAGAAACATGCACATAAATAAAAAAATGCATATATTGTAGGGATCCAGACTGTTTCTACTGTTTAGTAAATATTTATCACTCTTGATTACAAGGTCAGTTTTCCTCCAACAGCGGGCTTTTAGATTGGAGATGATTACACATACAAGCACCCCATTGCTGTATATTTAAGATAATAACACAAAGCGGTTACAGACAGCCTGCATCAGGTCCCAGTTCAGATACTGTTCTGATCCCGCATTGTAATTGACACTGACACCACAAGCACAGCAATTACAATAGTTTTAATGATATGTCCTTTTTATGTGATAACCAGATATGTTCGCGTCTGGGAGCAGAGCGGAGAATCAGATAAAACTGGATTGAATGTGTTTCTTTTCTCAGTGTGACCAAACAAACACACAATCATTTAGACAAAATGTATCTTTTTCCGATTTGTTTTTAGAATAAAAGCTTAATTTACCAACATTAAAAAAAACTAATATTTGTTCTGTAAGCCAACATGAACGGATGTTATCACAAGCGATGACTAAATAATGTTTTAGCAAACCATACAGTTCAGTTTAGCTTGTTTTCTAGTTGTCCATCAGACCAAAGAGCCATCCTAATATCACATGAAGCAAACTGCAAAATTACCCTTTAATGATGATTGCAGCTTAAACATTTCCTGGGATTTTCATAGCATTTCACCACATCTCACCACACTACGCTGCTGAACCTTCCCGAATCAGTAATGGTTGACTCGGCTATAAGTAAACTCCTATTACTATACGTTTAATGTGCCAAAGTAAACAGTATAGAATAATATACTGTACGTGAACAGCGAGGAAATGATTAAGGTCTCCTGTGAAAAAATGGAATAGATTGTGTAATTATGTAGTTGAAGGGTTTAACAAGGGTTGTACATAGTTGTTACGTGACAGTGCAGATCTGGTATCTGGTCCACTGAAGACCAGTGTTAAGTGTCTTCTTCACTCTGGGGGTAAACACCACCTCATTCAGGATACACTTTAATGATTGATGATGCTGATTATTATTTAAGATTATAGATATTTAAAAATATATTGATTTTGTGAACAAAATGTGTTTTTATTATTACTTTAACTATGATGTGGTTTTGTTTTTTTTCCTCAAACTTCAGTTGCAGCAGCCAAAACTCAAAGAGGTCTTTGCCTGGCACAGTATTGTATTTTTATTATGTTATCTTGCAGATCACCAGAATTTATCAACAGAACTGTTATCTTGTGTCATATATTGTATGTTTATTATCTATTTTGGAATATTTGGGATATGGCTTTTTTCTGGTTATCCCTAAGCTGTACATTAGGCGTTGAATGTGCTCATAGATAATTCTCTTTAAGTTAAGGTCTCTTTTCTCTGTTCTCCTTTTGCACCTTTAGAGGAAGAACAATTTGAAAATTGTAAATCTGTACAAAATGCTGTCAAAAGTAGGAACACAGAGCTAAGACTTAACATTATGCTGTTTGCCATTTTTTCCTGACAAGGGTACAACATTTGTGATTTATTCATTTAAATGATGTTTATTTGTCCCTCTAATAGGTATTTATAGAGCTGACTGCAATGGACCAATATGGGCTTAAATGTAAGGGAAATGTGCAATATTACTCAACTGCACCACAAGATCAAACCGATTGTGTTGAGGAACACCGCACAGTGCATTGACAATCACTTCAACAGGCACCTATTCTACAAAAAATATCAGAGGGAATCTGAACACATCTTAGCACTCAACAAACGCACAGGGCACACATGCAACATTTGTAGAATCCATTTTTGAGAAAAAAGATTTCTCACAAGTGCCACTGACCTGATAATGGTGTGAAATAATAGTGCAGGTTTTTTCTTGTGGACAGATATGATCTGTCTTAACTTTGTTTTTGAGGTTTTGATGAAGTCACTTAACATTTAAAAGTGACCCAGAAATCAACACTCAGTTGCCATTTTATTAGGTACTCTTACAGTATGTAAAAAGATACACTTACAGTATGTAAAAAAAATAATGCAGTCCTGCAACAAATCCTTCATTAAACATTTTAATGTGTTACCTGTTTTAGAGAGGATCAATTTAATGGTCATTTTAAAGGCTGTAGTTTGTGATGCTGTTGAAATGTTTTGTGTTATACTGAGAGGTGTTTCTAATAATCTGACCACCCCTTTATATCAATGAGGGTAGCCCTAATGCTAGATAACTAAGTGTACATCCCAATGCATAGGTACATATTACTTGCTTGACCAGGGCTGTTTCTAGCTATCCTAGTGAAGAAAAGTGTAATTACAAACTGTTTTACAGTTCCTCTGCATTTTGACTATCTTTTCTGCATTTTGATTTGGCTTAAAGCCATATATAAAACTCTTTTGAAATTTGCTGATTGAAGAATGGCTGTTTGTACATTGATAGTATTTAGATAAAAGGAAAGGCAATGCTGTAAAACATGCACACATCTTAAGTTGGTTATCTACTGAACCATATTATGTCTTTCCTCTGAATTGCCTGGATATTAAAATCCAGAGAATGTAAAGACGAAGCGGTGCAGTTATCTGTGAAGTTTAGATACCTCTGGGCAATCGCTTTGATTCTGCTACTGACACACACATTACCAGAGGCCTTACATTTCCCTTTTCTGCCTTACATTGGCCATTGTGTTGTGAGGCCTAGAACGAACACTGCTCACTCCCGAATTGACTTCATGGAAAAGGGTACTGTTTACTTTTTGGAAATAGGAAAAGGCCATATTTTTTTCTCAAAAGGCTTTGGCTTGTTTTCACTTAAAAGGAAATGTACAAAAGAGAAACTTGTTTGACATATTTCACTAACATTAGGCAATCTGTACTGCATCGGTCTTAATCTGTTCCCCAGGTTAACGCAATGTTAACCACTGTTAGCATTTATGGGCTGTATATATATATATATGCAACATACCTTGGTAAATATTTTAATTGTACAGGATCTGTATCTTATAGGTTTTTGGATAATTTGTTGTCCATTCCCTCGTGCTTTTATGTACAGTGTATAAAGAACAAATAAAGAACCATTCAGTCATTTTTGCCTTTTTTCACACTCAAAATGGTAATCTCATGAAATGAATATCACAAGGATAGTCTCTTCAAAGATCAGGGCATATTTAATTAAAGATGATTCATTGTAGGTAATACATTTTTTCAAATTTTGGAGTCAGTTCACACAAATGTAGTTTTGTTCTGTGAACCAAAGAGAAACAAAATGTGAGATGTAAAGATGAGTATATATCTACGAGTGGGTGTAGGGTATGTAGCCAAAAGAGTCAGACAAGATACTGAACACTCAAACAAGCTTCTTAATGTCTTTGATTTAAAAGTACAACATGAAACGGTTAATTTCCAATTAAGAAAACATTTGAATGGTCTGTTGCAGTCACACATCTGACAAGTACAGAAAACTTGTACTACTAATCGTACTTGCAGTCCATTCAGGATTGAACCTTAAATGTACAAACTGATATGCTTTCAAACATGGATAAAACAAATAAGCATTAATCAGCAAATGTGCAAACTATGTGGGACTTCTTCCTTGCGTAGAGTTCCTTTTGCAGATCTCTGTAGGATCAAAACATTAAAATCTCTCACTAACTCCCGCATAGATAAGGCAAATCAATAGGAGATACTGGCTTTTACCTGGATTAAAGTCATTACTGTACATGACCCCTATAATTTGTACCTCCACTACTGTACAGAGAAATCAGAGGCAACTGTTTGAAATTATGATGTAAAATGCAGCTTCTTGAGGCTGCTGTCCTGAAGAAGGTCATGGCATATTCTACTTGTTGAGTCCCAGTTTCCTCTGGAAGGCATTCCAGTCTCCCTTGGTGGCTTGCTGTGGGATGAATGGACGTTCACCATTACTGTACATACATTAGATGGATATCAAAGTTATAACTGAAATTTTCTCTTGTACCTTGTTGATGTCTTTGTGTTTATCTCGGCTGACTATCTCCTCTATGATCTCTCCTTCACCTCTCACCAATCTGGAGGAAAAAACGTCATTCATTATTACATCATAATGTTAGAATTATGGATTATATGTATTAGCTCTTCTTGGAAATTTGGGGTTAGGCTGGAATGAAAGTGTTTGATCATGCTGTGAATCTGAACAGACAGGTGAACTGCTCCTCTACGCTTACCTGTTGCGGATTGTAAACCATGTACTCTGTAGCTTACCTGGTCCGTCCGGTTTCAGGGTCTACCACCCTGCGGATCACACTCTGTCTGGCCTCGTACTCCTCTTTGGTGAGGGGTCTTTTAGTGGAGAGTCGGGCCTTCTGCTCATCTGTCATGACTGCAGAGAAAAACAGAGTATAATGCACTAGTGTGCCTTTTCTTCTGATAATCATATTAGGTGATTACCGGTATGATACTGTGATGCAATATTAATTTGTCAACCACACCATTTATACTAGTGAGGTATTTAATTTGCTGAATTATACACCCATCTATTTAGGTAGAGAACAAACATCTAAACTGTGCAAATTAGGGCTGAAACTTTTATTTATTTATTAGTCCTTTAGACTATAAATTGTCAGAAGAAATTCCAAAAATTAAAAACATAAGGAGATTTTTTTTAAAACATTTTTAGTTTGGCTAACCAACAGTCAGAAACTCAAAGAAATTCAATTTGCTGTGAGAAAAAAAGTGATACTGATTATTCTACATCACTTTAACAACCAGATGGTGAATTTAAAACCCATACTGTATACATGCATGTATATAAACAACACTGTGTGGTGTGATGTAATGTCCTACCAGGCCCGAGCTCCACTGTCCCCTCTTCGCTCTGCCACACCTCCAGGTAGGATGGAGGCTTCTCCGTCGGAGGAGTGGGCAACAACACCACCTCTGCTTTCTTCTTCTCCTCCTCCTTCTTCTTCTGTTTCTCTTTCTTCTTTTTCTCCATTTTCTTCTGTTTCTTCAGCTTCGCCTTCTTCTTCTTCGCCTTCTTCTTCCTAGCTTTAATTTTCTTCTTCTTTGTCTTTTCATCACTCGACGAGGATGAAGACGATGAGGAAGAAGAGGTGGATGATGAAGAAGAAGAGCTTCTTCTGCGCTTCTTTCTTTGTGTTTTTACATCTGAGTTAAAGAGAAGAAAAAGTTCAACAGAGGTATTTGATAATAACGCTTCCGTTGCTGTCAAAGCTTCTCATTTAAATATTTTAAAGTCCCAACCTTGACTTTTGTGAGATGTTTTTTTTGACGACCTGCTTCGACTTCTGCTGCTGGAAGACGACGTCGATGATGAAGAAGAAGAAGAAGAGGAGGACCGTCTCCGTTTCTTCTTCTTCTCGTGTCTTTTCTCTCTGCCAGCGCTGTCAAGTGACCTGCTGCGATCCATTGAGACAACTGAGTGAACTTAAATCCACACGCAAAACCTGGTTGAAGATCATATATAGTAGTAAGTGTGCTGCTTCAGCCATTGAAGACTGGCTCCTTAAGTTTACGGAAGTATACGCGTCTCCAATTGCCTACCGTCGGTTTCCGGAAATACAACACAAAGGTTCCTAGTTCCTACCTTCTTTAACTGTCTATGGTTGAAACCAACCTGTCTATGGTTTAAATACAGCGACATGATGAGTTCTGGGTCATGTTTTTACCGTGTTGGAAAGTAGTACTCAGAGCCAATACTTTATTAAACTATCAATACACCTGTGTAAATTTACTTTGTTACAGATAATAATCTTTTAAATTTAAATAGAAGTACAGAAGATTTATCAGAAAGGTGTGCTTAAAATTTGACAAACATAGGCCTACTCATTATGCAAAATGACCTTTCTTAGAGTGTTATTGGATTATTCATAAAAACAATTATTTTTCTTATGAAATACTGGATACTTTCACCCCCAGTAGAAAACCTTAAATGTGACAACAATGTGAGAGAGTTAAATCCCTTTTTGGTTAATCTGCTAACTACTTATGTTGCGTTGTTTTGTTTAAAAGGTCCTAAAGCAGCACAACTTGGAAACACTGGCTTCATCAATAACCATGCATCATATTTTACAAGTTGATCATATCTCATAAGCGCAGCCGTCAAATAAATCTAGTGAAAACATTTCCCTCTGAAATGTAGACATATTTGTATACATTTGCATTAGTACAATACTTGAGTAATTGTATTTAGTTATGTTCTACGATTGTTTTTTAGTTTGAAATATGACATTATTGTACTATTCTTCACTGCTTCACACTACATTCAAATACATGTTTCACATAAATCTGAATTGTGTTAGATAGTTGGTGTCACTGTTATCCTTTAAAAAAAGAAACATCTTACTTTGAATTTAGCCTACATCGACATAACTTTTTTCTTATTTGTTAAAAAAAACAGCAATGTTCCCTTTACCAGCCTATTTGGCTGTTTAGTATGCAGATTAAATATCACATAACTATGTCCTCTGCATCTATCTTCTTCTTTTCAATATCTTCCACTAGGCAATGAAAACAAGTCCAAGTAGTCAAGCAGATTAGAAAGATCCATTCTATAAATATCTAGGGACCCAAACTAACCCTTCCAAACTCAATGAACCCACAAAAACAACGTCACCTGTTGACCCCAATAGGTCCTCTCCATATCTCCAATCTGTGGTACCTCCCACAGCACCAATAAATAACCTGAGGGGTCAGCTCAGGTTGAATGAGGTCGACGTTAAGTTGACTTTAACAGATGAAAGAAAGTCTCAGTGGGAGACTCTGACCTTGCGTGTGTAAAGTAAGGGTGAAGGTCTGGCCTAAATAAGTTTAAGTGTATCGGCTATTTGGGTCACACTAATCATTGAGTATTGTTGTCCCAGTCTCTTTGCTTCCATGTCACTTAAATGAGTCAGTACGTTAAAGGAATGGCGGATATGTGTGGAATCTTTTTTTTTTAAATATATAGATAAAGAGAATCTGTCTGTGAATCAGGCTATGATTTGGAAAAAAAAGAGGGTAATGGTGTAGAATAAAATGTCCGGTATGAAGAAGTTAATTTCTAATTGAAAGACCATTAATCCATAGATACACTATATATATATACAGATATAGATGATGCCCATATTATGCCAAATACAGACGGTTGGATCAAAAAGGTGGGGGTGGGAATAAGTGGTTATTCAATATTGGTACTAACAGGCCATTACTTTTAATGATAGTGTCTGAAATGTGAGTTTTATTTGGAATGAGTGCATCAATGTGAATCTGACACTGTAAAGAAAATAGGAGAACATTATGGTCACTGTTCTACAATGTACAGGAAGAGATAATCGGTTTGCACAAAAAGCACCAATGTGTGAACATATTTGTAGCATTTATTTCAAAATTTTTACAAAAGCAATTGTGAAACTTTAAAGCTTGTATATTGATAAATATAGATGTTCTTGATGATGTTAGCCCTTATCACTCTTGGTACATAAAGCTAAACTAATGGAAAGAAACACAACAAACAGGCCAATATATGCTGTGACCTGCCTCCCTTTATGTTTAAATAATATGTCAATGTAGTAATAAATAAAATAATATTTCTCCCATAAGATTGCTTAAAACCCCCCAAAAATAAATGGCAAATGATAAATGCTGAAAACCTTGTTACATAAAACATAGCTGCGTGGGTGAATGTAACAGTCTACACATGGCTGAACTTGAAGTTAGAAGAGGTTAAAGATGCCAGCAGGAAGAAAGTCTTAAAGCTATCATCTTTCCAGTCCGTGTGCAAATGAAGGTCCTCAGGTTGCTCCAAGTAAAAAATAGCAGGGGTGGAATGTGTCACTATGGCTTGGACTTTCTCCTGCCCATTAGGATGTAGCTGCCATGCGGATCCTCTCTGGAGGAAACAGTAGAACGTTCTTAGCTGCTTTGATGGTGTTCTTCATTAGCATTGCCACTGTCATAGGTCCCACACCTCCGGGGACAGGGGTGATAAAGCCCGCCTTCTGTCTCACGCCTGAATATAGACAGAAAAGGTATGACGTTACAGACACCCGAGACACCATGCATGTCGATGCAGAAATATGATCATGTTCACTGTCCAGCCTTACCTTCAAAATCCACATCTCCGACCAGTCTGCTCTTTCCGGTGACTGGGTCGTGCACTCTGTTTATTCCAACGTCAATCACTGCTGCTCCCTCTTTGATCATGTCAGAGGTAATGAGGTTTGGAATCCCTGATAGTTCAGAAAACACACACACAGTACAGTTAGACAACAGAAAAAAATAATCTACTGGACAAAGATTTGAGTTTTACACAGTCCAGTCATTGTCACATGCAAGCAAATAAACGGTGACACAAACCTGCAGCAGCCACGATGATATCAGCAATCTTAGTGTGTTGGCAAAGTTGCTCCTTTGGAGTGTAACGGTGAGAAATGGTTACTGTGGCATCACCTGCAACAGAAACAATATTTACTTTTTATACCATATATTTAAACTCTCCATCTTTAAACACACAGATAAACACACATGCACAGTAGAGCTACAATGATTAATCGATTAGTTGTCAACTTTTAAATTAATCGCTAACTATTTTGTTAATCGATTAGTCGGTTTGAACATTTCTTTAAGTCAAAAGTAAAAATTCTTTGATTCCACCTTCTTAAATGTAAATATTTTCTAGTTTCTTCTCTCCTCTGTGACAGTAAACTGAATATCTTTGAATTGTGGACAAAACAAGAAATTTAAGGACGTCGTCTTGGGCGTTTGGGAAATACTGATCCACATTTTTCACAATTTTCTGACATGTTACCGACCAAACAACTAATCGATTAATCGAGAAAATAATCAACAGATTAATTGACTATGAAAATAATCATTAGTTGCAGCCCTAATGCACAGTAACCGACCTCCGGGCCTCTCATGGCGTCCGTCTGTGTGCAGTAACATGGCGATGGGCATGCCCACGTTCTTGGAGCGCCCTGCAACCACAACATTCTTCCCAATTGTAGGAATACCTAGAGGACAAGAATTCAATAAAAAAAAAACTATATCAATTTTATTTATAGTGTCCAATCATAATGCATCTTATCTCTACTGATAGACTAAGTCCACACTTTCTAATTTACAGAGAGCTAACAATTCCCCCAAGAGCATGCATTTAGTGCGACAGCGGTGAGGAAAAACTTCCTTTCAAAATTCAGACAGTTAGTTGACATAGTTTATTCAGCAGTAATTCAACCCAAAAAGACAAAGTAAGCAATCACTCAGGTTGTTACCTGTGCGTTTAATAATTTCCATGACTCCCCAGGGGGTGGCAGGGAGCATGGTGGACTGATCCAGGCACATGCGGCCCACGTTAACTACGTGGAAACCGTCCACGTCCTTGGTAGGGGAGACTGCATTACAGATTATCCGCTCATCAATGTGATCTGTCAGAAAACAAAGACAAGTTAAAGTCAGATAGACAACTAGATCTCAAATGTTTTCTTCAAGAACACATATAAGTTTGTTAAAGTTCACAAATTTAACTTATTTAAGCATAGATAGCTGTTAAAAGAAAGTGGTAAAGAAAATCCTAACAGAGAGACAGCATGCAGGGTGGCAGATTTGTGCTCTAAAGTATGTGCTGCCAACTCATGCTGACTGATGTGTCACGCTGATTTTTATCCTGGCTGACAACAGCAGCCCATACCATGACACAAAACAGCCACGCTACAGTAGCATGATTCTTTCTACTCATTGTTTCACTGTTCCAGTTTCTCTGTACCTGGGAGAGGTAGCTGGACCAGCAGGCCATCAACACGATGGTCTGTGTTAAGTTTGTAGATCAGGTCCAATAACTCCTCCTCGCTGATGTCTGAATGCTTGACAATGGTCTCACTAGAGATTCCTGTGGGAGGTTGAAGAGGGAAAATAACTAAAAACACATTTTGTTCTTTTATTGTAGAAAAGTCGTGTTTACACATACAGTACGTATGAGGACTGTGGGTGTTTTTTCTTACCAACATCAGCTGCAGATCGTGTCTTATTCAGGACGTAGGAGTGACTGGCTGGGTTTTCTCCCACCAGAACCACACTCAGATGGGGTCTCCTGTGGCCGGCTAAAACCCACTTCTCCACATCAGCCCGGACCTCTTCTCGAATCTGTCGTGCTAGTTTTTTTCCTGAGATGACCACCGCCTCCTGTCTGAGAGTTGGCATGAAAAAAGACTGGGATCAGAGGACAAACAGTCGATAACTTCCAGAACTTATCAACTAGACTCGAACTCTCGATTGCCTTTGAACATAACTTTTGACACCAGAAACCTCTAACCAATCTCAACCATTTAGTCTGGCCAAGCACCAATTTTGTTACCAAAATTAGACACAGCACGTCGCCACCTGACAGAGGAGCCATGTGCTTCATTAGGCCTTGTAAAGTATAGTTGTACACCACCATATATTCAATTACAGCAAGAGATGTCCAAGTACAGTCAGAGGCCCCTGGTGGTTAAAACTGATGTATAACATTCTTATGGATACGCAAACTGGGTTGACTGCCTGCTGCTTTGTCTAAATTTCAAAAGCGCCAAGATGGTTATCCGTTATATAACAACAAACAGAGAGCGGTAGGCCTAGCTAATAACTGAAGAGTAATGAGCCATCAACAGTGACACAAGCACTGTATTCTGCAAACTAATTAAACTGCACAGAAAAGTATGAAAATGCTGTGAGACAATGGGGCCTAGATTGCAGGGCAGCAAAGGGCCCCTTAACCTCATATGAATTCAAACACAAAGTTGGTCTACTGAGGAAATAATGCCTCTTTTTAAGTGTATGGCCACATAGACATGTTAAGTGAGAGAGACCAACCTCAAAGGACAGTGTTACAAAAAAAAATATTTTTATTTCTTCTTTTGTTAGTTTTAATTTTTAAATATTTTATTAATTTAAATGTTATTCTTCTGTGAATGTTGCTGGTTGCTGTGTGTATTTGAATGGAAAGCCAGTTGTGTTTATGTGTAATTAAACTTTGCTTTTAAGTTGTATATAATATTTTTTAAAAAGGTAATAACTCATGCATAACATGCCATAGCTTTAAATGATCTATCATGTGCCTCTGGAACTGTAGATCATGTGCAGGGTGTGTGTAACATTAGATTATTACATTTATCTCAGTCATGCTGAACTCAGCACGTTTCCAATAAATACCTGCACGAGATGCTGCAAATTTGCCATCTGTATGATGTCCTCTCAAAATAAATACCATACATTATCTCTTCCATATGTCATCCAGGACCAAAATGGATATGCATGTATTATTTTCCTTGAGTGCAGACCAACACCTTGGTCTCCAGCTGAAACCTGGGTCCTCGACGTCTTTGATCAAGCTTCTGGGTGCAAGCAGCGAGTCCGATTTCATCAGCCAACCGGCAGCTGCAATGTTACCGGCATACCGCTAGGGGCCCTCAAGAATGTGACCAACTGCGGACATTTAGTAGCCTACAATAACATCAAACTAACCCCCCCATCAGAAAATATTTTATCCGTGTTTACACAACTTTTCACAAGACCAGCAAATAAAGTAATATTTTGGATATATATTTAATATCTATAAAAACATCGTCTCATGTTGGAAAGAAAACGCGCGGAACATGTAACATTAGAAGTGGGATATGGGGTTCCATTTACCCAAATTAAATCAGATTTTCGAACTGGTGGTCGCACTCACCTCAAGGTGGACGTGTGCAGTTTACAGACTTGATGCTGGGAGTGTTGGCACAGTTTCCTGAGAGTCCTGATCGCTGCCATTCTGACCGGCTGAGTGGAGAGGAGAAGAGAAGAGAAGAGAAGAGAAACCGCGGCTGGTTACGTAACACACTTCCACCCGGCTGACAGAGCGACGTCTGTGCTGTGGAGGAGGAAGATGTGGAGCAGGGTCTTTAAAGCCCACCCCCTGGACGTATGGTGCATGCGTCACCGTTATCTGCTGCCACACCTCTAATGGATAGATAATAGTCTTCTGGAGGTGTTCAATGCACCGTCCATACCGCAGCAGGAGAGGTGTAGTAGAGTAAAAAAAGGATAATATAAATACATAATTTATAACTATAATACATATATTGGTGTAAAAGTATAGTTTCCTCTGAGGTGTGGTAGAGTAGAGGTAGTACAGTATAAATAAATGCCTCAAGTAAAGTACTGTATACATGCCTCTGAATTACTCAAATTGAGTAATGTACTGCTTAATTACTTCCACCATTGACGATATTAGTCAATATTTGTCAGCTAGTTTCTGGTAATTTCTGGCCCCAACCCACTTTTCCTAATAAGCAATAAATCTATCTATCTATCTATCTATCTATCTATCTATCTATCTATCTATCTATCTATCTATCTATCTATCTATCGACCTACATTTTAGCTCAGGTGCATGCAAGCATTATTGTTTTTGTTGTAATAAACAAAACAAAAAATATTGGTGACAAAATATGGTAATCAGACACAGTGTGGCGAGTGGTAGTAGCTCCATGCAGCCGGGAGGGGGCGACAGTCTGCCTGCCGGGCTTCTACCGAGAGCCGATAGAGGAAGAGCCACTGTGGGTGCAGTTCATGTTAGCCTAAACGTAACTATTAGCAGGCATCGCTGACAAGTGGTTGTCTATTTGTAAAACAAATCTCTGTTTACTAAACCAGAGTTAGGAGTGGTAATCGAGGCTTTCCGACGACTGCTTCGCCAAGATGAGCTTCCTGTTGTAAGTAAAGTTAGCAGTCTTGCTAAGTTACAGACGGAGCTTGCGGTTAACGTTAGCTACGCTTCTACGAAGTTCCATTAAGGGAAGTGACTGGCTTCAAAGTAAGACACCGTTACCGATAACAAAAAGCTAACGTTAACCTCATTGTAATCCTAATAAGTTTAGGTTACACGTAAACCGCATTGTTCTTACGTAACGTTAGGCTCATTTGTCGTATCATTATATGTGAGCTGTGTTTATTTATAGGTTCCCAGCACTCGCCAACTAGCTATAACTAAACTTAATGCATGTTCGCATTAACGCTAGTCATCAATTATACACATCTTTGCTGTCTTGACCTCGTTGGGAGGTTGCTAAACGTCGAGCAAAGTGATAAACTGTCCCGTTGTTTAAAGCGACACTGTCACATTTCCTGTCTGTTGCACCAAGTGGGTAATCACCATAACTTCATTTGCGTGACACAAAGTCATACTTCTGTCACACTGAAAACAAGCCTAGACAAATTGATGTTTGACAAATTATGGATTATCACCAGTAGTAGTCGATGGATATGGGTTTTTCAATGCCTTAGACAGCAGGGCTGCTGAGGATCGATACATAATGCAGATATCATTGTCAATAATAACAAACATGTTTAAAACATGATAAAGTACAACAGTTTATTAATAATAACAAATGAGACACATAATTGCTAAATTTAAATTAACATTTAACACTGTTATTGGCTCTGTTCAGTCTGTGTTCAATTTAGTGTTATAGTTTAGTGTTATGTTAGGCTATAACTTGCAGCATAGTTTTACAGAACACAAAGGAAAAACAACGTTTTTTAAATGGTCTGTGAACGTGTGGACAGTGCTTAAAAACCTTTACAGTTACACTTGCTTACATAAATGAAGGGCTAGGGAGGTCCTTACAATAGTATTTAGAGCCCTGTAGTTTAGCTGGTTGAAGGCTTGCTACAGTGACTTTGAACTCTACCCATACAATGGTGAAATTGGCACACTTAGGAGGGCTAACTTCATTCTACAGCAGCCACACTGACAAGGCTACCTGCAGATGTGTCTGGAGACGTTTTTTGTAAATTGACCTTGAGTGCAGGTATTGGCCGATGCCGAGTATCTCAAAATGGCATTAGTCAGTCTGATTGATCGGTCTATCACTAATTCACAAGTATCGTTCAATGTTAATTTTAATAGATGTTCACCAACTGCTGGTTGCACAAACCAGTCAGGAAGGATCCTCACATTTGAAGGCCCAAGAGGAGCTTCTTCTCCTACACACACCTGTTGAAGAGGTCACTGTCCTACTAGCGCACAGAGAGTTGTTCAACTCCATATTTGCTTCTTTACAGTGGCAGTCGTTCATCCAAGACCTTCAAGCCGAAGAAGAATATCCCAGAGGGCTCCCATCAGTATGAACTCCTGAAACACGCTGAAGCAACGCTGGGCAGTGGGAACTTGAGGCAGGCTGTCATGCTGCCTGAGGGAGAGGATCTCAATGAGTGGATTGCTGTCAACAGTGAGTTGATGAATGCAAAAAAAGCTATTTATAGAAAACATTATATATCCTTGTACAGAGGTTAAACATTTGCATCACCAAGTGGTAAAGTAAGAGAGGTGTGGTCAAACAAACTTTAAAACCCCTTATTGGTCATAGAATTAAGATTTACAAAGTTAGCAGTGGTAGTAACAGCAGAATTATTTGAAACATAAAAGTCTACCAGAACTATCATTAGGTGAAAATGCAGCATACACATGCATAAATGTGACCATATTTGGTTGTATTCACATCCTTAATTTTACAGCAGGCCATACATATGTACAGAAATTGAGATGGCTGTAGATAATGCATTAATGCTAAAAAAGAACTTCATAAACCGTCTACATTGTCTAAAAATACCAAATCAAACCACTGTATGTATAATAAAAAGTGACACTATTTAGTTTATTATTGTTATGAGCATGAACATTCCCAGAGAACTCAAATATAATTAATCCTTTCTTTTAGCGGTGGATTTCTTCAACCAGATCAACATGCTGTATGGTACCATCACTGAGTTCTGCACTGAGACCAGCTGCTCTGTGATGTCTGCTGGACCAAGGTAACAGCCCACAAAGTCCTTTCTAAACATGGACAGTATCTGTAAGGTCCAACTACTGGTTAGTCAGTTTCCTGGGAGAAAATACACCACAGAAACATAAGAAAGTTACTTTTTAGTAAAAAGGTTTTTCAATTATTCATAAACATTTAATCAAAATGGCCATAATTTAATGGTTTAATTCTGCAGTCTTTAAAACATATATATGTAGTTTAACATGTAACATATAATCTTAACTAAAACCTGCCCTGAATAGCTCAAAATGGGCTAAATATCATTTGGCAAGTTCCATTTCTTTTGTTGAAGTATGTGTTTACGCAATTTTAGGAAACATGGAACTGATCATGAGTTTGCTGAGACATGAGATGTGTCACACAAAGCTTTAAAGAACATTATAAACATGAGTAACAATTGAAAATAAATGACAGATAAAAAATGACAGATATGAGGCTCTACTGTACAGCACAATGATACAGGGCTTTATAACACACCTACAGTAATCAGTGCTTGGAGTAACGCGTTACAAAAGTAACACAATGACAGTATTGTATTCCTTTTAGTTGTAACGCAGTAACATAACACATTACTAATAAAATGTCTGTAATATTATACCCGTTAAAATCTCAGTAATACGAGTAACAATGCAGTTTAACCCGACATTTAGTAGTGTTTAGGTTTTTTAAGAATTCACCAACACCGCGAAACATTTCGGCACAGAAAAAAAGGGTCCACAAGTGTTATTTCCTGTTGCTGCATTTGGTGGTTGATATGACTGCAGAGACGGATACATTTGCATCATGGCCATTTTTTTCAGGAGTTGTTTGCGCTGCGCTGAAGCGAGCTGTACCGTCACTGTCCCCGTGGTCAGAGACAGAACCAGAGACGGCAGGCTAGGGACATCTGTCAGTGCCGACAGCAATGTGCCCAAGCAACTGACAGATAACATGTCAGGAATTAATGTTTAGTCTTGCTACACGTAATAGCATTACATTTTATCAGCGGTGGAAAGTAACTATACCGTGGGCTACTTTTGATTCAATTGCTTTTAATTGAGTATTTCACATTTTCTCCTACTTATTAGGCGACTTCTAATCCACCACAATTCAATGTCAAGTAGGATATTGTATGTTTTACTTAACTATTTATTTTATAGCTTTAGTTACTTTGCAGATTCAGATTAATAATACAAAATAATATTAATAAATTATGATGTGTATATAGTGGATAAAGATGAGACTTTGTGGATCCTGTAGTGAAATTCACAAGCTACCTGCCAAGTCATACTTCTGCTTTTATTTTGGTGAAAGTAACTCAAAAGTAACGCAAAAGTAGTGTAAAGCATTACAATTCGGATACAGAAATATTATAATATAACTAATTCATCTCAAATGACAGTAACTTGTAATCAATAATGTATTATATTTTGGAAGTAATATGCCCAATACTGACAGTAATAGACCCAACCACAATGTTTGTTTACAATAACTTCCAGGTAGAAAACTCCTGCAGTCACGTGTTTACAACTTAGCTGAGCACACGGAGGCGATGAACAACTGGATATACTCTCATCTCATTCATATAAAATGCACGTTTGATGCTTTCATACGTCAATACGAAAATGACACCACCCAAACTAGCAGTTAGTCCGACGGGCGGTGAGCTGTTGTTGTTCGCATTGCTAGATTTGGTTTATCAAAGAAGCTAGCAAAGCAACAAAGTACAAAAAATCAGCACAGCAGAAACATCAGATAGGTTGAACTTCTGTGTTTAACTAAATATAGTATCTTTAGATGTTACAGTTATGGCTGAAAATGATAGCAGACATAAACAAGTTTGCTGATTTCACATATCTCCACAATTGGTTGGTCCAATGCATATTTGTCTACATGGAAGTGATTTTTGTGTTAACGCAACTTCATGGTGATTCAGTCAATATGATTTTGTAAAACAATACCACACTGCTAAAGGCAGTTAAGCAGTTTTATAACGCAACATCTAAGTCAACATCGCCTTCATAATATAGTTTTGACCAGAATTGGGAAATGATGTGTTGTGTGGTAAAAAGACCTAACTATGGATTCAGATTTTGAATGGTTAAAATGAATGAAATTAAAATGCATCATCTGATTGTCACATGGGAAAACAGGAATTAAACTTTGCATGCGGTCCCTCCTTGTAGATGCTGTTTGGTTAGAATCTAGACATGGCACTTCCTCTATCCTCTCTCCGGCCAAGACTGTCTGTAATCAGGAGGAAGAGGCCTCAGTTCACTTCCTGTTGACATAGCTTCTGTCAAGAACATGATTGTAGATACTTTTGCATTTCCCCCTCTCTTTTCTTTTTAAAATGATTATTCTAAATGATGTTATGTCTTGACAGAAAGGCAGAATGAGTGCATGTTATAGCAAGAGCTTTCATGTTGTTTCATATCTAAGTCTCCTGTAACTAATGAACCAAGTCAATAATTCGAGAGGTGCCAATTAATTTTGTTCTCTGTAGATATGAATATCACTGGGCTGATGGCACCAATATTAAGAAGCCCATCAAATGCTCTGCACCCAAGTACATTGACTACCTGATGACCTGGGTTCAGGATCAGCTGGATGATGAGACACTTTTTCCCTCCAAGATTGGTGAGTTGAAGGCTTTTTGGGATGATTTTGGATGCAGTTTCCACTTTTGTAAAAGTGTATTATACATACATTATACGCTATTATCTCTGAATTACCCAGTAGATTCCTGTCAGTAGAATAAAACCCAACACCAAAGCAGGCTGGAGTTGCATTGTTCTCCAGCAGACCAGGCAACTATATACATCCCTTTTTATTTAATTTTTATATTTTCTTTCCTCAGGCAAAGTTGACAGCTCTTTTGTCTGAAACTTTACTTTTACCCTTAAGGTATTGACTTCTTGTTTTTGATCTTCAGAACTATATTTTTCTGTCCAACAATCTAGACTCTGATGTGTTTTTTTTATATATATATATACATACTGTATGCTATTCTGTGGTTTCTGAATTTATTGTATATGTATGTAAAATATGTGTGTGGCTCTGTGAAGGAAAAAAAGCCCAGACAACAAACCTATTGCTACAGGTTCTGGCAGTCAGAGGGTATTTGGGCTATTCAGTTGGATTTAGTAATTAATGAGCTAATTTCCGATGTTTACAGGAGATAGATAGATAGAAACAGTAGATAGATACATAGATAGATAGATAGACTTTATTATTCCCACTTTGGGAAATTACTATGTTACAGAAGCAAGTTATAAAGACATACACACATACAGAAAATACAAGAATTATATTAGAAATAAAAAAAGATAAAAGGCCAGAACTACTGAAAAAATATACTTAGAGGAATGAAAATAATGTATATGTATATACAAGTGTAGAATAAAATGTTCAACCTACATAGTACAGCATATATAACAAAATAAAATATCCATCTTTGTCCGCTTATCCGGGATCGGGTCGCGTGGGACCTCAAACTTCCCTTTCCTTAGCCACATCAACCAGCTCCGACTGGGGGATCCCGAGGCGTTCCCAGGCCAGGTTGGAGATATAATCTCTCCACCTAGTCCTGGGTCTTCCCCGAGGCCTCCTCCTTGCTGGACGTGCCTGGAACACCTCCCTAGAGAGGCGCCCAGGAGGCATCCTTACCAGATGCCTGAACCACCTCAACTGGCTCCTTTCGACACGAAGGAGCAGCGGCTCTACTCCGAGCTCCTTACGAATGACGCATTTTGCTTCCTGGCTCAGCTCTCTTTTCGTCACAACGATGCAATAAATTGAATGTAATAAGGTATTTGAACTCCTTCACTTGGGGTAAGGACTCATTCCCTATCTGAAGAAGGCACTCCATTTACTCACTCCGGTTTACTGCTGAGAACCATGGCCTTAGATTTAGACCACAAACAGGATTGGTGACAAAGCGCAGCCTTGGCGGAGGCCAACCCTCACCTGAAACGAGTCCAACTTACTGCCGAGAACCTGGACACAGCTCTCGCTTTGGTCATACAGAGATTGGATGGCCCTGAGAAGGGACCCCCTCACCCCATACTCCTGCAGCACCTCCCACAATATTTCTAGGGGGACCCGGTCATACGCCTTCTCCAGGTCCACAAAACACATGTAGACCAGTTGGTCATACTCCCAGGCTCCCTCCAGGATCCTTGCGAAAGTGATCCGTTATTCCACGACCAGTACGGAATCCGCATTGTTCCTCTTCTACCCGAGGTTCAACTATCGGCTGAACCCTCCTTTCCAGTACCTTGGAGTAGACTTTACCAGGGAGGCTGAGAAGTGTGATACCCCTGTAATTGGTACGCACCCTCTGGTCCCCCTTTTTGAACAGGGGACCCACCACCACCACCAGTGTGCACGTAGCGTAATAGTGCAATATTGTAATGGGTGAGGTAATAAGAGAGTTATCTCACACAGAGCTGTGAATTGTCATGGGATGTGGCAGGATTTTTGTAGCGCTCTGTGTGACATCTAAGCTGATGTGTCTCACATAATGAAGAGCCAACTGGAGCAGTGAGCCCCCAAAACAAACAAGAAGTAAAGATGATTGCAGTCCATGTGTTGTAGACTTTAGACATGATAATTACAAAATACGGTCTACAAAATGTTTTTTTGTTGTTGTTTTTTTACAGTTTATGTTAACTTGTCTCGTTTTATTTGGTAAACCGGAATTGAAGGACGGTGTATACAAAGATTACAGTTAAATAAAATGGCACAGTGAAGGAATTGTGTGAATGTAACTGAAAGTTGGCACTTTAAATCTCCTAGTCAAGTGTTTCATTGTAAACGCAATGTGGTGGAGTACAAATAAAAATGCAACAAAAATGTGTCACTGTCCCAATATCGTCTGACTGCGTGGTATCTCCCCTCTCTGCAGGCTGTGTACATTTTGATTTGTAACTTTGTGTGGATGAAGAGATGTTTCTGCTACTATCCTTACTTGTGCTAGAATTTTGATTATAAACTTCTCTTAACATCATCTCCCTGCACCTACTGTCCCACAGGAGTTCCTTTTCCCAAGAACTTCATGTCTGTGGCCAAAACCATCCTGAAGCGTCTGTTCCCGGGTTTACGCTCACATCTACCACCAACATTTTGACTCTGTGATGCAGCTGCAGGAGGAGGCCCACCTCAACACGTCCTTCAAGCACTTCATTTTCTTTGTTCAGGTAAGATAACCCTGCTACAATGTAGGGTTTAATCACTGCTGTGTATTTAAAGCCCCATCTAGACATGCGCTGTAATATTGGCTCTGCCGATTTTACGTTATTAAAAATAAGTTACTTTTTCCATAAACGTTGCTATGGCAATCTGCCTGCTAAGGAACTAGTAACATATCTGTAATATGGCTCAGGTGTGAATAAAATAAATAATACAGTTAAAAGCATCAACAAAATAATGATAATTTTATGGGTGATGTGCATACAGTACAGTGTGCTAACCAGTCAAACTAGAAATGGGAATGACGATTCGGTGAAAAAATGAATCACAAATTTTTTTTTTAGCTTAGAATTGATATCACGATTCTCTGTCATGATTTTTTTTTCCTCACAAAGTGTAATGTTTATTGCACACATGAACCCTGACAAAACAAAAAAGGTGTACCAAAAAAACATGTTGGCACCTATAGCACATTGCACCACAAGCCTGTAAACATAGAGACTTCAAAGAAGAGAAGGGAGAGCATTGCAGCGCTTTAAAACCTATTTAATACAGTCTATGTTTAAAATTCTCAGAAGAAAGTAGTAGTGTTTGTGATGCAGTCGGCTCGTAACATTAAATAAGAATTGAAGTCATTAAAAAAACAAAACAATTTAAATGTAAATTTTTGAATGCATTTTTTTTTTTTTTAAATCAAAGTTATTTAAAAATTAAATTGTGAACCGGGTGAATTAATCGTGTGGGCCTAGAATGAAGCTTTAAAGACAGCAGACTAGACTCCGAAGAGAGTCCCTTTGCAAGCTACACTACTTTTGTTAGAATTGCTCGACACTGATCCTACACTAAATACCAGAACTGTTCTCTCTGTGATACAAATAAGATAACAAGACATCTTAATGGGATTTGGCTGTAAATAATCTCTTGCTCTATAGCAGTGGTTCTCAAAGTGGGGTCTGGGGCCCTTGAAGGGATTCCAGGGGGTCCCCAACAAAAAGGGGAATAAAAGTAACACAATGGCTGATTGTATGACTATGTAGCTCATGGGTTTCATTCACTTTCTGTAATAACACATCCAAAAGCAAAACTTCAGGTAGAGTACCCCCGGACAAAAATTCTTATCAGATGTGGGCCTGCAGTCTATTTTGTGTCAGTTTAGGGGTCCTTGATGTGAAAAAGTTTGAGAACTACTTTCCCTACCACCCTGCGATGCCTATTCTCGTCTTTGCCAGATGTCAATTATTGTGCAAGCATGGTAACTGCAACAGTCCTGTCATGTCACAGAGTCCGCATGGATCTTTTTTGCAACAGAGACCTATGCATGAAAGCCAAAAAGTCATTACAAACCGATTAACTCAGCAATTTCCCAGATTATATGTCTAAAGGGCGCTAAAGAAAATTGGACATTGCAAGAGGAGTTTTGCCTTTGTGGTGTGAAAAATGATTTTATGCAAAGTGTCTAGTTACACTAACATATTGTAAGTTAACTCCATTGAGTGTTAGGGATTGTATTCGGCCTCTAAACATGTCAATGCTACAGCAGACAAAGTTACTGACCACACTACTCTAGATCAGGGGCTCTCAAACTTTTTTCAATGATGTACCTCCTTTGAATTGTGATTTTAAGCCAAGTGTATATAAAGAAGAACAATACAGTGTCTGCGGTGACTAAAAACAACCTTGTAGCTGAAAAACATTTAAATGCTACATTTCAGATGTTCAGAATCCATCACTTAATTCATTTATTATAGTATAATTATTTTAAGAATTATGCATGGTATATTTTTTAATTAGCATTTTGCAACAACAACAAAATCACGTACCCCCTGCAGTACTCCAAAGTACCCCCAGGGGTACGCGTACCTCCAGTTGAGAAACACTGCTCTAGATTGTGTATGGGCAGCAACAATGTGTCGTATAAACATATTTAAATGTAATCGATCTGATATTAAACTTTGTTTCTCCTTGTAGGAGTTCAACCTTATCGACCGGCGAGAACTTGCTCCCCTGCAGGACTTGATCGAGAAGCTTGGATCCAAGGACAGATAGACATTTCATCACACAACTCCCCTTTTTTTAAACCTTTTCTTTTTCCTACTTTCTCCCTCTCTGTGACCTCAGCTACCTCTATGACTTCTAGTCTCAACTCTTCAAATCTGTGCCTTCTCTCTTTTCATTTCATGAAGGTTTGTACTGTACTTTTCCTTTTATTCCCTTTATCTTTTATGCTGCCTTTGAGCCCTTTCTTCCATTTTGCCACCCTAGATCATATGAAATAGTGTAGTATGATAAGAATATTTTTTTCACAGGACTGTGGTTAAAAACTTTGTAAGAGCAACCTACTGAATATTGTATATTGGGCCAAGAACATTTGGAAGTTAAAGTGAAAACCAGCTTTTTTCCCTTCAGAAGTTGGTATACAGTGTTTTGATTGTCTGAACATAGGCAATTTTATTTTTGATAACTTTTAGCTATTGTAATTACAGTGACTGACCAAATATCCCAATCTTAGCTTTTTGAAAATGTCTGTCATTAGTTTGAAGTGAAGAGTAAAAACGGCAAGAAAAGTAGTGACATTAAACAGGTATTGAAGATGCATGACAATACAAGTTTGTGGAAAGTATTGTCAGTCTAACATAAAGACGAGCACTTTTTGACTGAATTATAGCTATGTCAATTTGGTCATGCAACATTGTGTTTTGCACATTTTCCTGCTTATTTCTTCATTAAAATAGTAAAATGCAAGATATGGTGATAGCAGCGATACTTTTAAACTGCAACTTAGTGATTACTGATAGCCACTTAAAGCTTTAGTAATCATGACCCCATAAAGGAGTTGGTAGAAATCATCATTTCAACAGCAAAAATTGTCTAATGTGAATTATTTGTTTTACTGTCATTTTAGTTCTTTTGTGGTGCCGATTTACTTGTGGAACCCTGCGTATTTGATCTTTCAATGCTGGTACTTGTTTTTTTTATTTTTTACTAAATATTTCCCCCTCTGGATTGTAAAAGAGAGCAATAATGATTGCACCTGTGCACAGTAAGGATGAGTGACCTGATGTGTATATATAGTTTTTCCGCAGATGTCTTTATTAGTCTTGGTGCATGTATCATGGTCATTTCCTGAGCTTAACTCTGGCTACATCAGCAGGGCTGTTTGTACTGCCATCCTTTTACAGACTAATCCAGCTAGTATTCCTGATGAATGTTTCGTTTGGCAATGTTGAGCAAGGGAAGTGGTCCTTAACCTTCTTCATGTTGGACAGAAATTCTTATCAGACAATCATGTTACCAACTAGGAGCTGTTAGATAAATGAATGCATCACCAGAAACCAACCCATGTGATTGGGTGCAGTAGAGTGTTCATTTTATAACATACTGCCTTTTAAGAAATTGAAAGCCTTTCAACAATGTAAGGAAAAAAAGATGTTTTTACACTTTTAACTGCAATTTATCCACTCTTAGGCCCTTATTTGAATATATAAGTAGTCCTTTCTTTCAATCTAGTCACATATTTTTGAAATGTATTGCTTTCTTCACAATTTTGTTTTAAAACTTTTATCATCGAGTTACATTTCATATTACATGTACATGTAAAATGCATAGTTGAATTTACCTTTCCAAATAAGGAACAAGGGCTTTGAAATGAATTAAATTTTTTTTTTATATATTTACAATAATGGTCCAATCATTGGGGGGTCATTTTGACTGGGAGGAGGTGCGAGGATGTATGTACGAACATTTGTTGTAAATAAGATCAGTGTTTTATCTGAACAAAACTGTGCCTTACAAAAATGAAATGTCTGATATGACAGTATTGGTAGATCAAAACCTCAAACACTGAAAGGACACTGTTGTTTTGATCTTAATTTTGTGTATGCCACATATCTGGAATTGATGGATAAACAGTGATTGATTCTTGTAATCCTTCAGTTTCCTTTTGCAAACAATAATACATTTTTTGTCATTTTTAAATATATATTTAGTTTATGTCTACATATGATGCAAACCTTCTGAAGTGGTTTATTTATAAATATGAATTAAAATACAACTTTTCACCTAACTATTTAAGCTAATACATATTTTATTAATAATATGATTCAGAGTAATTGGCTTATTACATAATTATATGCCTGTGTCATGTTACATCAATTTTTGTGAAGTTGCTGTTGATTAAAACTTTCTGCACATACAGCAACAATAAGCCTTGGTTCACAACAAACTCAGGCGCCTTCATTAAAGTAACTACAGAAGTGGGGACAAGATCTTGTGCAACTGGGTCAAAAACACACTGATGACACAAAGAGAAGCTACTTTATAAACCTGAAGAACAAGTCAATGACTCTGTTTCTGTGTGGTAAGGCCTGCAGGCCATCCCCTACTACAGGAGACCATCCCAACAGTGTATAGACCCATCAAATGCCCCCCTACGTGCACTCAGGTTCTGTGTGTCAACTCTTTCAGAGGCAGACCAGAAAGGCACTTGGCCCAGACAGCGTGTCTTCCTCCTGCCTTACAGCCTGTGCTGACCCCATCTTCAACACATCACCAGAGTCCCCTTCTACTTCAAACGTTCGACCATCATCAAAGTCCCCTAAAAAATCCACCATCACAATATTAAATGACTATAGGCCTGTTGCCCTGACGTCTGTTATCATGAAATCCTCGAGAGCCATAAAGAGGCTGTTGTCATCACAGGACACCTTTATCTGTATAGCTTATTGTCCTTGTTGTCAGCCGTATGTCTATATCTGCGTATGTACTTTGAAATCAACAAAAAGCTGGAGTCAAATTATCTGTACGTTGACATTCCTCTTCTTATTAATGATCGCGGATTCATGGATAAACTGGGCTGTGTCTACAATTATATCATCTTGTTATAAACGAATAATAAAACGCAAATATACCAACACATTCCGACAAGTCACCATATTACAGTGACATGACCAGCTGACGCACATCAGAGCTGTGCAGAGAGCTGCGTAAATCGGCGGTCGATGTTTGCCAGACCGCTTCGGAAAAAAGTCTGTCACTTTCTCCCAACTTTTACAGTCCTTCGCGCTATATATCATTAACTGGTGAGATACATTTTCTCAAATGCATGCAGGTTGGCAATGGGCAAATCCCGACTTCCGATGTAGACAGGAAGTTAAACACAAAGTTACAGATTCGGTGCCTATTTTTTACAGTCTACGGTCGGAGCACTTGTTAACTAAAAGGTCAATTCTGTATAATATTGATACATGTATCACAGTTTAGATGTGTTGGTAAAGTAAGATATTGGATAGCAAAAAGAAAAAAAAGCAGGAGTGTCACCCGAGACGTTTTTACAAGTGCACGGTGTTTACTCAACCAATCAAAATCGTTCCTGGAGACTGAGATATGAGTGTATTAAGCCCTGAGTAAAGGCGTACAGGTTACTTTAACCATTAACCTCAACATTTGAATGTCCAATACAAATTCAGATCACAATTCTATTGCGTTTAGACTAAGTCAAATATTTACTATTGCTATGGTAGGATTTAGGTTGGTCGTGCTCATGTTAAAGGAGGCGGAATTGATGTGTACGTAGACAGCCTGAGAGGCTTCGCTTGGGGTACAATCACTTATGTGTGTGGACAGAGCCAGAGGAGGAAATAACGAACTGTTTTCCGAGATATCATCAAATAGCTGTCGTAATCGGGTTTACTTTTCTACAGAGGTGAATTAATTAACAAACGGCGTCGTAACATCACAGCGACAGTCAAGCTTGGACTGGGCGCCACATTATTATCCTTAACGTTAGTGACTTTAGTTTGTAGCTAAGGAGTGCATAAAGTTAGTTAGCTAGGTTACCGTTAGCTAGCTAAATCAACGCTACGTGGTGGTTGCTAACAAGGAATTTAATGTTAAGCTACCGCGTTAGCTAGATAGCTAAAGGCAACACAGCTAACATTGTCCAACATTTTGAGCTAGTTCGAGATGCTTGTTGACTAATATTAACGGTTAGTCTAGGCCAGCGTTAGCTATTGATAACGTTACCTGCCTGGAAACACTGGGTGAGCAAAACGTAAGAGCTGTCAACCAGTCTCTCATCAGCTAACAGTCATTTAACAGTGAGTGACGTTAGCTAGCTAGCTAGCTACCTGTCCTCCTAAACAACAGATGTTGGTGCCAGTGCAATTAAGTAACGTTAGACGTCAACGAAATTGTAAACGTGTTGAACTCAACCAAAGTCCTTTTTATAACTACAAACATGTAGCTAGGCCTGTATTTACCTGTTATAAACATTAGTAAAGCTCGCCAAAACAGAGCTCGGTTAAGTGTCAATTTCTCCTAACGTTACCTGTCAGTCAAACTATTTTGTGTCATTAATAACTAACGTTACACTTTGTCCATAGGCCTCGGTAAAGCCATGGCAGATGAAAACACTCAGTTCTGTGGAAATTGGTAAGTATGAATGGTACATTGTACAGACAAGCCAATGAAGCTTCGCGAAGCATTGAAGCCTTTCAGCAAATTGGTTCGTAAAACAGTTAATTTCTTGAGGCTTTATGTGTACACAAAACCACCCGTTGGTCAAAGAGTGTAAAACTGGCAGATATATTACATATGATCTCAACCATCTGTGATGTATGGTATTTTGCTCAAGTAAGGGCTTGGGAATGATGAAAGTCAACAGTGAAAACAAATCAATTTTGATGTAATCCATTCATAGCCTATCAATATATTGTCTATTTTCTGACAAGTAGGCCTGTACTTGTACAACATTACTGTATCTGTCTTGTGAGTAACGCATCAAATGTGTGAAATCAATCCTTTGGTAAATACTTGTTTCATAATTATGGTGACAGGGGCAATATTTGCAGGGCTGCAGTCAAGACCAACTTAATCAAGTACAAATCAAGACTAAGTCAGTGTATGTGCTTGTGCAAAGGAGGGGAGACTTTATTCATACTTTATTCAACTGTGTTAGGGCTTCGGGCATCATCAGTGACGGCATTTTTGTTAAATGATACAAACCTTGATATGTGCTTCACGTTAATTTTATCGAGCTCTATTTCCCCCGTCAAGATCTGTTCCCCACTACCTAAACCTGAACCAAACCCTAACTGTGGATGGTGGCTGATCTTGACTGGGGAACAGACTTTTCCACAACACCAAAAAAACTAACAACACACGCTCTGAAGCCTTGGCACATCACAAAACATTGCTTCAAGTGATAATAATAATATGGTGGGGAAAACAGGTTTTCATCATTTTCTTTAACTTTCTAGCAAACATCATATTCCAGAGGCTAATTTTACTACCCATGAGATCCACTGCCGCAGAAACATTGCACTGTGTGATGTATGCCAGGAGCCAGTGCCCCGGTCAGATCTACAGGAGCACAAACAGCAGGAACATACTCAGGTAACATCTGAACAGCAGTATGAGAGACTTTAACATAATTCCTGAAGTAGATGTGTGCTGCTTTAAAGGGCAGGCCTAATACCAAAAAGTGGAAAAAATGATGTGTTATCTGCATATCTTGGAAAAGCCAATCAATATGTGTGAACATTAGTTAATCTGTCCCAAACCCAGAAACCAGTAAACAGATTTTTGTGATTGTTATATTTCAGTTATTTATCTTGAGTAAGTATCCGTGTGACAAGGGAGCAGGAAAGGACAGTAAAACTCTAGACTCTGTGGGAGGAACTCTTGTATGTTGTGGACATTTTTTACTCTGCCTTATATTAATTCACTACATGCAACACCTCATTGTGCTTTATTGCTTATTGAACAATCCATTTGATGTAGGATAAAGTACCATATGTATTGTCAATCAGTTACTGATGCTATTTCTAACACGCCAACAATAAACTGGCAAATGCTGTATCTGTGTCAATAGAAAAGCACATCAGTAACCTTAAATCCTCACTCTAAAAAAAGGCTAACAAGAAACTAATGTCAGACTGTTACTGGATTGCAACTTTAAAATCATTTTCCCTTTCATTTCAGATTACATGCAAGTGTGGTTTGAAGATTGAGAAGAATCATGTTGATGTTCACCAGGTATTTCTGAAGAACATTTCTCTTCCCTATTCTTATTTATCTATTCCCTGTTAATGTTCAGCCATCTTTATTAAATCCTCAAATTGTGCTTCCTTACAATTGTTGTTTCTTTCAGAGCTCCGAATGTTCTCAGCGGCTGGTCCCTTGCCAATACTGTGATCTGGAAATAGTTTTCTGTCAGTCCAAAGAACATGAGGATTATTGCGGTACACGCACTGAGCCCTGCGCATTCTGCAAATGCAATGTAATGTTGAGGGAACAATCTGTGCATCCGGTCTTATGTGGAAGTCTTACACCGCCCCAAGAGAGGAACAACAGCCGGACAAGTCGCAGTCCAGTAGAACCACAGCCTCCAGGGGCATGGTTTGAAGCCCACTCCATCCGAAACCTCCTAAGAGCCCAAGAGAGAGGCCCAAAGAATAATAACATCAGTGCCGCGGAACAACAGGCATTTCCCCGGCCGTTCGATCCCAGGGTATATAACACTTCAGGGGGACCTCAAGGCCCAGGAGACTGGAAGAATACTGCCCAGATGAATACATTTAGCCACTGTGAGTTTATCAAAGACCTGTTGATTATTTCATTTCCTGTTGGGGAAAAAATGCCCAGCCGGCTTAATTCTTTCAGTTTAATATTTAATTATGTATTGGCCAAACATGTACCAATGTAGCTTTAAAGGACTGTAAAAGCAATATAAAGGTTCCCTGTGGAGTTTTCTTGCAAACAAAACTGGGGTACACATGTGTAAAAACATTGCCCCCAAGCACCACTAATAGTCAAAAACCCCACAGAGCACCTTTTAAACTTCCAACTCTTCTATAGTACCACAACATTTGACATCCTCTTTACACCTTGTTAAAAATCACTCAATTTGAGTTACAGAGAAATATATCACTGTAAATGTTACTTTCAACTTTTTCTTCATGTAAGGCCATCTTTATAGATTTAATTAGTTTTGCAGACAGAGGACATGCAGTAGATGCCCCTGGGAAATATCTTATATCAACATTAAATTTTTTTTCTCCTTTACTGTACTTGTAGTTGCAGCTGAAATTGTTTTCTGAAATAACTATAATACACGTTTTCTTGTAGTGCTGGGGCAGAGGGATTTTCTGAATAGCAGCACCAGTAGTGCGTGGCCACAAAGTGAACTGACACTGGGTGACGATTCATCAGGCCTGGACTACATGTTGGCCCTCAGCCTGCAGAGTGATGGAGAGTCAGTGGCTGGAGGCGTCGAGGGCAACCTGTGGAGTGGGATCTGGGACCACAAGATTGGGAAGACGTCTAACACCTCTGTAAACTCTCCATTCGCGTCACCCAACAACAACTTCCCAAACTTCACTACAGGCACAAGTGCTGTCCAGGAACACGACCAAGCAGGTAAAATGGTGCTGATTAGAGAACTTTGAGTTAATCTGTTGTCAGTTTTTGTTAATGATTTTTAATGATTTTCACAGACTCCATGCTTCCTTGTGAGTTTTGCGAAGAGCTGTTTCCTGAAGAGGACCTCATTTTGCATCAGGTTAGAGATGTCATTATATTCTTTTGGTTACACTGTTGCTCTTGGGGGTTGACTCATGATTCATCCAGCTGAATAAGTGCTTATATTAATAAGCGATCTTGGCCGATATGCATTTAATTTAGATAAACATTTTTGACAAGGATCCTTTACATTTGTGTTAAATCATGAGGCAGGGTTGAATCTAATCAACTAAGAGCATGCCTACAAACCAATTAGCCCTCTAGAAAAAGGGTGACTGTGCTCACAGGATCCTGATATGGACAAAGACTACATTGACAATACATTGAGAAGAGGGCTAAAAAAGATGGCCATGTGTCACATTTATAGACTTGACTTTATAGACTTCAATTTAGTTTCTTGCTAATGCTAGTTCTCCTTTAAGAAACGCATGTCCATATTTAAGTAAAACATACATTTAATATTTGATGAAAACTGGAGAGCATATAGTTTAAAGGTCCAGGTCGGTGCATCATATATGCAAAATACTACCATAACCTGATTGACCGATATAACGAGCCTAACAGACCCTGTAAACTAAACCCTGCTGAATTTAGGATTACTTGCTGATGTTTTGAAATATTTTAACCTGATTCCAGCCCCTCTTTCAGTTTTAAGTTCCCTTAATGTTAGGCAGACTTGCTGTGACCTACTTACTTTGTCAAGCTACTTTTGGTTTATTCAGTTTTTTTCCTTCTCCCTTCCCACCAGGATTCTGCATTGTAAAGTGGTTGATAAGTCTAATCAGTGTAAAATACACCATAAGCATAAATCAGACATGACACAGCATGCAAACATTTGCATACTTTACTTTATTACTTTGTTTAGACAGTTCCCAGTCCAGTTACAGCCTTTATCTTTTTGAACAAGAAAGGGGCTGTCTTCTCCATCTTCTTAGGGACACGATGGTCACTTGTTGACTTCCCAGAGACTTCAACCTTTTTGTATACCTTTCTTCTATTGGTTTCAGACTGGATGCAGCCCCGCCTCCGCCTTTGCGTCTTACAGCAAGCAGCCCTTGTCTCCACCTAAAGACGACAGGATGAGCAGGAATGCTTCAGGGCTGATGCACAATGTCCCTGACACACTCGCTTCAAACATCCCCACTTTCCCTCGATCAGTCTCCCCGGCCTCCTACAGTCCTCCAGCCAGTCCACTAGAGGGCGATGTGGTCATTCCATGTGAATTCTGTGGCGTTGCTTTGGAGGAGGCTGTCGTCTTTCACCATCAGGTATGTCAGTAAGATAGCCAGTGTAAAATGAATAACACATCTCGAGTGACTATTTAGTTGCCTTTGAGGAAAGGAAATTATTTTGACCAGTTGTAGGAAATCTTAAAAATGTGGCAATTAAACATATTTCAAATATGTCTTCTATATAGAGCGCCACATTATGATCAACCAGCCTGTTAATTTCTGAATATGTGTTCATGAATGATGAATATTTAACAAAAGTGTGGCAGAATAAAATAATTTCAAATTTTCTAAAGATTTCTAATTGCTTCATGGCTAACAGCCAATTTAATGTGTTTTCTTATATCTAGGACAAATGTGATATGCGTCCTCAGACTGGCCCTCCACTGAATAATCTAACAAAAGCATCCGTCAAAAAACCACTGAGCCCTGCTCAAGACGCCATTGGTCAGATGTCGCCAGATTTTAAAAGGAGAATGAATCCCCAAGGTAATGAATAGAATTTTTTTGAAAATGAATAAACTGATACAAATTTGATTAGCATTGTTGGAGAGACCCAAGATTTTCAGTAACAGTGACTGATTTTGTAATTGTTGTGTACTGATACAAAGAGAACCTGTAAAACCTAAAGAACATGACACGTACAAAGCTAGTTTGTGTGGCTATTTTTTGGGGGGAGTTTAGTTGAAGTGCTGAGGGTTTTCTATTCACTTTGTACATCTGTGTTTATTTTAGTGCTGTCAAACGATTCAAATATTTAATCGCAATTAACCGCGTTAATGTCATAGTTAACTCGCAATAATAACACATTTTGATCCATTCTAAATGTCCCTTGATTTCTTTTTGTCCCATTATTTTTTTATCTCATTTTAATGTTCTTATCAACATGGAAAAGTGGATTGTCTTGCATTGTGCAAATGTTTTTTTATTGAAAACAACATTGGCATATAGCTTATTGTCATGTTCAATTTCACACGTAACATTCTCACTTGGAACACATAATCTCTCACACAGTGTAACACTATTCATCAAAAAAGGGGGAAAATACTTTGACGAGGGGGGGCGATTTTGCATCAGTTGTGTGCTTGGTCATCAAGTGGTATTTCAGACTGGACATGCTGCGATGATAGCTCAGTTCACGACGACCAAACACACACATCACTTTGGTCTTGTCAATGGAACCATTTGGCAACTTTTAAAAAGTAAACTTTCCATTCAGAATCTTATTGCCATCCATTTCGACGTTTTGTCGCTCGCCATCCACTCAAAACGTAATGTTACTGCTCTTTGGCCGGCTCCCAAGCCTAAATAAGTGTGTGCGGCGTGCCTTGTCGTTTTGTTTCCGGTCTGGCTAGGTCTGGTGTGGTTTTGTTGTTTTTCTAATGTTACTAATTGTAGTAACAGCATATGAAAAAACTACATAGTTTTCTTGGCCAAAAAGAACAATGATCTCGCGATTTAAAAAAAAAAAAAAAAATGACGACGTTAAAATGGGCTTGCGTTAACACTCGTTAATAACGTGTTTAACTGACAGCACTAGTTTGTTTACACATATTGTGTGTCCTGTTCCACATATAGACTTCTCAGATGGGGACTTAGGATTCGACAGAAACACACCACCAGGACAAAACCCAAGGGAATGGCAGAGAGGATACATTGGACTACCAAGTCAAAGGAAGACATCCAACTGTGATGCTTCTGTAAAAAACCGAACTCTGCAGTGCAGGGAAGCAGAAGGGGCTCACTCATCCTCCGCTGACACTGAGAAGTCTGGCTATGCATATCTAAAGGGGTAAAAGCAATCATCAAATCATATAAAGACAAATTTTTGAGTATCATTTGAATAACTTAAAGTTGCTATATGTAACTTTCAGTTTTGGTTGTTTCTATTGGCCGTTTTGGACAAAATCTGTGTTTTTACCTTGTAAAGGTCTTTTCTATGCAGTGCTTTAATGCCCACTGTATTACAGAGTTAGCATTACCGAGAGGTCATATAGTCACTAAGGCTATATGAATATTTATTGTGAATATTTAGCTCAGACAGAAAATCATTAATTTACAATAAGAGAATATGTTACACATGTATTGTTGCATTTCAAGTGTTGCATGCGGTAACTTAGCCTACTTTGGATGTATCGTGAGCTAAATCGGGTAATGTTATCACTGCCACTGTCACAAGCCAAAGCATTGAGATATTGTTGTGGCAACCAACGTAATAACTTATATAGCGCATTTCATGAAACCCAAGGAAACTTCAGAAGTATAGAAGGATAAGGGAAAAGTACAGAGTAGGCCAACACAAACACGGACTAAAAGGAATAAAACGTCCACACTAAATGGAAGGGGGACATCATTTGATGTTTGCTACTGACGTACAGCCACATCGCACATTGTAAAGTTATTTTATGAATGAAATAGACATACTACATACCTGAGGGCCAATTTGGGAACTCTTTTGAATCATTTATAGCCTCGTAATTGTCTACATCTGTTGAAAGCCCGACCGAGATTGACTAAATTTCGCTTGTCATCTTTCACTTTCCCCTTTCTTTTCTGTGATAGCACTGCCCCAGTATTAGCCATAACTACAGCAGATACCTTCCAAAATAAAATAAAAATACAATTAGGTCTACATAAAGACATATCCTGCTAACATTTACCTGCATACCCACTAATTGTTAAACAACTAATGTGCTTTTTTTGTAAATAGAATGTTAAAGTATGTTACTCATATTCTGATTTTAATGTGTTTGTCTACCAGAGTACATCTACCAGAAAATAAAGAAGGGAGAGGGAACAGAAGAAACTCTTTGACAAAGGTAACCTTCAAGTTTAAAAAAACAAACATCTCTCTCCTGCTTTGATTACAGCAAAACTACCTTTCTCACCATCACAGTATACTTCAAAACTTGTAGTACATTCTACTCTCAAAGTATGGACACATTTCAAACTTCTTGATGCAGCTCTATTTCCAATAACCACCTCTTTCCTGCAGCCAGATTGGATCATACATTTACACAGTGGTACAGAGTTAGTCTTATTAGATGTAAAGACCTTTATATAGATGGCCTTTTTGGGCCTTTAATGATCTTACTAAAAAAAATATAAACTAGAATGGTCAGATTTATTTAGATATTTTAAAATGCATCACTTTATCCAAACATGGAGTTCAACCATGCCAGCCTTACCAGCAAATTCAGAGTTGGACAATATCTTTACAAACTCCTGTGCAGTGTAAAGGCCAGATTTCAAATATTTCCAACAGAATCTTTTCTTTTCAGAAGGGGTCATTAGATAAGATCAGAACTGATTGGGCTGGAGAACTTGGGATGGAGATATCTGACGCAGCCTGGGACTGTGCTCAGAGTAGAGTCAATGGCACATCTTCCTGTGCAGTATCCGCAACCTGATACAGTTTAAAGTCTGTCACCGAATTTATTATACCAAATCGAAATGGTCCTAAATATATCCAGACATTGTTGACAGGTGTGACCGCTGTAATTCTACTTCAGCAGACATGGATCATATGTTTTGGACTTGTGGAAAGTTAAAAGACTTTTGGTCAACTGTTTGCAAAACTCTAAATTAAGCATTTGACACCACTGTGAGACCGAATACATGGCCATATTTGGTGTATAAGTAAGTGATGTCTTAATGACTGCTAATAAGCAAAATGCGTTTGCATTTGCCTCCCTGTTGGCTCGTAGAAGGATAGTGCTGGAATGGAAATCTCCTCAACCACCAAATGCGTCAGTCTGACTTAACAACCTAATGCTATTCCTGAAATTAAAAAAATTAAGTATTTCTCTAGAGGATCAATTGACACATTCCATATATGGGATCCGTTGTTGTTGTTGTTGTACTTTGAGAAGCTTAACACCCTCTAATGCCCTAACTGCTTTGCCCAGTATGCACAGTTGCGTTGTCTGATACCTGATGGGAGCTTTACACAAAGTAAACTTTCAATTCAGAATCTTATTGCTGTCCATTTTTGCGTCTCACTCTCGCCATCCACTCAAAACGTAACATTACTACTCTTTGGCCGGCTCGCAAGCCCAAACAAGTGTGTGCAGCGTGCCTGTTGTTTTGTTTCCTGTCTGGCTAGATCCGGTGTGGTGGTGTTGTTTTTCTAACTTTACTAGCTGTAGCAACAGCATTTTTTTTTTTTGGTCTTGCAATCAAAGAATTGACGCCATTGATAACGCGTTTAACTGACAGCACTAATATATGTATATATACTGTGTGTGTGTGTACTGTATGTATGTATGTGTGTATATATACATGTGTATATATATTCGTATGTATCATACCCATGTATCATTTGCATGTTTTCTTACCTTGACAGCACAATATATTCTCTACATACTATCATAGAGGTTTATAATATAGGAAATAAATAGATGTTTTAACACAACGGCATTTTAATACATTTATTTGAGGAATATATCTATTACTGTACCTACCTGTAAAGGTATAATATGTAGTAAGTAAGAATTGCTTACAGTTTGCAAACACAGCAATCAAACTTGGCCCTAGCTCAACAAGCCAGGGAGAGAGAGATAGGTAGCAGATAGCAATCTGTTGCCGGTTACATTCTAAAGCACAAAAAAAACACACACACCTCCGTGAGAAGGTGTGTGCGGTATGAGACGAAAAGGGGGGGGAGTGGCTGCGAATGACAACGGGCTGCATACCCTGCATGCTTTTATTGGTTGGGGGTTACACGGCCACGTGGGGCCCAAAGGCTCTTTCCTGATGCCCATAAACGTCCTGCACACAGAGAAATAAGAGTAAAATGCAGGCAGAAGGTCTTTGTAGATACAGACGCCATCACCATCACACATTTCCAGTGGGTTGTTCATTGTTTAATACTGCATACTATTAGTAAAATGAGATGCAGGCAGAGAGAGCTGCACTGCAGCCATGCTTAAATAACGTGGGAACACTCAGGTTACCCTAACATTCACCTGAAGAGTAGAGAAAAACGTGTTGTTTTTTTAACATTAATGCATGTAGACATGTTCTAGTGGAAACCCAAAATATAAGTATGAACCTCAAAAAGAGCATTTGTGACCTTTAAGGCAACTCAACACATTTTTGCATTTGTAAAAAGATTTCCAATTGTATTCTTCCATTTGCAGTTGCCCAAAAAGCAGAATGAAGAGCAGCAAGAGGAGTGAGAGCAGGAATATATGGAGAAATACAAAAACCAAATCTGCTACTCTGCTTTTCGTGTATCTTCTTGCACACTTTTGAAAACAAAACACATACCTATCTGATAAGTGCCTGTCTGAGTATTAGTTATCATGCAGTTTATATTTTAATGAGTTTACTATTAAAATTGAAGTATGTAATTTGGTGTATTAATGCATATTCTGCTTTATTTCAAGATTTGTTTCAAATGTATTTTTAACATCTAGCCTCAAAAGATAAATTATAAAATGGATTTTATTTGCGCTGAATTTGATTAGTTTCTTCTTCTTCTTTTTTTACCGTACAAGTGGTGTCGTGGCTTATTAAGATAATTGAGAGGATCAAACAGACACCTGGCTTTGTCGGTGTGCATTTGTCTAATTTAATCTTTACCTTGTTACTTCAGCCAAGGACATTTTGTTTTCAGTTCTTTCAGGGTCTTTCACAGTGTTCCCGTCAGTTTCTGCATCTTTATGTAACCTAAAGCACTTTGATAGATTATTTTGTGAAAAAGGACTTGAGGAATAGATTTGATACATTTATGCATCTTTGACCATGAAAAGAAAAACTGTATAATTGAACATTTGTCTTTTTATATTCTTCAGTAATATTTAGTTGTTGTTTTTTTAATCATAACTATAGAATTATATGTGTGGTGTTACGATAAAATGGCTTTTGAAGCAGTGTCTCTTGTCCAGTCTTCTTTTAAGTAGTATGAACAATTTTATGTGCTGTTCCTCTGAATAGGATTTAAGATTGATAAGAAGTATTTTGTGTGTAACATAGGGTCCACTTTAGCAATACATATACTGTAAGATAGACAACCTTGTGCCACAGGTGGTGGAACACTTAACTAAAGACAACACCAGAGAATTTTCCTGATTAACATCTGGTCATCAACCTCAACTACAGAGGAGCAAATAATGTGTGAAATCTCCTGGTGTGGTGTTTGGTTGGACTGAAGGCATCCACGGCACATGGCTGACTATTCCTGTTTAAGAACAACTGTCTTGATGCTCTTTGTCTTGTGTGGCTATTAAATGTTTAATGAGGACATTCATGGCTTCAGTTTGTATTCTGTCAGTGTTGTTTCCTACATCTTTATACATCCAGCTCACCTCAGTTTACCAGTCATAGTACCAAAACTATAACTAAAACTTTAAATTCTAAACTTATCACATCCTCAAAATGGTCATTGTTTTGCATAGTAAGGGTTGTAAGGGTAGTGAACCAGACAGTATTCGGTTCATATCTACACTGATGTAAAACAAAAAGGAGATCCTGGAAAGAATTGTCTCTTTAAGACCAAACATACAATGAGTGAATATGAGCAATACAAGAAATATGAGATAGGCTGGAGATAATTAAACTTATTGTCATGTATAATATGTATTGACTAAATCAGGATAAGTTTGTAAAGCTCTGATAGTGTGTCAAAATAGACTACATATTGTTATTTGGGAATTATTTTGCTGATGTTTTCTGAGAAAGGGAAATAAAAGTAACATTGTATGGATGCGCTTCAAACTGGGTCATTTGAAGTAGTCTACAAGATCATGTTTTCAAATCATCAATGCAGTTTCCTTTGGGACTGGTGTTATCTTTTTGAAATACTGTGGACAGGCGGTCGCTACCATTTAGGATACTGAGTACACTTAGTTCATGTCCTGGATTTTTTTCTGGGGATTTTCTTTCTACACTTACATTTTTTTTAGGCCAATTCCAGTATTTTCACACTATATGTTTACATTTGAATACTTTAAGGACAATAATATAAATAAAATATTCAGTATTTTTCCACTGCAACTGTATTGCTGTCTTCATAAATTTCAAACAGCATTTAGGCATATAAGGAAGGAAAAGGCTATTGCATTGTTTTCCAGGTTTATCATTTCCCTACACTTTGCTAGGACGTTTACCAGAAAAAATCTAGTAGGCTACCAATTATAGGGAAATTAGAGATATTTCAAAGCCCATGTTGCAAGTTAACCACCACTGTTGATTATTGGGTACAAAAAACACTCAAGATATGTATATCATTTTTAAAAATGTCTCCAAATAGTGTTAAAAGTTAGTTTTTGGTCATTTTTGGTGTTTGCGGGTTTATGAAGTGAATTCGGCGATGACGTCACGTAGGGGAGTTAAGAAACTTATTTAGTTGCTTGTGTTGAGTTTATAAGCAGTTCATTTCCAGAGGAATTTCCTTGGCTATAGACTATGGTAACGTAATTTATCAAATGACAATTACTGGAAAACGCCAAATACGGTCTGATTTTATGAAAGTGTTTAGTATTATGGTGCCTATTTGTTTCCACACAAATTAAGGGGTTAGTAGCTAACAGAGGCACTGAGCACCCCCTATACATGGACGCTGTTTTGCGTTTTCCCACAAAGCGGCGCGCTTGAATGAGCGCCGGGAGAAGCCGGCGACAGAGAGGGGCGGGGCTTACACCTTTCAGTGGGAATCCTCGGTTCAAAAAGCTGCCAACGTCCCCTCGTGAGATAGTGTGGGTCTGTTTCTGCTTTCACTGTGACGCGAAACGTTAAAACTTGACCGAATTATGCTCTCCATAAACGGGACACGGGTTTATTTTCGTTGATATATAGGAAGTTTCTGATTCTAACTGCGCTGAAGTTCGAGACAAACTAAAAAAAAAGAAGAAGACACAAAACAGCAACAAGTCGTGCAGGTGGTAGACCACACGTTGACCGGGGAACCAGATCACATCCAGACCTTCTCGTCTCACCTGAGCCCAAAAAGAAAGATTCAAATGTCCGTGGAGAGTTATTCGGCGCTGGATGAGTCCTCTCTCCGAGCCTTGGTGAGTAGCTAGATGATGAGATGCTACTAATGAAAGTCGACCATTGTGGTGATACTGCCAACGTTACCTGCCTGAGGAAAGACAGACAAACATAGCCTAGCATTCAGCAGTCATATGCTTATCGTCATTCCATAGTTTGCATATCATATAAAGTTGTATCAGACAGGTTAATTCCTTTTATGGGGATGAAGTCTTATAAGGAAAATAAATATAAATGTCTCATTAAGCTGGTATATTTCTGTATCGTTACTACATATGCTAGTGCACCATAACAGCTTAATTCAAGGGTAGCCAACATGTTTACCCATAATACCATTTTCATTTGTTTTCGTTTGTTGCCAATCGCTCTGTGATCATTCATGTATGTCAGTTAAACATATGACAATACTGGCAGGTGGTATGCACACATGCTTCTTGTTGCTCTGTATGATAACTGATACATTGTTCTGTCACTAATGTTTGATTGCTGACAGAACAAGACATTTGAAAAAGGGTTTGAGAAGTTTAAATGTGCATTTTTTTCACCATTGTTTTTGACATTTTTAATGGAATGGAAAAAAAATAGGCAGGGGGATAATAAAAATAATTGTTAGTTGCAGATCTAATGAAGTGTGTCTGACTGTAAGAAGGCAGGTGAATGGTGAGCTTCAAAGTGTTTTCATTGCAGCTGTTGATGTAACAGACTTGTTTGGTGGTTTTGTGAGTGCAAACTTGATGGAAAAACCATAGGTTGATTAATCATTTTGATAATCGCATACCCGTTTAACTAATTCATTAACCAAGCATGCAAGGATTTAAAAAAAAAATTATTTAAAATTAAAATTATCTAGTGTCTGGACTTGTTATTGGGTACAAAAATCAAATAAATAATTGACTGATCCAAACAGAAAAAAATATTTGTAGCCATAACTGACGGGAGTAAGCATTAATTTGAGATTACACATATCAGACATATTTCTATTACAAAATAGCGTGATAGAGTAATGTTCTTTTAGGTGAGTCACAATAACATTCTATGTCTTAGTCGTTACTATAGTAGACATTATGTCACAAGTGTGAGCCACAAATCAGTATTGATAAATTAAAACATGTAAAAACAGAAGACTTCTGGTTCACAGTCACATACGTCATGCCTTAATTATTTCCTGAGGCAGAAGACGGTGAGACACCAGGCTGTCTGACATATATTATGACACCTGTAACACAGACACATTTACAAGGACGCATGAGTCAACCTGTTCCTGTTTAGACATAGTTACACTGGGTGTGTCTAAATCACAGTAATACATAATGCAAACAGCTCAGTATAGGAAACATCTGTGCAATACTAGGGGTGTACGATTCAGAAAATGTAAATATTCAATTCCAACAACAATTTTTATTTATGTGGATTTCTTTGTTATTTTAACATCCTAATATATTGTATGTTGTGTGTGTGATGTCTGTAAGCTACTGCGACCATGAATTTCCCTTAAATTAAAGTAATTATCATGTGATTGCAGTAGACATATTGAAATACATGAATCAATTTTAGGAATTATATGAATCGATTTTGAAATGGAAGAGCTTGAATCGTGGTTGAAATACGAATCGCTTTTTTTGCACACCCCTATGCAATACCGTCCTTTTGGTGTGTTTTTTAAATTTTTATTCTGGAGTAATGACTACTACAAATGACTTGGAAGTGTCATTAAAGTAGGGATAAATACAGTGAAGTTTTTGACCACTTGCCATATTAATCTACATGTGATTTTAACTCATTATTCTCATCACTTGCTTTCCCAAGACTGTGCCCGTTAAGAAGAGGCCAATCCCAGAAAAAACATTTTGATTTCTGTTCTTATAGATCAGTAAACCTGACAAGAAAAGGCTATTTACTTTGGAACAAGGCGGGATATAAATGTTTTCTTGACCTGCCGGAGACTATTTAAACTATTATTTACCTAAAGTCTGGCCAAGAGCTTTCTTCTCATGTCTTCTCATCATTCTCTTAAAGGCCAACCTTGTATATCACAAGTTACATTATTAAAATAGTGGAAGAATAAGTATATCAAGGAAATAAAATGTCTGTCAGTATACTTTACTTCACACTTTTGATAGGACAGCTAGGTGAGAAAGGGGAGAGAGAAGGGGAAGACAGGCAGGTCTGCACGTCACAGGTCAGATTGGAATCCTGGACCTCTGCGTCGAGGTACAAACCTCTCAGTACATGTGCTCGACCGCTGAACCAACCCGGCCACACAGTCTAAATGAATTTAAGGAAGGACTCACTGGTCACTACAGATTTGGGCAGTGGAAAGAATGAGGTCATCTCAAGTTCTTTGCTAGACCACTTTAGTTTTTTTACACTGTGTTGTAGATTAATATTCAATTGAGTTGAGCTTCACATTTATGTATGTACAGAGGACTACCTTTCACTTTTTATCTCGGTAATATTTTATTTCTGATAAAATTATTAGAAAACTATCGTGCTATGTCTGAATCTTCTCGTGTGGTCTGTATCCTGCGAGAGCTTGCTGTAAAAATGTTGGCATTATCAGCTGCAGGTCAAGCGGACGTTGAAATTCATGGGGTTTTATTTTCATCTGATTCTACTGATTACTGAGCTAGATCTCTACTTAGCAATAGATTCATGGAGCTGAATCCCTCCCTCACATGTGACCATAAGGTCACAGAGATCCCACATTTTCACTGATTATGTTTGTGGTGACTCGAGTGTCAGGGTTTTCCACAGTGAACTCAAAGGAAACAAACTCTTGTTGCTCAGATGAGAAGTTTATTTGGGGATGTGATGGAATTTAAATTCTGCTTATGAATGACATGAATGGAGCCTTTTGTGTTTAGTTTTTATTAAATCTAGTCCCTGTTGAAGAGCTGGTAAATTTAAGAATAGTTTTTTTTAAGACTAGTAAAAGATGATGGACATTCAGAGATGCACAGGCTTAATTAAACAGTTAATAAAGCTGGGTGGAGAAGCTTCTACTAAACAACAGTCGGATAACGGACACAGACTCCAGGCCTGTGTTGCACTTAATGAACTATACAGTCAGACGGTCATATGTCAGCCTCTCTAATCCCTTCTCTACACTTCTATTCAAAGCCCAGGCTTCCTTTTATATTGCTCATTTAATCCCCTCCATGGCACCCAGGAAAAGCATTTTTCTTTTCTTTTGGCCACCACAATTATTTAAATATCCACAAAAATAATCAGTTGGTGTCCCACTTTCTTTTGGAGAGGATGTTTGTTTCGGGTCATCTGTCTCAATGGTGCTTTAGATCTGCGGATACAAAAAAACAAAAGCTGCTGAGGCCAATCAGAGAAAAGCTCTTTCTAACCAAACCACTCCAGCCACTGTCACTTAAAAATAGATTTTATCAGCAGAGTAATTGCCAGCTCGGAAGGGGATGATTATCAGTTGTTACAGCCCTGAGTCTTCTTTGCGACAATAGCTTCCTGTGTGCATGTTACAAACCTGAAGGACAAGCCATGTCTACAGGCGCCTGTTGTTGTGGCACCTGTTCACCTGCCAACTAGGCTAAGATAAGGTTTAACTTAAGCATCTGTCAGCCACACCTAATTATCTGAAATCCCCTCAGCTGCACTGCATCATTGGAAGAATGCAGGAAAAGTTCAAATTAGAGCCTGACCGATATATCGGCAGGCCGATATTATCGGCCGATGTTAGGCATTTTCCGATCTATTTGTATCAACATTTATAATGGCCGATTTTTTTTTAATCAAAAAATCATCAGAATCATTTGAAAATAAATGAAAGATTCTGATAAATGAATATTTAAAAAATAAAAACGGTCAACCATGTTATGAGCATTGGTGTTGCATAGTTTGTCCACCAGAGGGCGCTCTACATCCTCCCTGTTGGCAACTCTGATTTTCTTTTTTTTTGTTAATGTGTTTTTGTTGAAAGGACTTTAAGTTTCATATCTTCAAGTTTGTATTTTTATGCATTTTATTTATCAAAACTGTAATATATTTTGATGTTCCTCTGTTCTTTTGTGACAAAACAAATTATCATATTATTTTAGTGAGAACTCTACTACAAATAACTAATGTTAGGGAACTTTGTTTATGTTTTGTAACGCGTTTTTGGATTTTTTAAAAATATATATTGGAATATCAGATTTCTAAATAACAAAATATTCGTATCGGTATCGGCCTTAAAAATCCTTAATCGGTCGGGCTCTTGTCCAAATGTGACATACAAGCTCAGAAATGTCAATATATGTGTGAAATGTTATTATTGTCTCTTACAGTTTGTGGTCTGCATGTCTGCCTTTTCATTTCTGAATTGGCATGACTGCTTGTGGACATTTCCGTCAGTGGTGCCTGCTGGGCTGATTTCACATGCTGGATGTCTCGCATAATGATTTGTAACTTGTCTTGCCAGCCCTGTGACCGTCCTTTCTCCCTGGTGAGCAAGAAGCATTCACCCATGTTTAAAATAGGGCAATTTCACTCTGTGGTCCGGCCCCAGTGATATATGAGACCCCTGGGCCTTCGTTTTATGGCTCTCTAGACCCTTTGTGCGTTGACAAGGGCTCAACGGATACAGTCTGAGAGGAAGAATGGGTTTGTTTTGTGGGCTCTCAGTAAAGTCCCTGGTTCTCTCACCCCCCAGAGACATGATCCAAAATGTCAGACTCATCATCAGGAAAGAATAAATCGGAAAAATGATGCCACATTATATAACTTGAGACTTTTTCAGATTTTTATGTTGCCACTTACACTTGAAGCAGGAGCCGTATTTGTTTAAAAATATCTTCTTTATTTTGAATTGGCACCTATGATGATGATGATGATGATGATGATGATTGAACAATTGTTTTGTCAGTCACAAAAAAACAATTGCCTTTCCAAATTGTCATTTTTTTAGGCAAACATACCAAACCTTTGCTGCTTCAACTTCTAAAGTGTGAAGATTTGAGGTTTCCTTTTGGCATACATGATAGTAAACTTAATGCAGTTGGGACAATTTGTCAGACAAAACAGAACATTTGAAAATGTTATTTTGGACTGAGGGAAATGTTAACAGGCCCTAGTAAAGACCGTTCTCTGAGGTATGTTTTCATGCTAATCGAATGTGACCAGTTTTAGCGGAAACCGCAAATTAGCTTGTAGCGTGCTTGAGCCATGTTACTGGATACAGGTTAGATTGCGTTCATGGTTTGACTGGTCATGACTGTTTTCCCAAGATGCTGCCTGCCCGTATACATGAACGGTTAGCTAGCGGTTTCCGCTAAAACTGGTCACATTCATTTAGCATGAAAACATATCCCAGAGAGTTGTCCAAGTGTTATTAACCCCTAGGTTCATTTTGCGGCAGAATTGTCCTTTTAAATATCGAGACAAGTCATTCATTGAAGGAGCATGACTATGCAAGACTTAACCTGAGTCTTGTCACAATGATGAAAACCATTTCTCTGTCTTCAAAGAGGCTACAGAGTGTGTCGGATACAAGCTGTTGCATGCAACAGATCTTCCTTTGTATACAGCTCCACCACTCCTTACTACACACAAAAGAAAGAGTCAGGAGAGTTTTATGCTCCTGACCCTTGACAACACCTGCTGCTTCTGGGTTCATGCTGGCGGTTGGTGAACATAACTGCCTTTGACCTCCGTGGATGTTTACAGGGTGTTTCTCCATCCTGGAAAAAAACAGTAATTCAGGCGTTAAACTACCAGCACAGCATTCGTAGTGTATACCTGATGTGTTCTGCTTAGTTGTCATCATTCTCACAGATATTTACACCCTTCACCTTTCCACAAAACTTTCCCGTATGATTATATTTCAAAGGTGTCAGCGAAGAGGTAAGGAAGAAATGGGCTGTGAACAATTCACCATCCAGAGCAGCTTTTCCTTCTAAACTGATATAGCACAACTTATCTACACTGTTGCAGTGACAGTAATATGTTTGTCGCAGCAACAAAAGCAGTTTAGTTCCATCCTGCAGACTTCAGCCTCTGACAGTGAATATCCAAAACACGGCCACTGGGAGCAAAGAGATAAGGAGTCACTTGTTTGTTTGATAAAACAGGAAACTTGTGTTACTGGATAGTGCTATAAATAGTCAGCCATGGTTGGCTCTGAAAGGATGAGAAAAGAAAAGCAGCAAACTTTGAGATGGTGTGCATATCCACCAAAGTCTATTTTTGGTCTGTGGCCTTTAAGTAGTTTGTTACTCTGGAACAATAATTCCGACAAGTGGAGCATGCGTTCAGCAAACATTTACTCCATGTTTAAGGTTGAAATTGAGTTCAGTGTGTTGTATTTATTTATTAAAATGAATACATGCTATTGTTATTTCATTTTTAAATATACAATACTTTGGAAACACAAGCTGACATTTGAATAGGAGGAGTAGTATTTTGTAATGAACGGAATACCAGGCACTGTTTTGTCATTTTAAAGTCATAAAAGAATAATGTGGCAGTTTAACACTTAGTAAAACAAACACACCTGATAAGTTGATATGACTTGTGGCAGCGCAGTAATGTGATTACGTTCTGACAGTAAGTGAATGAAATGAACAGTTTGTGACTGTTTGAGTGTTTCAAGGTGTAAACCGTGTTTGTTACCGCTTGTGCTCCTTGTCTATAAAGTATGCAGTCCTCTAGTGAGGAAACGCATTGAAAATATCACAGCTCATTTTTTTTTAATAACAGACAGTTGAACAAATGTGCTTAGGCCAATGAGATGTCTGATTCCCTGCAGTTTTCTGGAAATTGATTAATTAAAGATCAAACATGTTGTGCAAGACAAAGATGACCACGTACAAAGGGAAAGCCCCCGGTAGGCCGATCACTCTCATTTTAATGATGCTATGACTTTGTTGGCACTTTTTTATGTATCTTGGCACATTACCACCTCTGACTGTAGATCAATGGAATAGCAGGAGGATGTGAATATAATTGCCCCTGTTCACGTCTTATGATTGACCTCAATCATATGATATGTGCAGCATAGACTCAATATATTAATACAGTATTGTCACAATGCTAAGCTAACCTGGGCTTGTACAACAAAGAAACAGAGCTTTTAAAGGGTAACCTAGCTCATAACATTAAGTGAAAATGAGACCTGTGCTTGACTGGATACTTTCCTGTCTAAGATAGGTTGTGCTGTGTTAAACTGACTCACCCAGCAGCTGTTTCAATTCTTAATCTGGAGCCGGGCCTGCTTGCTTTGATGACCATGCCGTCTTGAGCGACCTCTGCTCCGGGTCTGCTTTTCAGCATCCTTTGTCGGCGTCTGGACTCTGTGAGCTCGCTCACCGTGTTGTAGTTCAGGTTTATCAAAACTAATCACATAACTTCCTGAAAGACCTAGACTGATATCATAACAGTATATTCTGCCTTGATAAATGGGGGTTTATCAATGATTATTAAACCAGGGGTGGACCAATTTTTGTGAGGATTAGATATAGACCAGACTGTCAGAGCTGCTCTGGTATTTTGGTCTGTGTGTTAAGTGATCCAGCAGAAAGGGTGTCTATCACTGAGCTCCATCTGTCAGGATTGTCATAATGCCATTAGGAACAGGTCTGGATAAGGGATTGCAGGTGGTCTCCTTCACTACCACCAGGCGTCTCCGGCTAGAGAAGTCTCTGCTAGAGTTTGAATGCTTGAAGTGCTCAGTTTTTTAGTGAAAAGTATGGCACTTTATTCTGACATTTGGTCAATGTCCACTTTAGATCAAATAAGGAAGCTTTTTCTTTCACATTGTGACTTACATAATTGAGGAGATTCTATTAAAATGACTTTGCTGTTTAGCGCCCATATGCTTTGGCCAAACACAGATTCTCACATAATGTAGCTGGGCTTCGGCACAGTTGTCTTCTTTATTTAAGGATTATTTTTGGGCATTGTTAGAAATGTATTGACAGGACAGCTTAAGAAATGAAAAGGGGGAGAGAGGGTGGGGGGGACAACATGCAGCAAAGGGACGCAGGTTGGAGTCTAACCCGGGTGTGGCTCTGCTTTATAGAGAAAAATAGTATACAGGAAGTGACATGCAGCATTCTGCAGGATGAAACATGTTTTGGGTTTAGTGCCAAGTCACATACTGAATTAAACCACTAAAAAAGATACATGTGTCACATTTCACAAGCTTAGGAAAGGATGGCACTTTTTTACATTGGAAATAAAACAGATGAAAGAGAAATAGATAAAGAGAGAAATGTAGAAACACTGGTTTTGGCCTTTTCTATATTGAGTCAGGAAAGAGACACTTCCTGAGATCTACTAGAAATCGTCCAGCGGATGTTGATGTTTTGCTTTCCAGACCACTGTTGTTAATGTTGTGGCAATCTTGAGATAATAACAGCTGATCTGTTAACATTTGTTTGGTTTTGTCTGTCAGTATGCAACTCTTACTCCCGATGTAATAGGTACTGTGGAGTCAGCATGGCTGGCTCATATGGATCTATTAAAACAAACTCTTTGTACACTGCAGCCTCCCAGAGTGCTTTGACCCCCTCCTGTTTCCTCCTGTGGGACATCCCTCTCACCTCTAGGTCTGTCCTCATTAAACTAAAAGAGACGGTCACGCAGAGCTTCGGTTTGGCCAGTGGTATCCCATATTTGGAAAAGATTCATCGTGCTCTAGCTGCTGTTGGGACCTGGCTCTGCTCACAACACAATGCTAGCTGAAGTGCAGGATCCAATATATTCGTTCTTATCTTTAGTTTTGAAGGCTCCTTCTGGCTGAAATATGTCATTCTGTATCAGATCTTCTGCTCATGACTATCGAGGATACTAACAAACTGTGGACAGCTCCCTTCTCTGTGTGTTTCCTATGATTGGGTATCATAACTCACAGTGACCTGAACTACAGCTCTGAAGCGAAACACATTCAGTGTGAATGAAGTGTGTGTGGACAGCTGAAATTGGCCAAAACCTCTTACGGAGGCAGCTGATCCAGCAATTTGTTGTTCTGTGGATGATTATAAGAGAGGAGTTAGATATGCAACAATGCTGCAAAATTGGAAATTACTTTGAGGTCCTTCAAAAAGCCGAAAGGTCAATATTTTGCAGTTAAGATCAGAGCATTGACCATTGAAGTGTGCACTTATTATCCATGTGTTTATGGAGTCCACTGCACTAAATGTAAGACTACTATGAGCCACGTGACTGAGTTCAGTTATGACTTCAGTGCATCATTACAGGCTTACAGGACATAGTTGATGCCTGTACCCCCCTTTGACCCACATGCATTCCTCCATGCGTCCATTCTTTATGCCTGTTACCTCAAGTGTAAACGGGACACTGTTTTCCCAGGTCTGCTCTGGGCCTCTGTCCTATCATCTAGTCATTAATAAAGGTTAAGCCTTCCCACAAGAGCAGCCACACTCACAAAGAGCTCATTGCCACATGTGCAGTAATCTCTCTTTTTTCCTGGCTTGTATATTTCACAGGTACTCCCTCTCTTGAGACAATGAAGGCCCAGTGTGCACTGTAGCACAATGAGTTTTAACCTTGAATCTAGTTAGTTTCTTTGTTAATTTTTTAGCCGAGAGGTGACTGAAACTCCCTCCTCTAAGAAACCAGGACTCCCATGCCTTGCAGGGCTCTCATGTATCCTGATTACATTCCCATTTTTGACTGGGTGTGGTGTGCCGGCCATCTGTATGCATGCACTGTTTTCCTGAGGCGGTGAGAAATAATTGATAGGCTTCCACCTGATTGCGATTGGAGTTTTGCTTCCTAAGCAAGGCAATGAAGAGATTTAAGGGTGATACAAATATTTTGAACTTTCTCACCCTTTCTGTCATTCTCAATTGTTTTTATTTGTCTGTCTCAATGTCCAGTACCAGTCCGGCTTCCTCAGTGGCAGCTGGTAATCTACTTCAGCTCTGCTACCAGGAGTGTCCCGTATCTCCTTATAAGGGCAAACTCACTTGTGGGTTTGACACTAGTGAGTTTGAAGCACTGATCCAAGCTGCCTGGCTACACTCTAACCTTCAGCTTGCTCTGGAAATTATTACTGTAGCTCATTTCATGCACAAACACAGAGTACCCCCTACCTCTCAGGCATACCCATGAACGTGGACTTGCGCGCGTGCAGAAAGTATACATACTCCTTTTGTGTCAGAGAATTTGACACGTCATAGTTTACAAAGTAGTGTTAAGTACAAAAACAGCAAATGAGACAAGCACATGCACACCCACCGTGAGTCAAAAGGTCGGGACTCTGCATGCGTGTGTGTGTGCGTGCGTGCATGCGCGCGGCCCTTGTAAACCACAGCACAACTGCAGAGACACGCATAGTATGCATGTGTATTCAAAATCTTGCAATACTCAACAAATAAGCTTTTTCTGTACCTGTTTTTGTGGTATATTCGTGTTTTCCCACAAAATACACACAGCTGTAGAAGAAACAAAAATAGTCTGAAATTGTAGCAATACAGGGCAAAATATGATTCAAATACAAAACATATCTAATATATAAACAAGAATGAAAATCTGACTGCTCTCAATGCCAACTTTTACCCTACAAAGTATGTATTATTGTACAATATACTGTATTATATGTACTACCCTTCAGCCCAGTACAGAGACATTTAATCCGTGTTTCAGTTGCTATTGATACATGTTCTAATAAATGGAGTAGAATAAAGGGGTGTAATCAAGACAAATCTGAAATTGTAAACCATTTCTTTCTATTTTCACAGTAATTTAGCTGAATGGTCTGACTTGTTTCACTTCCACAGGTTTAACATACTTCCATTTCAGTGCTGCACCCACAGGTAGTTGTAACAGCGTGTGCTCTTAGCTCAGTTATGGACGGCAGACCCACTAAATAGTAGTGCTGTATATTTTAGCCACCTAAAGAACCTTGAGATCTTGCCATATTTGACCACTTTCCATGTGTGTGTCACAATAAATTAAACCAGCCTCACAAACTCAAAAATCCCATTTAAATCTGTTTCATGTGTAGCAGATGGGTTCAGAGGGTGTTCCTGTCCTAAGGAGTGCGTCACCAGCTGGTCGGGATTACTGCTAAACCATGAACTCTCTAATTGGCTGTGATTGATTGAGCTGCTTCAGTCAAATGTCTTTGGATAGGTTTGAGGTTTTTTAAAGCATAGAAAGCTGCTGCTCGGCAGGAAATGACCAACAGTACAGTACAAGCCTTTGCAGGCCCGCATGTGAAACATTAAAATGTTTTTATGTACCTTGCCCCTCACCACAATATGATTCCTACCAAATAAGGTAATAATTTTTCTGGTTTTTGTCGACGAGTAAAAATATTTGGGAAGACACATCTGGAAGCATTGCCTTGAAGAAGTTTGTACAGGGTTGTCTTTTCTCTCCTCACAGTCAGTCATAACCACCTCCTCCATCCTGTTCCTAACATTGTATATCACCGGCTGAGTTGGGTGACTCCGCAGGTCAACAGGTGTGACAGCAGCTTCCTGAGATCTGACACCTATGACACCTACTTTGTACAGCAGACCAGACTGTAACATGACTTTCCTCCTGCCATCATTAAAGGTGCTGACGTCTCACTGATGTCTCGATGATGGCATCACTTTCAGTAAAACATATTTGTGTGTGTCCTATTTGTTATGTGTTATTTCTGAGTCATACATCTGTTAGCAGTAAAAGCATGAAAAGCTTTCTGTCTGGGTATAACGGCTGCTCTCTTGGTGGTGTTGTTGATTTGAGCCACGGTAACAGTTGGTTACCCAGAGGTCTGTGGCTTGGTTTGAAAATTGGTCAATGGTGTAAGGTGGTGTCACTGTAACTGCCCTGATATTTGTTTTTTTTTTTTTCTTCTCTCCACTTTGACTCTCTGTAAAGACCACTGTCATGTGGAGGTTTTGTCAAATGGACTCTGTTTCTTAACGAGTCAGTGTTTCTGTCTCTGGTACTTTCAACGGTCACGCTGTTTTCCTTGGCAGGCACCCAAGTTTAAGGTGTGTTTTATTAGCTTGGGTTACGCCCATTCATTACCTTCCTGTGCAGGGAAGTTATTGGTTGACTTTTATTTTCCTCTTTTCAAATACCTAAAGGAAAAGTCAGTTACAGTTGCTGGATTTGTGCCAATACATTTAGTGTACAAATCCAAACTGACTCAACATCAGCAGCCATCTGTGCACCCATTGGTCCTTTTAAAACTTCTTAGAGCAGGTTAAAGTCAAAGTGCTGACATGCAGATGTAGCGATCTCCCCCTTTCATCACATTTTGATTGCCCTCCATGTGCTTGTATTTAAAAAGATTATTATAAATGATTTGGACAGTTCTGCAGTTTATCACATGCTCTGAGTTTAGGAGTCGTCCTTGTCTCTTGAACATGTTCTTATGTGATTTTGCTTAATGTTTAAACTGATATGCACAGAAAAAAGGAAAAAAAGGCGGCCTGTTTTGAAATGCTATGCAGAAGTTATTGATAAGCCCTAATGCTTATCTCAATAATGAGTAAATAAATCACTCAGTCCTAAAAGTTGGCAGCGTTTGCTGGCTGTAAAATCACATTATGACATTTATTCAGCAGTAAGCTTGACAGTGTGGTAACAGACTGCTCCCTCGAGTGTTTGGTTAGTGTGCTTGTGTGTGTGTGCTTGTGTGTGATGTGAGAGAGACACTAGACAATGATAGAAATGAGCAAGTGTGTTCTCATTTCCTCTCTTAAACTCTGACACTTCTGGTAACTGCTCCAGTTCCTGATGGTCAGATGTTACTACCATCCCTTTCCTTGTGAGTCAGCAGGAATTTGAGGAATGACCTGTTCAAAGCCTTGCCCTTTCCCACCCAGCTCTTCTCTGCCCATTTTTAGGCATTCCCAAGTCCAGCTTAATTTTTCTCTTTTTCACTGTCATCCTTTCTCCCTGTCATCCACTTTGCTTTCCCTCTTATCATTTTCCTCCTTCCTCTAAAGCTACATTCCTGGCTTTTCTGAGCACTTTCTTCTCTTACACATTATTTTCAGTCAGCTCAGCACTTTAAATTTCCACAAATTATAGTATACAGGAGAGCCCCTCTGCGCTTGTGCAGCTCGGGCTGCATATTTTGTCAAACCACAGCGAGACCTGTGGGAGGAGTGGGGGGGGACATCAACCCCCTTTTCAACCCAGTAGGGTGCAAGGCTTAGCTGAACAACCACATCCAGCTCCCTGTAGTAGCAACCAGTTGGCATACAAAGGTTTGTGTGTTGACTTTAGGTTTTAACTGGTGCAGCAGGAAGCCTTAAAGTGTGTGTTTGTGCGCAAAGTGTATCAGAAAAGCCTGCCAGAGGAGCAGGAGCTGCTCATCGCTGCATGTGTTGACAGGTTCCCGCTGTTGCCCGAAAGACAGATCTGTCTCTCATATGACAATAGAGGGCTCCCTCCACCCTCCCATGCTCACGGCTGTTTCTAACAAGAAAGCATCCAGCTCACCACTGACTGGTGTGTCTGTCTGCAGGCGTGCTTTTATAAACACACTGTGACACCTTAATTACTCCTCTTTCACTCAAAAAATAAATCATTTAGCTAATAGCCACTTGGAACAATGAAATTGCTCCGTAAGTGTTTTAAGTGAGCCACTTCAACATCTGAGTCTCTGGGGCCTCCTGCAGCCTGGCTACTGTTCAACCAAGAAGAATTACAGCCTCATAAGAAGACACCTGGGCGATAGGTCGACCCAGAGAACTGAACACACTTCTTTCTTATAGCTGAACAGCTGTTGCCATGCCTGTTTTTCATCCTCTGCTCCTTGCTCAGGTGGTTCTGTCTCTTCACATTAGTGAAGTCAGATCACTTGTCATCACCAATCGATAAGCCGTTCATCAGCCCCGCTGACCCTGTAACTCCCTATCACACAGCTAAAGCTAAGCCAGGGCTGTTTAGTCTTATACGGCCTGCATGTCAAACACCTGAATGATACTTGTGTTTATTATCTGTCAGCTATGACTGCTGCAATCTTTAACAAAACTAATACATAGTGTTTCAGTATACTCTGGCTGGACATATGTGTGCTCAGGCAGTTTGTCTGTCTCTTCTAGTAAACAAATATGTTATTGTCCTTGCTTGACCACATTAATTACAGAGGGCAAGAGGCAGCGACTGAAGGAACTTGGAGCTACGACTCTACGCTATGAGCCCTGCAGTTCTGCTTATTCACCGTCCTGTACTTACACTGAGTACAAGCCTGTGACCCTACAGTAGCACTGGATTCCTAAATAACTGTATGCTTCTGTGGTGTACTTACTCATAGATGCAAATATTAGAATGACAAGTGGCTGATCGTTGCAAGCCAAATGTTTGGCATCCTGTCCTACTTTGTTAGAAAACTGTTAAAACACATTTTTCTTCATGTCCATTTTGTTTGTCTTTTTTTCTGCTGTACTTGCAGCTGGATGGAACCGTGGATCTGGACGAGAGGCGCCTCATCCGTTCAGCCATCCGGGAGTTAAGGAGAAGGGAGATTGAGGACATGGAGGCCGCTTTGGCCAGCAAGAGATTCCGACCCACACGCCTCAAACAGCAGGAGGACAAGGAGAACCAGCACAGGTAAGACCACCCACACACACACACACACATACACACACATGCACAAAGAGACCTGTCCAAATGACAAACTGCACCAGTCCAGGTGAACTGGAGATGCTGAGAAAACACTCACAAAACCCAGATGCGGCATTGCTCGACTCATGTGGGAAAAGAGAAAAGTCTGGAAAAGTCATGTCAGGAAATCATAGGGGACAGAAAACTGCAACCACAGTAAATCTTCCATTTTCCATTGTGTATGCTCATTTCACTGTATATGCTTTCACTTTAAAAAATGTGTCCTTATGTCACATTATCTCATGAGAGACAGATTGAAGTAGTTTTCTCAGTTCAGTTGTTTGTCTTTATTGCTTAAGTCGGAGAATTCTCAGTGATTTCCAGTTCAGAAACAAACAAACAATGCATCATTCAGCTGAGGATGTCTCAACTCAAATTCCACCTTTCCATTATGTCAAATATTTTCTGCTGGCAAACTAAATGAGAAACGGGACAAACAGGCTTTAGATATTAAAGAAAGATCACCCCGGTGTTCAGGTTATTTTTTACGATCACGTTTTTATATATATATATATATATATATATATATATATGTTCAGGTTATATTTTTTATATATCATATTTTATATATTATATATATATATATATATATATATATATATATATATATATATATATGAAGACCATTACATTCACACTGGGACATAGGGACGCATCCCAGGGCAATGCAGGTTTTTGTCGGACGATCTTGACCCTACATAGCTCCTCCTTAGCCATTATATATTTGACCCAAAAAAATTACAATCACAAAAGTCAAATAGTATGGGAACTTGATGTGGATGAGGTGATCTTCGTATGTCAGGATGGACTGAATCTTGTAACAGGGGACTGTTGCTGACTGGTAATGATACAATTAAGACCAGTGGCCGGGCCTAATCATTTCCATTCACTGCTGCTCGCAGAAGTCTTGGATTACAATAACAAAGCCTCACTGAAGCTGCAAGAATAAGCATACCTACCGAAGCAAATGCACACACGTGTTAAGACACACACACACACACACACACACACACAAAACCCCTCTGAAAGTTGAATTATCCTGTACCTCTCAGTGGTGGAATGTGAAATATTCCACTCTGACGTGCCACACATCCTTTAATACCAACGACTGGAGGGAAGAGAAGATAATAAGAGAGCCGGAGGAGCATATGAGTAATATAAACCAACATAAAAGTGAGTAAAACGGGGAAATATGAGGCTGAAAAGAGGGGAGGATGAGAGCAGCCTATTTTAGACACTGTTTTGCCAGAGTATCACATTTTCCACTCTGGATTTGTGACCATTTCCCCTGATGGGCCAATAAAACCATGTGTTATCTTGGAATTGACTTCTGCTGCCTTTTCACATGCACAGAGAGGCCTCAGGATAGAGTCAGTGAAGCACACCATTTGTATTTGGATAATTTAACATCCTATGATTTTTCCACTGTGTTGCTTGCTGCATGAGCACAAGTTGACTTTCAGTCATAATGACCACCATTATAACCACTTCAGCGTCTCTCCTTCTCAGGTCAGAATCCAGCACCAACTTGGACGTCCTGTCACAAAAACTGCAATCAATACAGGACATTGATGAGCTCACGAAAATGGTGGGAATTATATCAGAATAGAATGAAATAGGGTGACACTACATGCTTGTCGTGTGCGCACTGATATTTTGTTTCTATGCGTGTTTGTGTGAAGCTCCGTGCTGCCAACGAGTATGAGGAGAGGAAGATGATCAGAGCAGCCATCCGACAAGTCCGAGATGAACAGCAAGGTGAGTCCAGCTATTTTTGATAAAATGGAGTCAAACTGTTAACTGTCTGTTAAATGTGATTACCACATTAACATGCCTCTTTTCACTGGTTAGATTAAACTCATATGTGACACAAGCTGTGTGGTTGTAACAAAACATTTAAGCATTTTGTCACTGTGTTCTGGTAGCTCACACACTTAAAACTGTTTAGTCTGAAGATGTACTCTTGTACATTTCATTTGTACAGAGAGTCTGGCCATTCTTCATTAACAAGTGTTAACTTCCTTGAAGGCGGGTACTCTGTTAAAGTTTAATACTATTGGATCTACCCAGAGCCACTCTGGATCTGCCATAACCAATCGCTAACGTTTGGTTGTGAAGTTGGATTAGCATTGCTACCGTTAGCCTTAGCCAACTCCTTCACCACTAACGGAGTGAGCTGGAAAATCAAACATTTCCCAAACCCCGTGGGGAGGAGGGCCACAACGTCATGGCCAGCAACAAAACTCAGCAATGATTGTTCTTGCTCGGGCTTTAACTTCTGGATATTCGGCAGCATTGCCACAACAGACCAAATGGCTTCGCTCGCATCTTTCTCTGCTGCCATCATGGAACTACAACTCAAACTAGCGCACAACTTCAATGTCATCGTTCTCAGACCCTCCCTCTGTCTGCTGATTGGACCAGTTAAGATAGACCAGAGAAAACCCAAGAATATACCGCAAACCTAGACAGAGGACTGAAGGAAAATGAAAATTGACGTATGTAGGAGAGCCAGGCTAGCAAAGATTTAGTTAAAGGTCAAAATGTCAGACTTTGAAAGACCATAATTATGTTCTGGTTAACAGAAACCTTGTGGCACAAATCTATCTCTATAGCCCTTAAAACCAAATATTTAATACATTAGGATACCGGGAAAAAAAGAGAAGTGAATCAATATTTTAAGCGTTATGCGATATTCTGGACACCACTGCTTCAATCTTGATGAAAAGTTTAGATACATTGAGGGAAATTATGTGTGTGCGTACCAAAAATGAATGCATTGATTGGCCTGATGAGGGCGCGAACATTACAGTTAAAAGATGAACTGTGACCTTAAAGTCCCCATATTATGAAAAAATAACTTTTTCTGGGATTTGGGGTGTTATTTATTGTCTCTGGTACAAACTTTACTTTGATCACATTTATTTCTTTTTTTCTTTTTTACATATTTAAGAAATAAACAGTGACAAACCATTACAAATAATATACTGAGAAGAAGAACGTGTCCCAGGGCCAACAAAAAAAGAAGGGAAAAAAAAAAGAAATAATAATAATTAAATCGAGGAAAGATGGGAGGGAGGGAGACAAAACAACACACGCAGAAACAGACACACACAAAACACATACACAAACAAACAAACAAACACACACACAGACAGACACAAGACAAGGGACCAAACACCTGCGCAAGTTAGAGGTCCGGACCTCACAGAGTCAGCGATGCACAGCCACGGGTCCAGAGTCTTCCCCGGGGCACCATTGATCAGCGCCGTGGAGAGTTCCAATTAAACCACATTTAAAGGGTCCACATCTGGATAGATAGGTCGTGTGGTGGTTTCCAACGGGTTGCAATCATCCTCTTTGAAGCTGTAAGTCCAGCAAACACAGCACGTTTCACAGTCCCAGAGAGCTGAAAGGCTGACCGGTCTTTCAGAATCAAAACATTGACAGCAACAGGCACAGTAACATTAAACAAGGCAGGGATTTTGGATGCAACATTGTTCCAGTAATACATAATCTTTATGTGAATGCATAATTCCTGGGAGAGAGATAGTGGGCTGTCTGTGGTCGCCATAGTTACTGTGGCAGATCTACCTATAATGCTGGATCAGATAGTGGATTCCTGTCATGCCTTAGCGCTGTCTGGTTTGTGTGAGGCCCCTGTCACTCTGAAACACTGAGCAGCCTCCTCCTCCTATAGGGCCATGTCAGGAAACCTCAGATAATCTTGTTTCTTGTTTTGTGTTTTCTCTTCTGATTTCACAAATGACCAGAGGTTTGAAATCAGATGGGATAATGAGTCAGCTACTTCATTGTAATTATTGTGCTACTACTGTGTGTGTTTTTAGGGACTGTGGAGCGGGGTAAAGCTCAGGGTTTCTTCCTGGAGCCTGAGAGTGTGGAGCCCCAGAGTAGCACAGGAACAGGGGTGAGTACAGCGGAGTTAACCGAGCAATCAGTGTCATTTAAAGGATTCATTATTAAATGTCACTGCATTATGGTGATGTAGTCTGAACGTCACATTACAAGTGTGTAAGGAGTAAACTGGCTGAAGTCTATAATAATAATAATACACACTAGTGTCAGCTTCCATTTGCAAAAACCAGCAGACTAATTTGTGGGTGCAAAGTTTGTTTGCATGGCAACAGGGACTACTGAGGTTTTTCTGCTGCCACAATGAAGAATGCAACAAACAACAACAAGCATTGTGACTTGAGTCACGCATTGTGCCATGAATACACACACACACACACACACGCACAAAACATGTGCTTTGGCTGCCATGGAGCAAAGAATGTGCTTTTGTTTTTTATATCCTCATTCAGGTTTGGCCAAGTATGAGGAAAAAGATCAAATTTACTTTGAGGCTGGTGTTTAGTGAAGGCAGTAAATAGTTTTTGACAGGGACAGTCTCCCAGACACTGTCATTTTGCACACTATCTATCTCTCTACAGCCTTTAACACTTTAAGACAGTTGCACTCTGATTTTTAAAGATTAGAGAGAGGCATGAGAGGCTCAACGAACTAATTCTAATATAACTATAATTTGATAAAATACTTTTGATGGCTAAAATCACATGTTTTTTAATCTCTTTTAGTCACTCTCTAAAACTGCAGACTTCTCCTCGGTCATCTCTCGGCTCTCTAGTGGTTGATATTGAACTATGTTTTTGGAGTTTAACTAAACTTTTATCTTTTTTAGCGTGCCAGATTATATATTATGGTTGTTGCAGAAAACATGATGTCGGGAGCCAAATGTTATCTTATCTTCTGTGTTTGTTCAGTTTTTTTGATATATGCCCTGTTGCCAGTGGATGAGATTTTAGTGGAGGAAAACAAAGTTATCTTGCTGCATGTGGTCACTGTTGTTGTAGCTCAAGCCTTTTAAATGATGGAAGTAGAGGAACACCTATCTACACTTTAAAGAAAAATACAATCAGTCACATTATTATAGTTCGTAGTATTAGTATCCATCCTATTGTCTGTTTCAGCTTGTACTTTGCCTATGTGGGTGTGTGTTTCCTCAGATAGGAAGCAATGACAGCATGCCTGTGTCACAGGATGCTTTAACATTTAAGCCTCTTTACCTCACTTCCTCTAAGACAACTGAGCTGTACGGCGGCGGAGTTGTGAGCTACAGGTGGTGTGAGGGATGACGGGGGGGTTGGAAGTCTGGATAGTGAGGAGAGAGGGGGAAGTTTGGACAGACAGACAGGCAGCCCACCAGCTGTGCCTCAGCAGCCCAGTCTGCGCTGGAATGGGGACCTGGCCAATAACAACATCAACCAGCAGCAGCAAGGCTCCTTCCACTCACATCACAGCAGCGGATCTCTTTGAGCTGCGTACAATTGTCCATTGACAGATGGAGGTCCTAGATAGGCCTCCACAGCAGCCAAACACACACGTAAACACACACGCAATGTGTGTACTCTGCCAGCAGCCTGAAACAAACACCAGTTCAAGACCTCAAGTAACCAAAATGTAAGATGGAAAATATATGGAGTATATGCGTGTTTAATTAGTGGATTTGGTCCAAGGTGAACGAAGAATCCACAAACAGAGGCAATTATTGATGAATTGAAGAAAAAGTGGGTCAGAAATGTGACAACGAAATGATCATTTTGAGGGTAAAGTAGTCCTTGTAGCTGTAATTCTACCCGAATCCAACACCCATTATAAGGTAATAACTGTTTTTAATGGCCATGTTTTAATGACATGCAAGGATAGCTGACCTACAATAAAAGTTTCCTTTTGCTCATCTGGGAGAAACCATACTGTAACAGCTTTAAATGATGTGTATGTAGCTACAAAAAAGTGGCAGTAGGAAAAAAGATCAAAAAGTGAAACATATTTATTAATTTAAATGAGGTCCTGTTACAGTCAAATATCTAATTTGGTCTCAAGTAATACAGCAGTTGGAGAAATGAAAAAAGAGGTCAAAACTAAGACGGTGTGTCAGAAGTTAATGTGTCAACCAGGCAACCCTTTGATGTGTGTGTGTGTGTGGGGGGGGGGTCAGATCCTTTTGGAGACTAAAAGGGAGGGAGGGGAAGTCTAAGGAGTGGCTTGTTGGTATTATGTGTGTGTATGTGTGGTGGTGTTGGTGGTGGTGTATCTGGGTGGCTGTGTGTATGTGTGTGTATGATGTGGCTCAGGGAGTAGAGCAACAGAGTAGCGGACGTCCCAACTCCAAGAGGGTTACTCCTGAGAGAGAGAGAGAGAGAGAAGGAGAGAGGGAGACAGAGAGAGAGGCAGTGGGTCAGCAAAGAGAAGGTAAATGTCATTCAGATTTTTCTGCTTTTTGTCACAGACCAAACACTCCTCTTTGACTGTCTGTCATCTTTTATGCACTGAAAAGCTATTTAAACGTCTTTCCTCACTGAACTGTGCTTGTTTCTTACTGACAGAAGAATGGGACGTACCTGCCTCTCTGTTGGTCTTTCAGGTTTGTGTACATAATGGTTTATTGCTGAGTTAGATCATTTTTGTTCACTTAAGTTAACAGTTTAACTCTAAGGATGTACTGTAGATGTCACCTTAATGATGAATGAGAAACTGGGTCATTGACAATGTGCCTAATTCTGAAATGAATGCAACTTGATAAGGATTCTACTACAAGTTAAAGACAAAGTATTTAGTCAATTAACCCTGCAAGTTATCTTTGAGGTCACGGTTTGCATGCTGTCTAGGTGTTTTGGGAGAGCTCAGGTAGGCTGTTGGATGGGTGTTGCAGTTCCAGACAGTTTTGTTTGCTCTCTGATCTCATCATAAACATGTTGCAAGAAGAGACCTGAGAAAAGAGTAATTTGAACTGTCTTAAACTGGGCCTAGTGTTTGCAATGGAGAGGGTTTAACACACTTTGGAGATGACATGTAGGAAAAAAAAGTACAGTAGATCCATTTTGGAAGAAAAAAGACCAGAAAGTAAGCTTAGATTGGCATGTGATGATGTGCAGTAAGTAGAAATGGGAATGAGGTTCAGGGCTGAGTTTTTTTGTGGGTTCCCTCACTCGTTTGTGTGTGTGTGTGTGTGTGTCTGTCTGTCTGTCTGTCTGTCTGTCTGTGTGTCAATCATACTGAGATGGTTATTACTTCATTACAGCTACTGTATTTTATTGGAGGTAAGCCGAGTGTGTGGCTCATCAGGCTGCAGTAATGGAAAAAAAAGCTGCCAGGTTTATTTCTCTCTCAAACGTAACAGTATAGTGATGGATTTAACTTTCATGGAAAACTTAGCATTAAAACCCAGCGTGTTATTCTATAGCTGATGTCAGCTGTCTGAGTTGCTTGGTGAAGGAGGTGAGTGTGCCTCAGCAATGTCTCATTGTTTTTTTTTGTTTTTTTTTTCTGTGAGGTTGAGGGTTCAGAGGAATCCAGATGGCGACGCCTCGTTGTGGTCACAAGAGAGGACAGTTGTTTTTGTGTTTACGGGTTTACGTTTTTGCAATTATAGTCCAACACATCAGGCTCCTGGGGCCACGTGGGACGAGTGGTTCGGTGTCAGTGTTGGTTCCACTCTGTCAGGTCTTCACTGTTTGGACCAGAGGGAAGCCACTAATGATAGCATGGTGGCTGGCAGCAGGTTCGGAGCTCTGGTCTCCTTCTACAGTTCCACTTTATCTTCCCTTTTTCCCTCTGCCTCACTGTCTGTGGGAAATATGTTCCCTGTGGTTTAGTGGGAGCTGTGAAATGATGGCTGTCTGTCTGACTCCTGGGCGGGTGAGGAAAGACTTGTCCTCTCTAATTGTGTTTATGGCTCAAACACAATAATCTCCCCCTGTGACTCTTTGATTGAGTTACTCCACTCAGAAGGAGAATGCCTTTTTGTGTGTAACCTCTCACACTACTGCATTGTAGTGCCTTCAAGTCTTTTGTGTTGTTGCAGAATACTGCTTGTGTCCTCCAAACTCATCAGACGCTGTAATGACTCATTAAATGAGCATTCCACTAAACTCCCAATCTGCATAAGCAACATTCAGCTTTGGCTTTAAAAGCTGAGAAGACTTTGTTTTATGCCTCAGATTTTTTTGCTCCTTATTGGAAAAATCAAAAGGCATGCAAAAATGTCATTGGAGCACCTTGAATGTAGATTTACACTGGTATGATGTCTCATGTAGTATTTAAATTGTCTTTCTTCTTTTGAAGATATACATTTTTTTCACAAACAGATTGATCGAGATGGATGATTTTAGCAGCAAAACTTTACTTATTTATTTTAATCTCATCTTGACTACATTATGTGACACATTTAATGGCGTGATGTCTTTGTTAACCTGAGCAATGCCATTCCAGATTCACCTTTCCTGTTTGTGTTGCTATCTCCTGCACCAGTGTCTGATTACATTTTGTCTAAAGTGATTGAACCAGTCCGCCCTGTAATCTGTTCAAGGTGGGGAAGTTCACAGTCAACGCAGCAGAAAGCCTTGAGTCCTTTCTCACCTCTGCCTCTGGCTTGTGTTTAAATTCAAGCAAGCTTTGTGTTCGGTCTGTCTCTGATCACACTGCATTGATCAAAAGCCTTTTTTAACACAGAAATGTGAGACTTATACGATTTTCACTCTGTGCCAGCCTCATGTGTGGGATGGCATAGTATACACATGGTCAACTGATTGTGGTGTGTGATTGTGTGGTTGGGTGTGTGTGCTTTCTTTGCTTGCTTGAGAGGTTGTGAATGTGTTTTCAGAAGCTTTTTGAAAGTAATAGTAGGCTTTAAACCTGGTGTTATATTTTTTGAGTATGTAAGGTCATGTCCTGTATGTTTTTTTTGGGATCCACCCAAACCTTTGTTGGACTATTCTTAACCCAGGTGCCTCTTGTGAAACACCTTTTAAGCAGATCTTTTGCCGTGATTTAGTTTATCATTTTGAATGAGCTAAAGAATGACACATACCATCTGAAGCTCCACATGCAAGAGCTTTTTGCCCTTTCATAGAACGTTTGCAAGTCCTTGGTGTGTGTGTGTGTGTGGCTTATTTGTGCAGCTGATTTTCCTGTGGATTAGCTCAATATCATGCAACAGAGGCTCAACAGTAGTGCCGGCATCTTCATCTTTCCCCACTCCATCCTGCCCTCTACACCTCTCCCGTTTCCTCTCCATATGCCAAAATACTCCTGCCTCTCCTGAGATCTCCCCCCTGCTGCGACTTTCCTTTATCAGTGCAGGTTAGGGCCAGAGTGTTGCCGAAAAAGATGAATGGTGTGCTGCAGTCAGACTGCAGGGAATCTTGAAGGAGAGTGAGCTACTGTACCCCAGTCAAGTAAGGCTGTAAAGCAGACATATAACACAGTAATGAACCATACATCAACTGTATATGTTGGCTATTTTGGCACTCAGGGTCTCTCTCTCTCTCTCTTTCTCTCTCTCTCTCTCAAATGTATACAATGGAAAATAAAACAGATCTTTCTTTCTCTGGACAAATGTTATACAATGACCTTAAAATAAAACAGATGTTTTCACCAGCTTTTCCATTGGACTAATGTTTTCACTTTGTTTTTGATCAGAGGAAGGTGTTTGCAGTTTGTCCCTAATAAAGACAGGAAGACCTTGAGATTGACCTGAGAAACGTAAAGAGCATTATACACCTGGAGCTTTATTGAAATGCACTGAGCATGTGTGATTCTTTTTTTTCCTTTACAGGAGACCGAGCGGGAGAGTTACAGTGAGCGAGAGTGTATCAGATCTCCGATCCGGGAGTTACACGGCCAGCAGACACAACAAAGCAGAGAGCTGCAGAGAAGAGGTTAGAAACCCAACTCCCTATCAGACTGATAGTCACCGACTGCCTAACACACATTGTCTGCATGCTATACACACTTATTATGTTTAGCCAACACAGACTCTTTTATTATCTGTAAACATTCACCCAAAGGTCAAGTTTGGGTAAGAACTTATAACTCGAACACTGACCACCTCTGTTGCTTTATGTGACTGCATACATCCGTCTTGATGCAATTTCCTCCTCTCTGCCTGTTAAAATAGTCAGCTGAAGGAGCCATTCTCCTGAGGTGGTGGTCAGGAGGTCATATTAGTTCAGGCTCCTTCATCTAACTTTATTAACTGTTTGGAGTCAGTCACAGCCATAGGCTTAATGACTTTGGCTTCTTAAGTGTGAAGTCAATTCATTAGCCACTCTGTTAGCCTAACCAATAATAAAGTAGTATGAATGCAAGCTTTCAGATGGGGATGAATGTGCTTTGTTCACTTCTGTGCTTTCAAAAATTTGCAGGCACGTAGCTGACGATAAATAGCTTGTGAAACAACAAAAGTGCATTATTGACAAGTCATAAATGTTGTTACAAATCTAGCTACATCTTGTCCAATTTAAACACACCAGGACAAACTATTAATTAGACATTCCTCTTCGTATAGGACACCAAATCTAACATTGATCACCCATGGCTGAAGATGAACGTTTTTTTTCTTCTTTTATTTAAGCCCGGGCCTGGCTGACCTAACTTGGACCTGAGCTCAAAGCCATAATAATTGTCATTCTGTGTGGCCTTGGCTGCCCTGGACTTGGCTCCCAGTGTCCTCCTCATGGACCTGGGGTTGGTGGTGGGGTTATGGGAAGCAACAAAGGAAACCCAACAGCCACACCTCTGCTAAATAAAACTGATACCAGAACAGAACTAAGGCCTAGTTGTCTTGGCGGAGAAACTCCCCACTGTTCCTTATTTATCCCTACCTTACAATTTAAACCAGGGTGAAGCTAAGGGTGAACAAAATAAGGTCACCATAGAAGAGCAGAGGCGGAAGGTACCTTTTAAAGTGGACACCAATCAACTAGGACACTAGCATTTATGGTTGGGAAAAGACAGTGTAGCCAGGGTGGGCCGGTGGTTCTTAAATGGGCGGTTGTCTAGCAGAGGGAGAGTGGCAGAAAATAAGAGATTGACTTGGACAATAGTGGCGGCTTCTTTTTGCTCTTTGAACATAGCACAAACACATACCTCTACACCTCTACCTCGCAGACAGAAAAGCTTATATTTACAAGTTTTACCTCGATGAACATGCGTCCAGTCGTATTGCAGTCTAGTGCAAACTGTAACTTGTACGGCTGTGAGTTAGGAAATGAAATGTTTGCAGAGATGCTCAGTGGAATGTGTTGTGTGCTTCAAGTTCCCAGAAAGAGAAACTTGCTCAACTGAATTTTGACACTTGTGTGAAGGACTGAACACAGGAGCATGTATGACCATTTATAACAGGCCTCTAGTCATGCATGTACTGTATATCAGGTCATTATCTCTCACACAAGACCTTGGTCTGGAACGGTGGCATCTTACAGGTCACTGCAACAGTAAACTATGGAGGAGGTGGTCATTAGATAAATCTGAGAGGATTAACAGAATAGGAAAAAAAGAAGACACCACTCAAAATGATGGTCATTTCTCAAACCTTTGAGTTTTTTTGCGTCTGAAAATCAGGAGAATTTTAAACCTGCGAGACTTTAAAAACTATTAAAATTAACAAAACGTTATCAGGAAACCTAACGTTGCTTGAACTTCTCACAGCTCAGAGACGTATGCAACCTTTAACAAAAGGTCATAGTGGGCATTGATCACTAAGAATGGTCACAAGACAAAAACGTTAAGAATCATGGGCATATCACCTAAAAATAAGTTGGTCAGCCAGACTCCTTTTGTAGATGGCATAAATGGTTTCTGCATGTTTTTTATAGCCTAGTGTATATTTTTCTTTATATGGTACCATTATGAAAAGCGAATGCCAACCGCTTGAATGAGACTTTGATAGTAACAGAACGTTTACTTCTTCTATCTGGTACGCCAAAGCAGAGGTGTGTTGAGCCCATGTGAAACCAAGGTCATCACCAGGCGAGGAAGGGTCGAAAAGCTTTCACACAAGCTTTCCTCAGGTCATTGCTTCAGTGTGAAAGAAATATAAAAAAAATCCATCGTTGGCCTTTGTTTGTGGTCTATATATTGACTGGGAGCAGAGTGCACAACCAAGGCTGCTTTTGTAGCTATTTCAGAGCAAAAAAAGCAAGCCTCTCATTACCCAGCAGCAACAGGGATTTTCCCAGAAATCACTATACAATGGACATGACAGCTTCCTGATGGCAAAAACATGAACAATAACGTGAGAGTTTGTAGAAGAAGCGATGTGTTTTGTCTTTCACTTTAGTTGAGCAGTAATTGAGTTTGGGCTGAGTGCATCATTAGATATAGACACTGCTCTCTAGTAGACCATGCATAGTGTCACATGTGGGAATGGCAGCCAGTTATTGTCCGACTCATAATCACCTTTTCTATTCAGACCGTATTGCATAATCATCTGGTTTGTTTAACCAACAACTTGCTGCCATTTATAAACCAATTGTTCACAATTTAGCGATTTAGCGTAGATGTTACACAGTAAATAATAATACATTATTTAGATCAGCTGCTTTAAATGAATCCTGTCTTGTCGGAAGTTGAAAGAGATTTCTGCGGCTGCCGATCAGACTCTTTGATTTGGTTTGTAAATGACAGGCATGCATACTTGGTGAACTCCATTTGGTTGCAGAGTTTGTGCAAACGCAGGTCACACAGAGGTGTGTTCATGCCTTGGTGTGTACGTGGGATGTGGAAATCTGATACACCCTTGGTTTTCTCTGTTTTCAGATATTTTAATCACTAAAAGCACTATAGGGTGTAAATACTTTCACAGAGGGAGGATGTGGGCAGCACTGTGTTGTTTAGAGTGTGGTTTCCTGAGGAGAGAAGGAGCAGTGAATGAGCTTGGACAGAGGGGAGGGGAAGTACTTGTCCTATTTCACCCCCACTTCATCCTTGACTTCTTGTACTTGCTTACTGCCTATGGTTAAGCCACATGCTCCCTCTCTTTAGTTGTGACCCCTCCTTCTCTTTTACGCACATCCACCGGCACAATCTCACAAATCTTGCTCAGGAACTAAGGCCAGTCTGGAGGAAATGCCTACATCCCCTCATGTCTCCACGTGCTCTCCTCTGTGATCCTCAAGTGATATTTTCTAGCCTGGCCTCCCATGCGGGCCTCTGTGCCACCAGAAGTATTTAATTTTCATCACTTCAACCTCAAACGTCCCCACGTACTGTTTCCTATGCTCATGTACTGTAACAGCCTCTTCACTTTAGTGTACTACCAATATGACAGGAAGAACAGAAGTAATATGAGAATGTGTGGGTTTTTTTCAAAATCAGAAAGGCACAAGGTACAGAAAGGCATTCATTTGTGTTTTCTGTTGCAGGCTCCAACTCAGACATGGTGTTGGTTCTGGATCACCTGGTGAAGGACGATGGCCCTGGACCTCTGCTGATCCAGCCTCAGAGAGAGGCTGCTATAACAGAGCCTGACCTGGTCCTGTCTCATCATCAAAGGTCCGACTCGTCAGCTTCAGACCGCAGCGTGACCTCTGTGCTTTCAAGGCCCAATCTGAATTCTGTGGCCTCAGAGAAGAGTCTGGGCTCAGCCTACAGAGCTCGTCTGGACTCTGGAGCCTCAGACAGAAGCCAGAGTCCCTTACAGCGTGGTCGGCTAGACTCTGGGGCATCAGAGCGAAGCGTCAGCTCCCTGTCTTACGTCAGACAAAGACTGGGCTCAGATGTCTCAGACTCTGTCAGACCACGTTTGGGCTCCGGGGATTCAAATAGCATTGGTCTTTTGTCACGGAAACGGACTGACTCGGGTACATCTGACCAGAGTGTCAGTGTGTCCTCTGAGGACAGAAGTCCAGCAGAGAAGGTGGAGGTTTCCATGAGTGGTTCAACTTCCAGCACAGATTCAGAAACCGAGAGCGTAAGCCAAGGTCCAGCCAGCCTCCATGCTCGGTCCAATCAGAACCGCATCATTGACCAGGAGCAGCCTGATGGGGCTGTTTTTTCCAGGAGAGATCCTCCAAATGGCCTGCTCAACGGTAGCGCCAAGGGAAAAATCGACATTCAGAAACAAAAAGTAAGAGTTCAAAGTCCTTGTATCAGATGAATGGCTGTTGTTTTTGAGTCTGGGATATACAGACAGGTGACAAATCAAAGGAAAACCCTGAAAAAAAGAAACATATGTGCAGCTTCCATACAGGGCGGGGGTCACTGACTGGTTTGATGATTATGAAAATGATCAAGACTTCAGTTACCATATATACACCTTTACAGTCCAACGGAAATTAAATTGCTTTTTCTTTTTGCTTGTTGCAGCATACATGACGTGTAGGTTTACTGCGCAAGTTTGTTTACTTTGTCTCTATTGTTTTTACTTAAAAAATGGATGACTGAATGTGATTACAGTTGGACTTTGGGCACATCTGTTAGATAGCTCTTTCCACTCCCAATGTCAAATCACCAAACGAGAGAATATCTTTTGGAAGAATAATGTTCATCCCTCCAGTAGAATTATAGAGATATCTCTATGCTAATGTGCGTTGCAGCTATTCTGGAGGCTTAGTGAGACACTTCATGTTGGTTTTTCTTTTAAATTGTCCCAATCTGTATCAGTTTTAGCCAGCTGAACAGCAACAACAATACACAGTATGTATTATAACTGCGCCACTAGAGTGGGGTGATGAGCCACACGGCCACGGTCTCATGCAACAACAGTCCAAGCTCTCTTTCTTTCCATTTAGTTATCCCTGATGAACCCCGACACTCCATTCTTCAGTGACACCCAGGGCACATCGGCATCCATAAACACACCATGCTAAACTCCTGTTATGTGATGTTTAACTTTTGTTACTTGGCTACACAAACAAACCGTGCACCTGAGTGTCTCTGCTTCACCTCAGCAACGTGTCAGCCTCACCTGCTGTCAGAGAGGGATAGACATTGTTACGGGCCAAAGGTTCTGTCTCTCTTCAGCCCACAGTTGTTTCTGCACTCACCGTTAACTGTTGAGCGACGATTCCCATCTTAAGGGCTCAGGTCGCCATGACGCCATCATGTCGCTACTCTAAATGTGTTTACCCAAGGATGGCCCCAACAGCTTCTTTTATTGTTCCCTGAAATATGTGCTGATGCTCTGTCTCCTGAGAGTAATGTAAACACTCTGGGGCCCATCATGGCCCCGCTGCCAAAAAAAGAACAGAGGCCCACTGCTTCACTCTAAACACAAATGTTACATAATGAAAACACTGCCGGTTTATTCTGTGTGTGTGTGTGTGTGTGTGTGTGTGTGTGTGTGTGTGTGTGTGTGTGTGTGTGTGTGTGTGTGTGTGTGTGTGTGTGTGTGTGTGTGTGTGTGTGTGTGTGTGTGTGTGTGTGTGTGTGTGTGTGTGTGTGTGTGTGTGTGTGTGTGTGTGTGTGTGTGTGTGTGTGTGTGTGTGTGTGTGTGTGTGTGTGTGTGTGTGTGTGTGTGTGTGTGTGTGTGTGTGTGTGTGTGTGTGTGTGTGTGTGTGTGTGTGTGATGAATGTGCATTGCTGCCCTGTTAAACATGGAGCTGTTCAGTATAGCAGCTCTGTGGTTGTCAATCCAGGCACAGTGCATGTTAACCCTTAATCTTCTGATGTTATATTTCTTAATTTTTTCCATCTTTTTAGATGACAATTAACAGCGATCTGCCTCTCACTCGAGGCAAAGAAAAGGATTCGGGTAAGAAACTACTCAAACTCTTAGTCTTGAACTAATTAATCAATAGAAAATCAATCAACATAAATTTTGATAATGTTTAAAGTCCAAAACATTCATCATTTTCAATCATCGTTTGGGGTCAGTAATGTTGTTTAGAAAAAGCACAAGCAATGTTTAATATTCTTGGCTCTGAAAGAATTGCGATTTACAATTAATGTTTTTATAGACTAAATTCAATTTTTAACTGAAAAAGAATCACTAGATGTATTAATAATGAAAATTATATGTTATAACTCCTATATTCTCTTATGAATAAAAACTATATGCACAGATTCATTTGGTTTAGTTTATGGTCAATGACATTGCCTTTGTCATCTTCATCAGGGGAACTTAAGTCTGTAATAATATCACACCAGATGGTTTATAGCCTGCAGGACTCCAGTATATGGAGACAATGATAGCCATTAGTTGGGACTGTAAAGCGCCACTTACAGGACAAAGTGCTGGGAAGAGAGCGTGTTATAATTCACATAATTTTCTCTCTTTTTCACAGACAGTGCTTTTTTCTGTCTATTGTTCTATAAACTGTGGTCTTCCTTCTGAGCAGCACATCTTTTTTTTCTTTGTGAGGATGACCTCAGTTCTTCTCCTCTAATGACTAGTGTTTTTTTCCGTTGGAGGGTCTGTGCCAAATCGTGAGCTTTGTACGCATTATCTGACATTATTAGGGATCAGAGGATGAAAAATATCCATGAGTGGAAGATACATGTCCTGAAAAGTAAAAAAAAATAGAAACTGAATGGCGGTGAAACAGGGGAGGTTAAGTCAAATAAAATAAAGGGGCTGGAACAAAATGTAGAGAGATGAGGAAAAGAGGAATGGGATTAGAAGAGGACTTTTAAGGTGGAGGAGGAGCTGATGATGAGAGCAAGAGATACTATAAGTATGCTGAATTCATCCTGAATAGTGGAAGGCTCTGTGTTTTTCTGTGATTTCAAATCCCCTCCTGCATTATGTCTTTACAGCACCTGAGAAGAAAGATGTTATATTGGAACAATTCACCCGCACCAACTCTGTACGTGATCGAATGCGTAAGTTCACGGAGCCCAGCCAGAGCCCAAGCGTCCCAGCTTTGAAGAAAGCTCCTCTGAGGAACGGAACCACCACCGGCAATAGCGGCATGACAAATCTCTCCAGATCCACTGAGCTGTTTACACACACAGCAGCATCCCTCAGCACATCTGGAGACAGGCCAGCAGGGCCATGTGTGGACTCCACTTCCCGCACGCCTGCCGCATCCCATAGTCAGGCCATACCTCAGCCAAGAGGTGTGGCTAACAAACCTCTGTCTTCAGCTAGCCAATGGCAGAACTCCATGGGTGGGACGAGGCATCCAGCTGAAAAAGATGTGCAAGCCTCCAGTAACTCAAAGGAAGACAGTAGCCCAGGGAGAGCAGCTGGACAGCAGGTCACCCAGGGAGAGGCAGACCCGGACATGAAGACTTTCCTCACCATCGAGATCAAGGATGGACGCACCACCACCTCCTCTACGTCCTCCCCTCTGGGCAACATCATACCCATCACCAACATGACCCCGCGCATTACCTCTAATGCTCTGGGACAGAGAGCAGGTAGGAGCACCAACCAACAACCCTAGCTCAGTCAGTGCTCAAATAACTCTCTTCACATGATGCATTATTACTTCAGGATTGGAATGATGATAGAATGTTTCTTTAACCACTTATTGTACCATGCTTTTTAGGTGAAACTTGATTTTATTGACCTTTTTAAGGCTCTTAATGGAGGTGGTACATTATGTCGATCAGGCTGTAGGAATCTTAATTTATCGTCTGTATAAGTTTGCTTGCTAATAGCAACCCTTCCTCACAATGGAATCCCAGTCACTGTGGGAGGCAACCGGCACCAAGGAATCGGTCACAAGTGGGATGATGCAAAGTGCGTGGATGCGTGGGGATAGCTGTTATGGCTGAATATAAAACAGTGTGATTGTACTCAAGGGTATTTGTTACAGAGTGGGCAAGATGCTGCAGTGTGGAGGGCGTGAGGTCAGTAGTCAACAGAAGCAAGTGTATTGACACAAAGCAAACATTAATGGGCTGTCTCAGGCCAGACTCAATAGTAATACTGTTACAGTGAAATTGAATAAGCCTAGTAGAACAACACAGAACAGTGTTTTTATTGTTCTACTACTGTAGATATTTATTGCCTGATGATAAGAAATGAAAACATAGAAACCAAAATCCTGAGTTAACCAGTGGTGGCCAAGCAGTTTTAGAAAATGTGGGTACAATGGGAAAGGGCATGCAACATAGGCCCCTGGGGTGATGCAAACCAGGGATGTTGCTGTTCAGCCCTTTAAACCTCCTACATAGGATCCGCGGCAAAAGTGGTGGAACGTTCTGGAATTGGTTGCGCCCATGGTTGCGCCTTGAAAGGTCAGCGGAGCTGGGCAATATATCGATATATTATATCGATATTGTGACATGAGACTAGATATTGTCCTAGATTAATATGGCGTAAGTGTTGTCTTTTCCTGGTTTTAGATAGATAGTTAGATAGATAGATAGATAGATAGATAGATAGATAGATAGATACTTTATTCATCCCAAAGGAAATTTTAGGCATCCAGTAGCAAGACAACCATAACACAACAAACCCATATACACACATATATCACACATACCTAAAAATAAAAATAAAAAATTAAATTAAAAATCTACTCCCAGAAATGCAATGACAAAGGTGAGATACTATTGTAGACTGTGTGTAATGAGTGCAAAAGTGAACAAAATAAAGGCTGCATTACAGTAAAGTTATGTCATTTTCTGAACTTACCAGACTGTTGTGTTATTAGCCTTTACCCACTTAGTCATTATGTCCACATTACTGATGATTATTTATCAAAAATCTCATTGTGTAAAGATTTTGTGAAAGCACCAATAGTCAACTCTACAATATTGGTGCGGTTTCGATATTGAGGTATTTGGTCAAAAATATTGTAATATTTAATTTTCTCCATATCGCCCAGCCCTAGAAATAATTTGAACTTTAAGCACAGCCCACGGCGACAATTCCGACGGCAAGGGTAGGTCTGCGCCTAGTTGGGCATCACTGCTCTCCCCATAGGAAAACAAGGGAACGGCCAGCGCAGAGCAGTTTCACCGCGTATCATGTGCAGCCAGGTTTAACTTCTAGGCCGGCCATTGGGGCGTCCCGTGAAAATAACCTTTTATTGAACAAAATAGCAGGACAGTTTTCCCTGGAACATGGTGGCTGATGAAGGAAGAAAATATATAAATATCTTTGTGCAGAAGATCAAAACACTGTTGCTCACCTGGAATTGTTTAAAAAATAATGCATTCATCAGTCACGTCACACTGAAAAACACTACATGCAACTTTTAATTACTAAACTATGTAGCATTTTGTAGGTGTTAGAGAACCACAGCGACATAGTGGCATAGTACTTAGATGGTGTGATTTTCTTTATTGCCAAATAATTATTAGGCATGTTTTGCAGCAGTACAGTCTCCTAAAAACACATTGTTCCTGTACGTGTACATACTCAGCACAGTACATACTCATGGTGCAAACGGTACCTGCAGGGATTCATTAATTGCACTAAACAAAAACATTAATAGCTTGAATCTGTCTTGAGTCTGTTTCAGAAGCAGAGCTGCTGCAGCTGCGATTACTGTCTGTCCAAACAAGACGTCTTAAGTTTCAGCTCTTCCCAGCAACCGAGACCTCCAACCCAAACTGTTTATTTAAGACTCAAGCTGGACCTGTGCGATTACACCTCTTACAACCAACACCCCCAACATATTCTGGCAGCCCCACCGGGCTCTTTCATGAGGGTCCCAGAGTTTTTTTTGTTTTTTTTTACAGCTGAATTTGCTTTAAGGGTTTTGAGCCAAAAGCTGGGATTATTTCTCCAGTTTCTTTCAAAAGTACCTACCAATAGTCTTAAATGTACACTATGCTGACCTGGTGTGCATTAATCCTGTGTTTTAACATAGAGCTTGAAAACAGGTCACAAGGAAATGCATTTGCGTACTCTTGCAGGCGAATGAAGAGGGCTGTTTATGTTAAAGGTGGCGTCCTCTACATTTTCTCACTTGTCTCTCATCAGACATGAGACGGTGTTGTTTATGACACTATGGCTATGGCAGCTTATGTAACTGACTAATGGCCACCATATGGCATATGGGCGCCGGGACAGTTATTGTTCTTATTCAACCCATAGCTGTGGACTCTATCTACCTGAAATGATACATACATACATAGAATCCATATAAATTTATCTCTTCATTATGTCCGTTTCAGAGTTGACCCTTGGCCTCAGAGCTACACCGTTCAAGATCTCCTCTTCCAGCTTCTCCTCCGGATCCTCCATCAAGGTACAGTCTGCCTTTGCAAATTATTTTCTTGAAAATGCCTAAAAGATTGAGGCTCTGGAGAATCTGGAGACAGAACTAATATCAAAACCACTTTCCCAGTTCCTTTTAATTAAAGATTTACACTTTGTTTTCATCTACTATTTCATTCCCAACGGACTCAATTGAATTCCGCTGTGTTTTTGCTGCGTCCCTGTCACAGCAATCACCTATAAAGGCCTGAGAAGTAAGTGAGCCAGGACTCTGAAAGACAGACAGAGTGTGAGAAAAGGAGGGAGAAGAGGGAAGAACAGTGTTTATCAAACACAGAGTGGGTAGCCAGTGACATCTGTCCTTGTAGGGTATGTGAAGGAGAGAGAGGGAGAGGGAGGTGCTCCGGGCATTCCTACTTTTTCTCTCTCAGTAGGCCATACCCACTGAGGTTTATCTCAGTCCCGAATCACACCTGTTTGTCTGCATGCACACTGATTGCTCTCCAGCTGCATCAAAACACATGTTAACAAAAGTTCTGCATCGCATATTTTCTCAGGGGGCCGAAACCTAAAAGTTCAGCTCTTGCCTCTTAATTTGCACACTGTGATAGGTCAGGAATGGTTAGAGTCTAACTAATCCCCTCCCGTCTCACAGTGACCTCTGGGAGAACAGTTAAACTCCCATTTTCCTCATTCCTTATAACCTCATTGTTCCTCCATGAAAGGAAGTGTCCTCATGAATGGAGAGTGGGGAATTGAGAGGGTCAGGAGAGGAAAAGTGGTGTCCTGTGTACTCTTAAATGGCTGTGTATTCCAGCCCCTCTGTCTAGCGCTGCTGTAATCTGGCTATGGGATCAGGGAGCTGGTTAATTAGGGCTGAGAGGAGGCCCCACAAGGCTGTGGGGTAAATTGAAGGTTTTGGAATGAGATTCCATCAGATATGCTCTTGTTTAGACGCACAAACACAAGGGCAGGTACAAACTAAGATACCACAGCAAAGCCTAGTAGAAAAAGGATTTTGTAGGAAGAAGTGGATAATGATTCTGCAGGAGATGATGTTTATATTTGTCTGAGCTGAGTGCTGCTACAACCTTACCATAACGGCATGCAGGTAAGGTCTTTGCGTGTGTACTCACATGGGTATGACAAGTGCTGTCTGCATCACATAATCTTCTTTTTTCAATTAAAATAGTTTATTTTCCTCCCAGGACCTCTCACTGTTATTGATTATAGCCAGTCACCAATCATTAGTCTAGACTTAAATTGTTTCTATCTTGCTGACTGCAAGGCTGAGATTCACATGCATGGCTAACCAAACAACTGCATCATCATTGTATAAACTCAACATGAAGGCATTCATTGATGAACCACAAGGCTATGACAGTAAGTAAGTATTTCTCTTCTTGTCATTCTTGACGGCGACTGTGCCGATATTTCACCTGCTCATGTTTTCACGTACAAACACTAAGCCTGAGTGACTTGGCAGGTGAGATTGGTTAGCATCAACCAGAGGGGGGGCAGCTCAGTTACCTTCAGACTGATCTGGAGACAATTCTTCCTCTGACTTTCCCTGGTTTAGTCAAAATGCAAGGTTGTGTGACAGGTCAGGGGGACGATTCATGTGAAAGTAGCTTATACAAGTACCCATTCACATTAGTGTATATGTTCATTATAAGGGTGTTCAGATATCAAAGTGGTGTAACTTTACTTTTAATATGTTCTTCCTTTTAGTGTTTGATTGTTGTTTATTGACCACACTAGTTCCTGTCTGGGACTCTGATCTGTTTGGGTGGTCTGGGCTTCTCTTCGGTGGTCTAACTTCAGCACTCACAACGTCCCCTATTTTCTTTTATGGTATTTTTTAAAATTCCAATAAAGCAAATTGTTCTGGCATTGGATTGCCTATAAATTATAGGCAATTCGCTATTCTATTTGAGAGTCAATGGTGAGAAACATTTGAGATAAAATAAGCAATGGAAAGACTTTGAAACAATGAGGGACAAATGTGAGCTAAAGAGACTGAGCTACTTCTTGTTATTTATTCTGAAAGCAAAATTAAGATAAAGTTAATGGCAAGTTCAAGATGCTTGGAGTGTTTCAGTGCAGTAATGGGAGTTCATGTCAGACAGGTAAGGCCAGCAGCTGAATATTGATGCCTCCGAGTGGTCACAGCTGCTCATATTCATCTCAGCTGTCTGTCCATGCCGACCACTGGGGCTTGGGCTTGAATACAAATATAAACAATGCCTTAGCTTAATTACCAGAGTGATGACAGGATAGTGGTCATGGCGATTACTGCCAAGCTCTGGCTCACACTGGTAAAGTGCTGCTGCGTTGAAGATGGACATATAGGCCCACGGTCAGTGAAAGATTGTCTCACGTTGCAAAGAGGAAGAAGGACCCCATTGTTAACATACTGCTGATCCATGAAACATGCTGGTTACCCAACCAGTTCACATGTGTCACAGATTTAAGCTTGGTCCGCAGACTGAGGAGAAAAAGATGTGAGATTATCCAATGTCTGATGTTTTATTGCCGTCTTAGATTTAGATTGTCTTCCTCATGTTGGTTCTCCTTTCGACAGAAATCTCTGCATTGCTTTATTTTTGAGCACTATTGGAAGCTATTATTTTTTGGAAAATCTTTTCTATAATATCTTTTGTAACATAGTGGCAGAGGGTTCACAGTAGCCACAGACACAGTCACATACATAAGAGAAGAGATACAGTTTATATCAGTTTCTGCCATAATCTGAAATACAGACCCATATACATGCAGAAAATTGTTGTGTGTATGTACTTTTAGTCTTCATTTGTCATGCTCCTTGTCTTTCTATATACTGTGGGTAAAGTGTATTAGCATTTTGATGCATGTCAACACTAGAGCCATGTCCTTCTTGGGTTTTGACCCACTTTCCCTGCTGCCAGTCACATTTCTCTCCCTCGAGGTCAGAATGTTTGTGGAAGCTGATTTGCTTACCTGTAAATCCCAGGAGAGAACACTGTTGCCCTCTGCCAGCCTGGGTTATTTTGAGCTTAGATGCATGTGTTTTATGTGTTTAGATCATTAAAAACATTGGTTATACAGTCATGTAACTATAATTTTTAAGTCAAGTGTTCTGTTGTGTAAAATCAGTTTAATGCTTGTGATGTGTTGGCATGTAATCAGGAATTACAGGTTCATCACATTTTGCTTCTTATCAGGCTTCCTTCAGAGCTGCAGTATGTACAGTACCATTTGAATTATCTGCATGGTCTGCAATATGCCAATAAATTGTCAGTAAGCATTTCAAAGATGTACTTGAGAATTTCATGCTATGAACAGCGTACACACAGACTTCTGTCAGCGCTCTTGGAGAGTTCTCAATTTATCACAACAGCACTTGAAGTATCCACATGAGCAGCAGCTGGGCCCATGCTGCTTTGTCAGTAGGCCTAAAACAAAATATTGGAAGGGCTGCATTGACCTTCCCAACATCCTTGCTGAGAGGTGTGGAGAACTGGGTCCCAACTCACCCTCACTAGTCACCCTGTCTGCTGTGTCATGGCCCTAAGCACGTTGTCCTTCATGGACTGATCGTCCCTCTGCCTTGAATCACAGCCATGCAACACAACTGACCTGATTAGTCACAACGCACTTGCATTTAGTCAGAAAGCGATTTTATGAGGCGTGAAACACTAACGTGTAACTCCACTCAGCCCAGGCCTTGATTCACACATAAACCCCTTGTCGCCTGCCAGTTGAGGTGTGAAGGGCAACGGCTCTAAATAAAAGGAAAGTTCAAAGAGGGAGGGGAGAGTTTTCTGAATTGTTGCCACTACTATTCCCCCTCTGGCCTCCACTGGTGCCCCAGGACTGACTCAGTGGGATGATGGTGGGCCAGGAGATATATAGACATGTCCATGGCACCTGGAAATAAGGAGGTGGGGCTACTGCTGCCTGGGAAACAGGATTCCTTGCATGCTCATTGGCTCTCAGGCTGTTGGCCAGTAAATAAGGGAGATTTGTTCGGGGGTATAAATAACGTGCATTGTTATGGAAGGTCTCTGTAGACCGACAGACAGAGAGGACACCTACACTCGCATCTGAGACCACAACCTTTTGATTTCTCTGATCTTACACCCCAACTTAAGTTTTTGGGATTAAAACTGATTTTGGTCAGTGTGATATTGAGTGCAGTTGCTCTGGCATGCCTGGAGTAAACCTGGACATCCTCCCAGCCTTACAGGCTTCAGAGGCTTTGGGCAGCCCTGATAGCGCTTGTGTCGAATCTGGCCTGGAAGAAGTGATCGGTGATCTGCTTGCTCAGGAGGAGGCAAAGGATGAAGAGGAGCAGTTTTGCCAGAGGAAATCTGAATTAACACTACAGTGTGCAGTGCGGGAGATCCATAGGGACCTGCAGGCCTTTGGGAACCAAGTGGATGCCCGTCTGGAGGAGGCTGCAGCTCAGGTGGGTCCTCTAGCTGAGGCCCTTGCCAGGCTGCAGGAGGAGAACCTGAATTTGAGGATTCGGCAAGAAAGGCTGGTGAGACAAGTGGAGGCCCTGTGCCAGGAAATGGGGCTGCCTGATACCTTACTGCATGTAGTGCCCAGCAGGGAAAGCTCACCTACAATTCCATGTGAAAACAAAACATCATCCAGAGATTCTCAATCCTTATCCAGTGATATTCTAACATCATGCAGGGATCCTCCAGCCTGGACACCCCAGGACACTGCACTTGAAGCACCACATGATACTTCATCCTGTACTCCACACGATTCTCCATCCACTGCAGCTAGCGTTCTCCTGGATGCTCCATCAAGCATACCCCAGGAACCTTTATCGTGCCCCCAGGACTCAGACTGTGTACCTACTGGGACAAGCATACCTCAGAAATCAGAGCCTTCACCTGTCCCTCACCCCCCCACCTTTGCAACCCGCCGCTCCCTCTCTGCTCCTTCTTTGATGGCAAACATTTCCTGCAACAAGAGCACGGTACCACTCTCTCTTAATGATTCTGATCATGGCTGCTTTTTAAATCAGAAAAGCTGCATGAAGAATGGTAATGTCTTTTGTTCCAGTGTTGACAATACATGTGGAGCTGACCATGAGTACTTTTACGTGCCTTGCTTATGACACTCTTGTGTTCTTGCTCATGTACTTGTTGACTTGCTGTTCCATCTCTCTTAGCTTTCCATTGTTTTTAATCTCACATTCTATCCTTTACTTGTTTTTAAAAAGAAAAAAAGACTGTTTAAGCTGTCAGTCAGTTTTGACAGATTGTGTTTATGTGGAGGACTTCACTTCAGTCTGTCACAGAGATATTCAAATCCTTCAACACCATGCTTCTCTGAGCCCGGCACTCATGTGTTTTTGCATGCAAGTGTGAGTGGATACACTGCCTGTTAGAGAAAAAAAAATAACCATGTTTTAACAGTAACAGTGGCCCTGACCTATATTTTGCCATTTCAGATCAACCATAAAGTTTACTTTGGCAGAAACATAGCCATAAATGAATAGGTTTTACTTGTCTCGCTTCAGAACAAGTGGGATTTAAAGTTTTATGTACATGGTACATGATACTTATGTACCGTTCTAGAGATTGATGCACAGTTTCATGACTAACAGGTTAACCACTCGGCCCTCATCTTTAGCCTTGTTTGTTCTGTGTACTCTTATAATCCCATGACAAACCCTGTGTTTGTTTGTGTACACTGGTGACATTTAGATGTCTATTTAGTATTTGCTGTATTATCTTCAGTTATTCAACCAGTCAGTGTTCATATTCCTGTCTAATCCTGCAAAGACAGCTGGGTCTGCCAATCAACTGTTCCAGTGAAGGTGATGGACTTCTTTTAAATGTTACTCTGGTAATTGGGATAATGAGGGGTGAACTTATCTGTTTTTGCCCTGGTGCCATATCAGCTATTTCTCCCATATCAGCTTTATGTAATTCTGCTGGTGGAGACTGTATTGCTGGTCTAAGTGATGAATCAAAACATTTCAGGATTGTAGCCCTTCTCTCATTGGAGAAGAACTAAATAAAAAGAGCATTTACTCGGATGCTGAAAACTATCCTGAAGCTGAATTAATATGATATGATATGATATTAATATTATATGACTTTAGCACTAAAGTTATCTGGGATTTTTCTCACCCCACTCACATTCCCTTATTGCCTCAATCAGAGGCCTTGTTTGGCTGTGTTGGGTCCCAAAACATTCCTTGTCGGTCAAGTGCCTCTCAGTCCACTCTGTCCCATGTCCAAAAAAATCTTAAAACCAGAGGCCACCCGTAATCACACAATACAGTGGCTGCGCTGGGCATTCTCCCTCCCTGGTGAGACCTGGCCCTGGAGGTGGGCCAGGCAGCTGTGGATAGGGACGGGGCCAGCTGTCTTGAGCTATATCTGGACCTGGACTCAGTTGCAACAAAAGCATTAAAGCCACAACTAGAGCTTATAGTCTGCCGCAGGCATTCAGCAGCATATGTAATGAAAATGTAAAAAATAAACTTTTCTGTAGGATTTATGGTCACAACCTTTTAATGTTATGTTCTCTTGGTGCTCTGCTTCCTTTTCACTCCCACGCTCACCACTCCTTCTTTGGTGTACATACCTTCTCCTTAGAGTTTATATTTGCTAATGCATTGTTCCCATCTTCCAGCCATAATGGTGTACCGTACCTGTCACATAAATGTTTGCTTCACAGCAGCTCTGTATCATTTAGACACTCAGTGTGTCAGTCACACTCCATGAACTACAGTAACAGTAACTTGGCAAGGGTGCTCTCTCTCTCTCATGTCCTCACTGTCACCCTCTCTGGCATGGAAGAAATGATGAGACGTGGTGAGCTGGCAGTCTTGGTCTTCACACATTCAGGCCTATTATGGCGGCAGCGTATTTAACCAAAATCATCTTGTGCTTGTCACGTCCTATTGTCAGCAAGCTTCAGTTATGTTTTTTGTTTGTTTTTGTTTTTATAAACCCCATGCTTATTTCATAAGTGTACAACTTAAAAGCCTGAGCCCCAGGTTAGGGGATTCGTCCTTCACGAGCTCTCAGATGACAATGCACTTATCCAACTATGGTCACAGTTTGCATGAATTTAAAGGAACACAGACAATGAAATTAATTAATGTAACTGTGCTTTTTTTTGCATGTCTGTGTGTATGTGCTCTTGCTCACGCTGTGTGTTTTTGTGTTATGTGTGCAGATGGAAACCGAACCCGTTGTGGTGTCTGAGCCGGTGTTTTCAGCTGGACCGTCTGCCCAGGTGGCGTGTCACGTCCCGGCCATCCCCAACGGCTCCAGCGCTCGGGCCAAACTTCGACGAGCGTTCCGGAAAACTGACTGAAGAACAGCTGGCTGCTATCGAGGACGAAGAGCTCCTTGACAAAATGGTACTTCACACCCAAGTTATAATTCTGGGTGATTTAGATTTGAAAGCACCACTTTATAACAAATACAGCAGCTTCAGTCATGCAGAATGTTTGTGTATTAACACTGAATGTCTCACTATGTGAGGGTGTGTTTGGAAAAGTCGTGGTGTTATGTGTATGCACAATGCTATGTTACAACTGCATGCATAAATAGAGCCATGCTTCGTTGGCTTTTTGTAAGGATTGACCTCATTGCTTCCGTTTGTGTTTTCTTTTTTTTTTCTTCCACAGCTTGATGAGTCAAAAGACTTTGAGGAGAGGAAGATGATCCGTGCAGCCATGAGAGACCTTCGCAAGAGAAAGAGAGGTAACAACAATCTCCTACTTGGTATTCCAAACACATCAATGTTTTTGCTCCGTCATTTTATCATGACAACTGCTTTCTTTCAAATCATCAAAGGTAGACACATCGCCATTATAATCAAGCCTGATGATTTTAATTTCTGTATGATTTATATCCATTTTGCCCTCAGAGGCCATGCTGGGATGTACTCAAGAGGAGATAGGTAGGGCAGGTTGGTGTGCAGTGTGCATTAACAATTGATACTTGCTTGCATTTGTCTTTTTGTGTGCACCGTCCTGTCATTGTCGGGCCACAACAGTTTATCTCTCAGACCTCTGTGGTGAAGGATTTGTTAACACTTATATTAGTGCATGAATCCTGGTTACCCACTCACCTCAGTGTGCTGCAACATTGTTGCGAAAACATGTACCACATTTGGTGTATTCTCTGTTTTGCTGTGAGCACTCGCCACAGGGTTTTACCAGGCGTCTGGTTGCATTAGGCAGACAGTTGAACCTCCGTATTTGATTCCCAGATCTGTAAAGGTTCAGTGCACTCAGTGGCATGGAGCATACAAAGGGCAAAAAACCCACTGCATATTAAGTTTAAATAATGCATCCTGTCAGGTAAAAGCTTTAGGTAGCACTGCAGCGGTTAAGGTATCAGTATTCTGGACTTTGTTGAACTTGGCACAGCCTCCCACAGAGGACGGTCAGAGTGTGTTTGCTCTCTTTAATCTGTGATGCTTGCGCAGTACATACTACTTGACAGCTTTGGCTCAGCTCCAAGCCTCCCATGTGTGGGTGTTTGTGTGTTCAGAGGAATTTAACGGTACTGTGGAAAAAAAAAATGTATCGCTTCAAATTTGGAAGCCCTGTTTTAGTCCATCTCTGTGGCAGTCAGATGATATGCTATCCGTTTGTTTAAGACCTCTTGTCTTCCTCCTCCTCCTCCTCTTTTTCCACTTACATCATCTCTCCACCTCTCTGTCCCTTCTCACCGTCCCTTCTCTCTATCCCTTCTGTCCTCTCCTCCACACCAGACCAGAGAGAAAAGGAGCGTGACACCCGTCTGCAGGAGCTCCGGCAGCAGAGAGAAGAGCGAACACAGAAAGGCCGTGCTGGTCTCGGAGCAGGAGAGGTGGTGATGAGGAAGGTGGAGAAGTCAGCGGATGGCTCCAAACTCAGTCAAGTCACCAAGACAGACCGCTTTGCTTCATCTGGTAGTTTTTTCTTTTCTCTCTCCTTCCTGCATTTCTGAAATCTTCTTTTGAACCTTTTGTGAACCTGTATTTTAACCACTCACAGTGACTTGTTATTCACAATTGCAAGACATAAAAGGCATCTTGGGAGGTAAACATTAACAGTAAAAGCAGATGAAAAACAAATTGTAAGGATACTAACAGTAATGAAACAGATGTGTCCAATATGTACATAATTTTAAGTGTTTGTTTGTGTTTACAGATGATGGGAGCCGATCAACACGCAGCACTCTCGTCGAGGCCAGTTATGTGCAGAAAACAGACAGTGAGTCATTACTTTATTTCTCTTAAAATTCATTAGTAGTATTCAAATAGTTATAACAGTCATATCACCAATATCGTTCATATGTCTGTGTTTTTGTTTATCATCTCAGGAGGGACAGTCCAGTCAAAATCATTCAGCTACAGCTCTTCCACATCCTCCTCCTCCTCCAACACAAGCAAAAAAGTGGGCAGGTAGGTCAACATCAGCACGGTAATTACACTAAATTTACAATCTGTGGACTTTCACAGCTTAACTTTCTGTACGTGTCCCTGCCTCAGTGTGTTTGATCGCGAGGATGACACATCGTCTCGCAGCGGCGGGTTAGCCGCAGTGGAGCGAAGGCAGGCGGAGAGGCGCAAGGAGCTGACGAGGGCTCAGACCATGCCAAAGACCTCGGCCATGCAGGCTCGCAAAGCTATGATAGAGAAGCTGGAGAAGGAAGGAGGAGGGTAAGGATAAACCGAGAGGTATTACTACCAAAGAAAGAAAAGAAGCAGGTCGAAGCAGCTAAATATTAACACAAAGCTGATTTTTCTTATAGCCCTGGAAATCAGGCTGTCGCCAAGGTAAACAAAGTCCAGGTCCAGCGTTCCACCAGCTTTGGCGTACCCAACGCAAACTCCATCAAGCAGATGCTGCTTGACTGGTGCCGTGCCAAGACCCGCTCATATGAGGTGAGCTAACCCACCATGGCAACCCATTGTGTGTTTAGTGCTCATCTGTGAGTTCAGCCAGGGAAGCTGTAGCTGAACATTGATGATTAAGACAAGATAAGCTGAGATAATATTTTCCTACTTTTTTGGAATCTTTCCATCACTTATTTGGAATTTGTCTTCTCCCTCAGCATGTGGATATTCAGAATTTTTCATCCAGCTGGAGTAATGGCATGGCATTTTGTGCCCTGGTGCACAATTTTTTCCCTGAATCCTTTGACTACGCCTCCCTGAGCCCCAGCAACCGCAGGCAAAACTTTGAGGTGGCCTTCAGCACTGCAGAGTGAGTACTCACAAAAACAAAACAGGTTTGTCCCAGTAACATGTCCACTAACAACATCAGTTCTGTTGTTGGCGTTAAGTTTTGACTGTAAGTGAGAGCATTGTTGGAGAAACTACATCTACTGCAGTGAGCCTTCATTTTTCTTAAGCTTGGAAGAAAAATTTGAAGAATATGAGGAGCAGAAGAAGCTACGTCCAGGCTTAGCTTTCCTTAAAGATAGAAACATTATCTTCCAACCAAGGCTGCCGTGGAGTGAATACACGGCATGAAAATCAAGCAATCCAAGCCATTTTTCCAAATATTCATTTCCCTTTCTTTGCATCATACAGGTTTTTCACACCCATCTCTTGTTTCTCTGTAAAATCCCATTCTAGCTTTTATTCAGTTTTGCCAGCATCTAATTGAGCCTGAAGTACAGAGACGGACAGAAAACACATGGAAGCTCCTGCACTGATGTCCGAGTGTTCATTTTCCTGTCTCTCCCAGGTGTCTTGAACCACCTCAAGGCTACTACTCTAATTACTCCACCTCTAAACCTCCACTCTCCATCTGTCCTCTACTATGAGTAACTGCTGTGACACCCTCCATCCCTTCTAAACCAGAGACTCATGAGCAAACCCTGCCCGAACAACCACCAGGTTAAAAAAACAAATGGACAAGCTCTTGGCTATGCCCCTCAACATTTCCTCTCCTTTTACTCCTAATATCCTCTCCTTTTCCTCTCTCTTTCTCATCCCTCTTACATCACACCATTCTGACTTGTAATTCCCCCCACCCACCTTTTTTGTGTGTGCGTGCGTGCGTGCGTGCGTGTATACATGTGTGCATGTATACATGTATACATGTGTACATGTGTGCTCTCACATGCTCCCAGTAGCATAATGTCCTTGCTGATATGATATATTATTCATGCCCTCAACACCGGACTGTCATCCAACCACAGCCCCCACATTTCCACCTTTGTGTTGCACTATCAGCAAACTGCTGGGAGGGCACTCCTGACCCTCCCAGCAGTTTGCTGTTATCTGGAATCCCAACACACACACTCTCACACACACTCCATCCTGTGCACCACTGTGTTGTTTTTAGAGTCACCATATGGTTGTCTTTGTTTAGTTTTTATTTTGCAGAATCCTTGTTGTTTTTTTCATTGTGTATTGTGTTTCTGACAACATAGTCATATTGAAATGGTCAAAAGTTTCACAGAAAAAAACAACAACAAACAAAAAGGCTAAATGAGCATCACCGGACGCTCATTTGACGTTTTGTTTTGTCTTATGTGTGTGTTTGTGTGTTTGCCACATAATGTACGTATCATGATGTTCATGAAGCATGTCAACTCATGGATATATTTGTGAACACAGAGAATGTAATGTTATTGTTTCTTTTTGTGTCATTTCTCTCTCCCTCTGTCTCTTCACCCTGAATCTTTTTTGTTTTTGGCTGCTCACTGCTTTATCTGTTTTCCCCCCCTTGTCCTTCCTCTTTCCCACACTATGTCCTCTATCTCTGTCCTGTTCCTTCTTATCATCTGTACTTCTCCCTTCTCCTCCTTCTCTTCTTTGTTTCTATCTGTTTGGATCTGCCTTTCCTTCCTGTCCTCGTTCTCTTCCCCCCCCGTTGGGTGCGGGCACAGGAAACTAGTGGACTGTCCCCAGCTGTTGGATGTGGACGACATGGTGAAGATGCGCGAGCCGGATTGGAAGTGTGTGTATACGTACCTGCAGGAGTTCTACAGAGGTCTGGTGACGAAGGGCCTGGTTAAAACCAAAAACTCATCCTAGAGTCGCACCCCCGCCTAAAACTGAACCCATGGTGAGAGAGGGGGCAAACCTACGAAGGAACCTTACTTTGGTTCTGAGAGACAGGATGTGTGTATGAGTAGGTGTGACTGCATGTTTTAAGCAGCTGTTAGGATTTAATTAAAACGTGGCTGTTCAGAAAACTCCTTTATTGGACACTTTTGGATATTTGATCGTTCATGTTAATCTGAAGCTACTGAGGTCCAAAGTACCAAACATGGTATGCGTGTGTGTGTGTGTGTGTGTGTGTGTGTGTGTGTGTGTGTGTCCATGTGTGCATTTCTGCATAGTCAGACTATGGCCCAGGCAGAGAGCCAGGACCATCTGCAGCTCAACACTTTAAAAGGAACTGCTGTATCACAATGTTTCAAACAGAGAAGTTAAGAAACAAAGAAGAAAGCAGAAAGGCTTTATTGTCCACTGACTTTTAATTAAATGTGAATTTACAGGTGTTTATGCTTGTGAAGCATTTTGAAGATGGTGTAAATAGTAAAGTGCAGAATGACCCCATGTCTACAGTTCCTTAAACAAAATAGATTTTATGTAGTTGACATTAATTTTCTCATGTGTGGGATTTACCCTCGTGCTGTTCCTGTTACTCTGTTATTTGTTTGGGATGTCTCAGAGTGACTGTATATGGAGATATAATGCCGCCCTGTGGTCACTCCCTGCATAGCTCACATGTGAGGTCTTTGTTCCTAAAAACTGTTTATTGAAATGCGCTGCATTACTGAAGTTTATTTATAGAGAGCTTTTAAAGGGTTTTCCACACTGTGCTTTAGAGAAAACAGGGACAAAAAAAGGATTTAATGTGTGTGTGTCTGCAAGCGACCAGTTTGGTTAATGATCAAGAGATTAAATATGAATAAACATCTGAAGAGAATATCCTCCCCTCTGCTCCATCTCAGGTCCTCTACCATCCTGTCTGTTCATCCTCCTCTTTCTCATACACACTCTCTTGTATGCTGTTCCTCAGGAGCTGCGCCAACTGCATGCCTTTGCTGGAAGTGGAGGACATGATGATCATGGGTAATAAACCCGACTCCAAATGCGTCTTCACCTACGTACAGTCTCTGGTCAACCACCTGCGCAGATACGAGATGTCCATGGGTCGGCCCTGTGACCTCTGACCTGTGCTCAGTGAGGGTTCAGCCTTGACGTGGCATCACCCCTAATCCTCCCCTCCTCCCCAGCTCCATCTTCACTTGATGACTCACCTCTGTATCGACAGGCTACATCACAGAGTTGCTCATCTCTGATGGACAAGTTGGGGGGGTTGTGTGTGTGTGTGTGTCTCTGTCTGCGTGTGTCTGTGTGAGTGACACAGAGATAGTTTGTCGGTTTTGCTTGTTTTTATTCTCGGCAGCAGTGATGTGTATTCATTTTTTCACGTGAAGTACACTTTTCTCCAGCAAGAGACCGCCAACGTTTTTATAACACTAAAATTGTACTTTTTTGTACTCCGCTTTGTACTAGGTAATATTTAATATGCAGTAACTGTGTCACTACGCCAGTGTACTGAAAAACACATCAAGAGAGAAAAGAGAAATATTTTTATAGTATTTCCTCTTTAAGTTATTTATACCTCCATTTTTCTCTGCTACACTTTTTTGCTAGCATTTCTGTTGGTAATTCCACAGAAGAAGAAAAATACACCTAACCATGTATTGCATTCATTTCGGTACTTGTTTAACTTTGACCAAATTCTTGAAGTATTTCAATTAAGTTATTAGAACAGGTATGTTCTTTTTTCATTGGTATAAGTAATCTCACTTTACTGAGCTCTACATTGCTACTGAGAACATGTTTCAGATTATTTGAACATTGTACCTCTCTTCTATCACTGTTTCATCATAATATAACAGCAGATATGCTTTGCAGTCAAAGAGGTTTTTATTCAGGAAGAAAGAAAAAAACAGTGGGTGGTAGTCTACAGCTGAATTGTATCATTACTAGATGTTTCTTACTGCTTGACTGACAGCATATGTACAAACAGTGTGTACAGCAGTGCTGCCATCCCCAGCATCACTGACTTGCCCTGCCAAACACACTCGCACACAGCTCTTTTAGAGGGCTTCTTATTTATGCTTGAGTAGATCTTTTTGAAATATATGATTTGTTTTGTTAGTGTGCACATTAAGCTTTCAAAAGCTTAAAGTGAGTCAATAAGCTCAAGCCATCACGATGTTTTGTGAAACTAATTGGGGTCACTTTTTGAACGAGTTAATTGGTCTGATGAAAGCCGGCTTTCTGTTTAAACGTGAGGAATCATGACTGAACATAACTGCCAATTGTACATTTTACAACATGAAGCTAAGGAAAACATTTTTAAATGAAGAGTTTTATTCCGCTTGTAAAATTTAAGATTTCTTTGAGAAGATGTTGAAAATCTGTTTCAGAGCTGATTTTGATGAAACTTATTTCTCAAAGGTCTGTTTTAGTAGATTTAGAGAAATGATTTGACAATTATCACTGCTGCCCACTGACATACCTGCCACGGAGCAGTGAGTTCTGTACATAAGAGCTTAAAACACAATTTCATGTTTCTGTGCACAACAGTTAAATGTGAATTAAAATTAAACCAATTTGAGAAATGAGTGCATTTGTTGGGGATTATTGCTCTGAATCATTCCATAAAACCTTTGCTTTTTCCACACCGGATTATTTCTTAGTGTCAAACATGCTTACATTCATTCATACATCTGCCAAATTTACACTCCGATATAAGAACATAAACATTCAACACAGCAAGGACAAGGATGAGATTGATTATTTCTTTAAAATATTTTATTATTCTTTTACAATGCTTCAACTTAAATCATCTTGTGTGTATTCATCAAACCCACCAGAACATGTAGCATCAGCCTCAGGCCAGCCAGTTTTCAGCCTGGGGCTTCATTCGGTTTCACAGTAGGTAGGAAGCAATCAGACACACAAGAGAACTTGAGAGAGGTGAAAATCCTGATGACACATGATGGACCAAAAAAAAAAAAAATTCCACACTTCCAGTCATGTAGAGAGTAGAAAAGCACTCACAAAGCAGCCGGTTGGGTTATTATTGCTGCAAAAATAAGAACAAATCACAAGAACAATATGTGCAAATTCAGACTGTGGACCTTTTAAAGGCCTTTTGCTGATGCTAAGATTATGTCCTTGTCCAAGGGCTGATCCATGACCTGCTGGTGTTTTTTGAAATGACAAGCATGTTTGTCATCGACTGCAATAACCAGCTGGTCGTGGAGCAGCTTTGGGGCTTAGTGGTACTGTGACATCCCTACTTTTCTCCACTCTGACGGGTTATAGGTCAGTATGCTTGGTTTCTGCATTGGGCTCTGAGGAGGCGTTCTCTGTGGCAAGATGGAAAGTGGTGGGCTCATCTTTAAACGGGCTGTCTTTGGCAGGAGAGAATTGGAACTCCTCCGGCACCTCGTCCTCAGGTTTAGCTTTCTTGTAGAAGCCCAGCTCCCCCAGCAGCTCGTTGATCTCAGAGCGGGTCATGTCAGATAGGGCGATCCGCTTTGGAGGACACACACAGGTTGTATTATAATGCCAGTTTAAATGTACTTTTCAGTCACTGTTAATGCTGCATGGAAAACTTCATTACACATCATCTTGCTCCGTATCTGCTGGATGTGTTAATTGGCAACAGTTTGCTAGGAAATTACCTATAAGAGCTTTAAAAGGTGAAGTCAGATGTGGGTTTACAGCTTGGTGGGGAGTTCTGCCACCAAGTGGACAAAAACGTATTAATTAAAAACAATGCTTAAAGCCTTTGTTTGTAGGGTATTTTAAAATTGAATATAGTAACTAGTTTAGAAAGACCCCAGCCCCTTCAATTCCACAGATCTAACCCCTGGACTATGAGAATAAATAGGCTGAAAACACACAAACCCTGATTAACATAATTGTCACATTATATCATATAGATGCTATAATCACACTCCAAGTCTACATATAGGGGCTTTGATTATGTGAAACATGTAGAATGCAAATAAAAATAAGCTGCATAACAAAGACTTACATCCAGCTCTTCATAATAGTGGTTCAGGAGGACAAGCTCAGGGTCGGCCCCAGGAATGTGCTTCATCACCAGGTTATGGCTGAGGTAGCGACGGTCAAGGATCGGCACAAAGAGAAAATGCTGCACTTTTTACAGTGTGCAAATTATAAACAACATATTTAAGAACAAGTCACAGCAGTGTACTTGACTCAAAGGATACTAAAGAGGAATGTCCTGGACCACAAAGGCTTTGACCTGCAGACAGAGGTGGGGATTCATGTTTTTCACTCAAAGCTAGTTTCAGTGACAGATCAGTGGGGGATTATGGGAAACTCTAGATCTAAAATGTTTCTCAGTGAGCAGAATTCTTTTTTTAGGCAGGGCTTTCAGGCCTCTGGCGCTCAGTGTATTGTCAGTTTTGTTCCTGTTGATGGGGGTAACTTACCTCACTGAGCCTGTTCAGCTGTCATCCACCACAAGTCTGGAAAGAGACAGAACATAAAAGATACATGAAAATTAAACAAGCAGATCTCATAGAAACAAGACATCACCTAAATTAGGAATAAGATAACTCACATATTTCAGCCACTGAAATGTGTCATTATGCATATCTTCCTTGTGGAGCTTCAATTGTTTGGGTTAGCTTCCTTGTTCAAAATGACTTTAGTAAGTCTCTAATGTTCTGGTATCATCCTTTGAGAACACAGATTTAGATTAGGCTTCTAGGATGGATGCCTAACCCATTTTTGTAGAAATCCGAGCCGCAGGTATTGAGTAGCAGGTGTGACTAACAACAATAGCAACAGATAAAATGCTTTTCTTTAGTGATGGGGACAGGGTGGGGGAACAGTGCATGGTTTCTCACTAAAAGAAGGGTTGACTTTCAGAAACTTTTGTGCAGGAATCACTGAGGGTGTAACTGGAGGTAGGTCCCTTTCATATACGAATTACAACTGTCACTTTGTTGCCGATTTATAGTTATTACATAAATTAGGCCTACATGTTGTCTACACAGTCTGTGTGCTTAATTGTAGGCCTATAGCCTATACATTAAACGCATGGAGATCCTTCCAGTTTACTACAGCTCTATTGGAAAAAGCACTCACGCATGCGCCCAGCCCGGAAATATTAGGATTTAAACACATCCATTCACACATTTAACCAAATCTGACTGAAAATGTACTTAGCGCGGCCGCACCAAATGCAGCTATCAGCCCATTCTCACGTATGAGTGGCAGCATAAGCTGCGGTCTTACTCTACCTCCACCCTCGCTTTCGCCAGCCCGTCCAGTTTCTTCAGATCCACATCGTAGGCCGAGACGCAGTGAAGTAAACTGGCCAACACGATCAGCCACATTATTTCTCCTGGTTCAGATCGTGGACCAGGACTCACTCTGCTCCAGGACCAGTAGTACCTGCAGATGTCTGGAGGTAAGTAACGTTACTCAAATGAAGAGAGGAGGAGGAGGAGAGATGATTTGCGGATATGTCACGTCCGGATCTCTTGCCACGTCAAAGATTTCTGCCAGAGGAGAAGGAGAGGCGTGGAGAGGGCGCTCATTGGTTATCTGCGAGATCTAAAGTTACAGTTCATCCCATAGGTGTGATATGCAATTCATTGTTAACCCTCGCAAATTTTAAAATGAAGGAATTAAATCAATTTATAAAAACCCTACACAGGCTGAAATATCGCCAACGTAGTCTCAAACAATGAAGTTGATGAACAATGAACTTTACACAAAGTAAATAATGTGTAATCCTAATTTTAGGAGGAGTTACCTGTGATGGAAAAAAACACCTGTCAAAAAATGAGATGTTAACATGGCAAAAAACATTTGAGTTTTTGAGTCTCTTTAATCATGAGGCATTTCTTGAGCAAATTGCTCATTTAAGGATTATACATCCTGACCTGATTATATTCAAATGTATATTTTGTTAATATTATGTAAAAAACACACACATATATATATATATATATATATATATATATATATATATATATATATATATGTAAAACACACACACACATACACACAGTGGGCACCCCAGGTAAAAATTTGCATTAATGTGCATAAAGAAGCCAAGAATAGATGGACACATCTCCAAAAGGCATCAAATGACAGATTAGACATTCGTATAATATGTCACAAAAAGTTAGATTTCATTTCCATCATTTACACTTTCAAAATAACAGAAAACAAAAAAATGGCATCTGCAAAAGTTTGGGCACCCTGCAAAGTTAATACCTTGAGAAAGACATACAGCACTGAAAGGATGAGAAAGAAAATAAGATTTTAGTATTTAGCTTATTTCTACTGACACAGCTCTGCGGAGATTGGTCTGGCAATGCTTACTGTATATAGTAGCTAAGGGTCTGGCAAAGCGAGACTAATAGCCTAATTGACCCAAAAGACTTTTGATGCTATACTTTATAATGTACCATATACGCTGTACTTTCCAGGAATTCTAACAACCTCTAGTATGCACAGAATATTTTTATGATATAGCAGTTTGGGAAATGACTTAGTGTATAATCCACATTATATAAGAAAAAAACAAAAACCTATGTAGTATTTTAAGGATATACTATTTGTTTATTTTACATATGAGGATATAGTATGTATGTGCAGTGAGCTTTCAAACAATGCAGTATTTATTTGACTTCTGTGACTATCTTTACCACATTTACTGTACTGCACAGCTTTACCTAATACCCCCCCCTCCACCTCCACCTGCTCAGCACTTGAATGAATCTTTCCCTGCACTTAAATCTTAAATTAAAGACTCATTGTCACCAGAGGTCCTTCTAAGGACAGAAAATCTCATGTGGCTCCATAGACCGTCATGTTGTGGCAGGTATAGAGATACTAATATTTGTAGTATATTCACTTTCCATAATGAATTCCTGGAATACATCTTTAAAATATTCTCTTGTCATCAGAAAATTATTGTTTGTACTGTTTCACTGATTTTTGAAGGTGCAACGTATAGGCATGAAAGTGCAGAGTACAAGCAACACTGTTCTAAATTACAAACAATGGAATAATACAACATTTTCAACTTTACAGAAAAATGCATAATTGTTATCCCATTACTTTGTAAAGAAAAGCTACAAAGAGTGGCATCTGTGTTATGTTACAAATGATTTAAATTAAAAGCATAGAAATACATAGCATGAATTAAAAAATGTAAGAAAAGAAATGTTATGCATGTCTTCATTTGATGAGGACAGGGCTTTCCTGACAAGTTAAGTAAGTATTAGTATTACTAACAGTAAGTTCTGCTAACAAAATAACTCAATAACTACAATAACAATACTATAATAAATAATACAATGACTCTAAACCTGACCCTTGACCCAACATGGCACCCTTGCTCTTTTTCAAACTAATAAAATCTAAGAGAGGCTGCATCAAATATTATATCCACCAACAAAAATACTCTCAGTTGGGTTTTTTTAGACACTGTTGCAGTCTACAAATGGCCAGTTGATAGATGCTATAGAAGCTAATAGAAGGTTATGCATCCCTCACTGCTGTTCTGTAATTATGCCACGTACCTCTCCAAACCAACCACTATTCGGCAGTAGTGTTTCATTATAGACTTTGACTACATAGAACGGCCATTCAAATCCACACTGATTAATAGATAGGCCTACGAGGTAATTTGGCTCGCGACCTAAAATTGACTAACGGTAAGTTGTTGTTGTTGTTGTAGAGAGAAACGTGTAGGCTACGTTTGCAAATGTAAGCCATGTTGTGTACTTGTCATGATATCTCCATTCTACTTGTTGTAGTTCTGGGAGCTTCAGAGCCGGGCTACTGTAATCATCAACCGAACATCGTTGGCAGGCAGCGGCTGCTCGTTCACGGAAGAGCTCTCTCTCTCTCTCTCTCTCTCTCTCTCTCTCTCCCAGTCTCTCGTGCCGTCCCGGACACGTCTTCCTTCATTTGAAGGGCACGGTGAAGGCACAAGATACACAGGCGTGCGCGTGCTGCTACAGCCTGTTTCTTTAAACGCAGGAGGGGACATTTGTGTTTCTGAGATGTAGCCTGCCTGGCAAGTCTGTCGCCAACATCGCTTTAAACCCACCTGCTCCTCCCCTGTCATTCCCCCGAAGAAGGAAAGAAGGAAGGCAGGAAGGAAGGAAGGCGCTGGGATGCCGATAGTTTCATCTAGGAGGCGACTGGAAAGGAAAGTTCACTGCATTTTCGGTTAACGTTTCACTCCTTCTTCTTCTTCTTGTGGTTCCTATTAATTCACATCCTCCACCGAGGCTACCGAGGCTGACCGGCTGTTACATCTGTGACGGTTTACTCAAGATCCATCAGCTGTAAAAATCCTCAACACAGAAGAACCAAAACAGGTAAAGGTGATGAGTAATCAGCAAGCTGTTGAGCCTTGAAACCACTCAGCCATTCACATACGTAACAGGATGCGCCTCTATTAATTACCAGTGATTGTGACAGCTGAAACACCATTGTTGTTTACTTTTGTTTCATTCTAACGTCCCCTGTAAAGAAATCCTCCTGCTGTGGGTGTGTTGGTCATTCATACATGTTACAGCTTATTCGTTTGCAACGTAAAACCATGATAATTAAGAATAGACATATCAAATTGCTCACATTTTTCAATGTTAGAGATAATGCAGATGAATCATGATCAGGTTTTCCCACATTAGTGTACACGTAGACTCTGGCACTGACATTTATAACACACACACACACACACACACACACACAAATGAATGCACATGATGGCACCCATGTATCTGAGTGAATTTGATGGCAAAACACTGAATTAAAATGTCCTTCATCCTCTTTTTCTGCCAGACAAAAATTGGTGTTGAAGCAAGAGTGTAATTAGGCCAGATACTGTCATTGCCACTGCTGTCCTCTTTCAGCCAATATATCAGTAATTTCTGTGTATTTATGTTCACCTATCAGGGACACTGAAAGTGTGCAATGTAAAACTTGCGCTCTAGTGTAAACAAAACACATTATAGGCCTACCATGTATCAAATGACAAATCCTGACAAAAATCCTTCTCTTGGTTGTCAGGAATATTTACATATTTATGTGCAGTCAGAAGCTGTTTCAGGTAACTAACTCATGTTATACTGTACATTTGTCATTATGCTCTGTTAAAAAGGTGTAAACCATATAAGGTTTATCCATACTCTGCCATTCTGAATCGCACCAAGCACATTATAGTGCTAGAATATAATGTAATGTGAAAGATGCACTGAGGGAGGATTTAGCTGCAAGCCTAATAATCTGTAGCAACATTGGATTCCAAAACGCTGCATTTAATCCCAATAGTCCAAATTTACTGATAATCCCTGACTATTACTCCATAACACAGGTCTGGCATTGTGAGACTACAACACTCACCTCAACAGATTATCTCAATAGTTAGTGAAGCAGCAGCTACAGTACTGTGAAGCTGCTTTTGCAGTTTTTTGTACAGATTTCTTCATTCTTACTTAAATACCAGTAACTGGCCATGTAGAAAAATGTGGGCAGTGAACAGACTTCTCTATAAAATAGTGTTTTAATTCCATGCACGTGCAGACCTTAGTACACATGCTGTGGGCCGGTTTCACGTTCCAGTCCATGCACAATGGATTTATTTCTATCATCCATAATGAGTTTTTGTCACTGCATTTAATTGCATAGCTAGATTCCTCCACAGACAGATTATATAGGGCTGAATGAAAATATTATCCCAATTAGTTGACATTGTGCAATGTATGCAAATCTATTATTATTTGGTGAACCAGATGCTGCTTTTGTGTCTGATAACAACATGGTGACTGTTTTCCTCTACAGAGGAGCTTTTAAGCTGAGTGAAGCCAAAGTAAATGTTTCCATTTGGCGGATTTCTATAACTGTTAATGGACAGAATCTGAAATTGCAATTTACAATATAATTTAGCAGTGCAGACATTATACTGCCTGTTGTTAGCACGCGTCTTCAGTGTTAGACTGTAAGCAAGATCATCTTGACATCCTACAGCCTACTGCTGTTTGGGTTACACCCCATCCTTCCTGGCTCTCTGAGCTTTAGCCCCCTCAGGAGGGCGCATGTAAACACCATGACACATTGGTTATTATCAAATCATTCCACTCTCTCCTTGGTGACCGTGAATGGAATAAGAAGTGGTAATCTGTTGTTATTGTTCCCGGAAAGACAAATATTTCGCTCTTACTCTGTCATACATGAAGCCAATTAAAACAAATTGTGTTAGAAATGTAGATTTTTGCTTTCAGAAAAAAAGGTGTCTCTGCGTGCTATTTCCACCCTAATCGGTGTCCATATCTCACTTTTATTATTACTTTACCAGCCCATTTGTTCCCAGCTATTTTTCATATATGCTTTGCTTTTAACATGTTCTCATTCTCCAGTTTTTTCCCGTTGTTCCCAAGCACATTAGCACTGATTATTATCAATGTCCGGTTGTTTTGGCGGTGGCCGCTGGGACTGTGGCTGTTGACGTCATTGATAGTGACTGTGAGGTGGTTGGCTGAAGGAAACAATATAGAGCATGTCGCTGGAGGAACACAAGTGTCACCTCAGAGTGCAGGCGGAATAAGAAAGGAAAGGAATGAAAACTATTTAGGTCAGGAATAGTGTAGGCGCTCAGGTTGAAAATATAGGGATGGGAAAACTAAATTGGTGGGGTGAGTGACTCAATACCCATGCAGTGAAGTTGGGTAAAATGGAACAACAGAATCTGGGAGAAGATGGGGAGAGGGAAAGGATTAGATAGATAGTGTGAGAGAGAGAGAAATTAAAGCTGGGAAAATAGACAGTGCTTGAGGGAAGTGTGAGAGGATCAATTTAGAGACATTCTGCAAAGAGACACAGTGTTGTCACAGAATGGGCTGTCTCGCTCCGCTCTCCCTCGCTTCCCTCGGCTCCGTTTTGCACCCACCCACTCCCACGTGTGCCCTTCCACCCTCCTCCACACTCCCCCCACCGAATGCCATACATGGACCATAGGAATACATTATGCCCAGCCAGGCACCAGGTTATTGGTGGACTGAGAGGCCAGCATGTTTGTGGGCACATGTGGAGCACAGAGGCAGCCCTCCTCTCTGCACGATAGTCATGGCCCTCATCTCTTCAAGGTCATGTGAATAATTATAAAAAGGCTCTGTCGTTTCCCTGTCCCCAAGCACATAACCCTGTCTCCTTACTGACCAAACATGAAACAATGTCCCTAATGTACAGGGCATTGTTTCAACTATGTATAGAAAACATTGGGTTAATGTCTGCCAACATTTTGCCGTGCTCCTGATAATGTTAGATTAAGTGTCCGCTCACCCTCATAGAAGATGTTGACATCTTTTGGTCCTTTCTCACCTGTTTCACTGCTCCCACAGATTACTGCGCAAATCAGCTCTTTTAAGGCTCAGGCATGTCCACAAACACAATACAATGTCCCGATCTACTGTATGTGGCTGTTTGGTTTAAGGGATTTGACATCTGGGTTTTTCTTGCTTGCATTTGCTTTGTCATCTTTGGTGAATTAATGGACTACAGTGTCTGTATCTTTTTTTTCCTTTGATTCCCATTAATTGTATGGCCATATTTTTCCATGGGAGTTTTAATTTCTATAACTGGCACTCTTTTATTGTCAGCCATGTTGAACATCACCATATTTACTATTACTAATTACATAGTTATTTATATATTTTTCATCAACTCATTGAAGCAGTTGCCTCTGATGTTAAAATGCTTCACATGTTTAGCATTTAAACCAGACATTTAGAAATCTTTGATAAACTGTGTGCAGTAGCTTACATTACTATTGTGTCCTATCAATCTGCAATAGAGAAAAGCAAAGCCGTAATTTATTCACGCAATAATCAAATGCATTGTTACTTGAATGAATGTGTTTAGATTCAATTTTTAATGCTTTCCTCTACTCCCTGTATTTGCCTGATCTCTCTGCAGCTCCTCTCTGTTTGTTTGTTGACTTTTGTGGTTCTGGACGGTGCAGCGGTTCTTCGTGTTAGTGTGTGGCAGGTGTTCTGAGCTGATATGAACTGACTGAGCATCTCCCTGGTTACTGCTGGACTGGCGGGCAGCTTAGGTACAAGTAGAGAGGATGTTAAACTGTGTCCAGGCATTTTTCTTCTCCACATCTTTCATTCAAAAGCTCCAAGAGGTTACGACAGTAGGAGAATATGTTTCTCCTTGTCTCTTCCTGATCTTTAGCTGTTGCTTTATGTATTTTGGGCTTTCAATTTTGTCTATCATCTATGCAGCTGTATTCTTCTGTTTTCAAGGCCATGAGAAGGCAGGTAATTGAGCAGTCGTGAATTGGTGGGAGCCTGACTGACTCACTCAGTTGTCTCGCTGGCTCAGTAGGGTCTCATGACAGCCCTGCACTCATCAGCTGAATAGACTTGTCATTTGTAAAAGAGGCTGCATGTTGTGCTGTTCAGTGTTCCAGTTAAAGAAATCCTCTCTGTACCTTCTTGGCTCCTTTTTTTTTTTTTTTTTTTAAATTCATTTTCTGTAGTACATTATATCATCATTTCCTGGCCACAGAGACTTTGATATTGTCCCTTACATACATCGCTCCATATCTATCTATCTATAAATTACAGGAACGTCTGTCTGTCTGTGTGTGTGTGTATTTGCATATCTCTCAAACCGTTAGTCCGATGGATTTCAAACTTGACACGTGTCTTGCTACAAGCACGAGTAAGTGCAGTGCCAAGTAGCACTACTTTGGACTGACTTTGACTTTGAATAAACAAACGACAATTCCCAAATTTAAGGACGTTTCAGAATCCCACACATGCAAAGCACAACCAGACAGAGCGTGATGCCACTTATAGGCAGGCACAACACGAGATAAGACCCTCTTTCTCTCTCATACACATACACATACACACACACACACACACAGTCCAGTTCTGGTGGTTGATTAACGCAGATATGTGCTGATTAACTCTCGTAACGGGCCAGGTGGATAGTGCGCTGCCGTGAGTCTATGAGGCTAATGTCTGATTACTCCACATTGTATTTGTGATATTTTGTGACTACATTCTGAACTTGCAATGTTTTCTGTCAGGTAAATCAATAAGTTAGTAGTAAGGTATACAAGGGAGTAACATATTAAGTGGTTTGGGGTCCTTCTGTAAGGAAATTTGGGGTACAATTTGGTTTTGATGAATTCTACAAGCAACAATACCACAGGCCAAGCAATCAGCCCGTTCCAAACAGGCACATTTTCAACGGGCACTGCACTAATAAATGTGATGCTTCACAATAATGTTATCTTAAGGGAAAGATGTTCTGGATGAATATGAATTTAAATTCCTAAAACGCAAACATGATGTGCATCTTGCAAGCGGAAACATTCCTATTGTTTTCTTTGTCACAGAAATCTTAAGAAATGGACAGAGATCATCCGAGCCAAAGCCAGACGCAAGACAACCCAAAGGGAACAGCAGAAGCTTTAACCACAACCTCAGCTCCGGCATCAGATACAGCGGCTCTGCCCACAGATTCCACTGCTGGCCAGCCTGCAGGTCCTGCCAGGCCTAGACGGCCCCAGAGAAGTGCCAGAGTAGAGGGCTCTGTTGACATCTCCGAACTGAAAGCTGAACCCCAAGCTGAACCCGCTCCAGTGGCTAACCAGGACGAGTGCATTCCTGATGGCTCTGTGGCAAGTCACCCCAAAACCTCTCGCCCTGGAGCAGTCAAACCTTTAGGAGAGGGCACTGGGCCCAGCACTAAGGCTGGTCCCAAAGGACCGGGCCACCACCCGGTTAGGGCTGTCTCTGTCCCCCACCCACCTGCTAGCAGGCCTGAGGCTTCTCACCTGAACCCTCATGCACAGAGAGCCTTCTCTGTAGCAGGTACAGCTGACACCCAGACCCAGATTGTGGAAGACTTCAGGCAAGTTCCCTCATTTGTCCCACCATGATTTAGCACGTCTCAACATTGCCTTTATTTTCCAGCTGAGAAAAAAAGCCTGGCACACATAGTATTTATTTATATACACTGACAGTCAACACTGCAAGGCTACATGGCTAGAGTAGTCAGTCTGGTGATTTTAGCGAAATACTGTCATCATAATTATTTAACATTTGTTTCTGTGTCATGAAACATTTACTTCCACTACTTTATTTTATTTATTTCTTTTACAAATTGAAGTGAAGAATCTCTCTGAATAATTTGGTCAGAATACATGGCCTACAGTTATTTTATTTCTAAATTACATCCACTTCACTATTAGGTTTGTGTCTTTCTTTCCCTCTGGTTCCTTCTTATCTATGGGTGTGTTTCTAACCACTTCCTGCTTGGATTAGGTTGCTAAATTAATGCAAACATTTTAACAGAAGTGTTGTGGCACAGAAAACGGAAATGATTGAAGTCTGATTTAATGCTGATAATGGTAATGTTAATGGACAAGAAAAATGCAAACCTAAATAACATTTATGCAGTTTTATCAGCTGCACCATGGTGTGACTGTGAGAAGGGTTTACTGAAAGTGGAAATGTAATGATAACACTGCAAGCATAGTGAGCTCACTGCTTTTTATACAACATTTTTGGAATTTTCTTGGGAGCTGAATCTCATGCTCCCTGGAACAACTGGAACAACTGGAAACCTAAATGTCCTTTATCCACCACCTTTGGCCAGTAAACAGAGAAGAGCTGCGTGTTCATTCAGGGTTATTTGGGGAAGTTGTTCAATTGCTTCCCTGAAAATACACTGTAAATACTGCATTAAATATACAGTAGATCCTATCCATGTGTAGAATTTAGACTGGTCCAGAGTTGGCTTGGCTTTCAGCATCAGTGGATTTGAACATATGACCTCTTGTTTTTAAGTGACTATTAACTACTGAGCTTCCAGATGGCCTAATATATAAAATACAACATACAAGGTGTGAATACCTTACACAACCTTTGGTTTGCACCAGTGCTGCCTGGCAACAGCCCTAATCAATGGTGTTAATTAATCTAATGGAAACAGTAGCTGCTGGAAATAAACACAGTCACAGTTTCTTTCCTCTGCATATGAATCACAATGGCTAAATTAATGACATCATAATCATTTTTATTAATACAAGGGTTTTGCTGTGTCACTCAGAGTTTGTAGGTTATGACCCTGAGCTGTGTAGTAGACAAGAGTTTATATGAGATATTACATAAGACCCTTTTCCAACAGGCTGCACATCATCACTTGGAACGTTGGTTCGGCCACGCCACCTGATGACATCACTTCCTTGCTGGGGCTGAATGTGGGTGATGGAAACACAGACATGTACATTATTGGGTGAGTGTTTTGTGGCGCATATAGTTATTCCACATAAAAGCTCAATTTTCCAGCGCCTGGGTAGCTCACCTGGTAGAGCACATGCCCATATATAGAGGTTTCCTCGACGCAGCGGCCGTGGGTTTGACTCCGACCTGCTGCCCTTTGCTGCATGTCATTCCCCCCTCTCTCTGCCCTTTCATTCCTCCATCTGTCCTACAAAAATAAAAGCCTTAAATGCACAAAACAATAATACATTTATGTACATTTGTCCCACATGGACACCTTAAAACTGTGTCCCTAATGAGCAGCCAGGCTTAGTTCTGTACCACAGCAATGATGTCTCTCTCTTTACGCCTATGATTTTCTTTCATTTATTAATCCTCCCTTACATTATCAAATCTCTCACTCAACAGCTACTCTTACATCTCTGTCAACTTTTGACCCCTGTGTGTTGTTTTTCTTCAAGGCTGCAGGAAGTGAACTCCATGATTAACAAAAGGCTAAAAGATGTCCTCTTCACAGACCAGTGGAGCGAGGTTTGCATGGAGAGACTCAGCCCCTTTGGTTATGTGCTGGTCAGTAATGGCTTTTATTATCAAAACATATGCATACTCTCATAGTAAAATGCTAAACCGCTTAGATTCATATGCATGGCGTGATCGCTGATAAGATCTCTGCTTCTCCGCTACTGTTGGGCTCATTTTGTTCCCTGAGCAACGGATGGGGTGATAATTCATAACAGGCGTGTAATGTCAGCGTATCTGCTATCTTCCGCTGTCTGCCAAGCTCAAAATGCAAAGTTGAGCTCTCACTGTTTCTCAATCTCCCTTCTGTGTGCCTTTATGACTGCATATCTGCACCTTTTTCTCTATCTTTCTATTTCACAATGCATACACATAACCACTGTGGGAATGTACTATACTAAGAAATGCAATAGGTTTCATGGAATACACACAATAAATCCTCTGAACTGTCTGGTGTGCTGGTATCTACCAGGTTTTATGTTTTTAAGGGGCAAATACTGCAGCTGTGGTTGGTGTTCGTCTGGCTGCATCTGAAACGATGCCTGGCTCTGTTGACATGGTGAGCCAGAAAGCGTGAATCAGCTGTCGAGCTGAAAGAGCTAGACAAATGTCTCCCAGGATGCTGTTTTATTTTTGGATCACGTTGTTGTCCGTGTTGATGGGCCTCTGACAGTGAGACTGATGCTGTCCCCCGGCTGTATCACGGTCTGCCACGTTAGCTTTAACCTTGTTAAAATGATTTCCTTTTTGTGTACTTCATGTGGATATTAATGCTGTAAACAGGTTAAGGGGATGTGTTAATTGGAAGTTGTATTGAGCAGAGGGAGATGCATGGTGTCAGTAGGAATTAGTTTAGTTATGACATGGTGGACAGACTCACAGTAAGGAGACACCCCATCAGTTCGTTTTCTGAGATAGTGCTCACTAATGCTCATTCAATCAGGTTCAAACTGTAACTACTTCAGACACAGGAAAACTTACTGCCCTTCACTGCAGAAACATTGAGCCAACAAAACATTTTTTTCTGGCTGTTCACCACACAGTTGCTGATTGTCACAATAATTTATGTTTCAGTAAGCTACAATTTAAATGCACAAATCAGCAAGGAAAGTTTTTTTTTCGGCCCTAATCAATAATTGCAACATGGCCACTCTTTTGAACGTACCGTGACTAATTGTATGCTTTTCAACCACAGTACATGCAGGCATTCCATTCTTACAAACTTTAGACATAGATACACACACTCATTGTATGTGTCCACACACATTGCACAAAGAAATTGGGTCTACTTTACGGTTCAGTAGAATCCATTACGCAACCAAATTTTGTTGCGTAACAAAAACAGTAAATGTACAAACTAGATGTACAAATAGCTGGTTAGTATACAAGCAAGCGGGTCTTATGTCACATGCAAAGATGTGTGCCTCCATTACTGGCCATAGGGCATTTCAGGCGGGGTGTGATCATGCTTCTTCCGTCTGCAGTTGGGGGTTGGGATGTATGGACCACTGGAGAAAGGGAGGGATGGACATAAATATCTGGTGAGGGGCCTGACATAGCATGAAATGACCTCATCTTGTTCCACAATGCATGCGTCATATTTCTGCCCCTCTTGTACAGTACATAAATATGTACATCTTTTTTATATACCAGTGGTGAACAAATGTCAAAATCTACATTTCATTATGTAGCAGAACAAGGTGGAGGGCTTGGAGAAAGGAAAGGTCTGACCATCAAGTGCCTTCAGCATGTACATCATGTTTCCTCTACAAAGTGGTTTTTAGCCACAGGGAGGGTAGACCACAGGCTATGGCCTCCTTAATGTGCAGTGCTTCATGTAAAGTAGTATGAGAGCTGGACCGCTGGCTCCTGCAGTGCTAAATGGAAATGCAAGGGGGCAGGAAGAGGAGGAGGGAGAGAAAGTAAAGCAGAGCAGCAGAAATGGACACACAGCAAAGCCAGACTCAGCTCAGAGAATTTGTTTATTGAAATATTAGTGATAAAGATATACAGTTACTTTAACTTTATAGCTGCCTCTCTTTTCAGAAATATGCAAAGTGCCTCCTCTTTACTCGCACTGTGTACCTACTGTCCCTATTCATGTTATCATATTTTTTTCGCCATGTCTGTCTGTCTCACCTGCCTTTACCTCAGGTGACCTCCCAGCGGATGCAGGGATTGTTACTACTGGTCTTTGCCAAGTACTTCCATCTGCCCTTCCTCCGCGGAGTCCAGACTGAGACCACCCGTACTGGCCTGGGGGGTTACTGGGTGAGACAGCTCCTGACCCCATTCTGTGATCAGCACTGTGATATGGAAATTTCAGCTTAGCTGTACATAGGACGACATCTCTACAGGAGTGACTACATTTAAACTTGCTTTATGTCACTGATACTATGCTAGAGATCAGACAGACAATGTCTTTCCACTACAGTTTACTACTGCTTGGTTTGTAAACAATCGAGGTTGTTTGTATTTAACCAGTCTTGTTACTTGATATGCTATGATGTATACAATGCTGAGTCTTATGAGAATAAAGACCAGTTCTTTTTTTAAATGTGGAAAAAAAAAGACGTTTGCTACAATATGTTACTAAAAAGACAATGACATGCTCTGAGACAGAATTAAGATCCTGTTCACTGAAAAGATATGTAGCACTTATTTTTAAGTGACATCCTCCCTGTATGAAGTCAGACATGCATCACCACATTCTGCAGATTTTATACTGAAACACATTATGTATTTTAGTGGGTCCGAGCAGTGGGAGACCAGCAGGTAGAAATCCAGAGACTCATCCTGTCCCCCAACTGTGCACTTTACTGTTAGCATTAAATATTGATGGTGTTCTTCACTAATGAAGATGAATTAGTAAACTTCCTGTTTGTCTGTGGCACAGACACTTGCACCAATCAATACACTAGAAACACTGACATACACTGGCTCTAGGCATTGACTATTTAATTTAGCCTTCAGTGAAATGATGAGACAATACAAAAGCGTTCTTGTCTTGCTCCTCTTTGATATTATTTAACCTTCCCTGTGCTTGTCGGTGTTACAGGGGAATAAAGGTGGTGTGAGCGCCCGCATGTCAGCGTTCGGCCACACCATCTGCTTCCTCAACTGCCACCTGCCGGCTCACATGGAAAACTCAGAGCAGCGCATGGAGGACTTTGAAAGTATCCTGCAGCAGCAGCAGTTTGAGGGCCAGGCTGCCATCGGGGTTCTTGACCATGAGTAAGTCAGCACAACCTCTGTACTCTGATAAATCTGTGCTTAACAATCCCAGACTTGTTTTCTCCATATTCATGTTTTATGAGGGAAATGGTGTCACACAATCGGCATTGCAAAAATACTTATGCCCTTATTTTTTCACAGTGTGGTGTTCTGGTTTGGAGATCTCAATTTCCGCATTGATGACCTAGATATGCAAGTGGTAAAATCAGCCATCGATAACAACAAATTTTCAATGTTGTTGGGAAAAGGATCAGGTAAAAATGGGCTCTGATATACTGTATAAAGACTGTGATATTTAACTCCTCTGCATGTAGTCCTAATGAAAAGGAACTTGCCCCTTAACTCATCTGTATTCATAGCACCAGGTTAACTTTTGATTGAGATTTTAATTTTGAACAAAAATGGTCTTTCTATTTAAATCTGATGGAAAGTCATTAAGACACCCCCACAAAAAAAACTGTTCACCCTAAAATCATAATTTGAGATCAGAATTCATGTAATGACTTGTCATTTCACAAGCTGAAATTACGTTTGTTACGTTTAATTAAATTGAATTAATTAATTAAATGTTTTGTTTTTGTCTGGTGGACTGTGTAGGTGATGTCACTAGAGGGCAATAAAGAAACACACTATCTTCTCACAGGAGCTCAGTGAGTGCCAAACAGAAATCTTCAGTGAGTGATGTCTACTAATTCTCATTGTTACAGCTCAATATGGCCAAAGACAGTGAGACAGTGTTGGAGGGTTTCCAAGAAGGGCCGCTAAAATTCCCTCCCACCTACAAGTTTGATGTTGGAACAGATACATACGACACAAGGTTGGTGATGCCAGGGGTGCAGTAATGAATTCTAGATAACTGAACAGATATCACACAGCCTAGCTTAGTAATACGTACATTCTCCTCTCTGAAAAGTCATCAATAACTAGTCTCTCCATTTACTGTTTTTTAAACAAGTCTCTCTTTCTGTCGTCCACCAAGTGGGAAGAAGCGTAAACCAGCTTGGACCGACCGGATCCTGTGGCGCCTGAGAGCCACTGCTACTGCCGGCGCTGCTGTCAGCGCAGGGAAGCGCGGCTCCATTTCAGGGCTGACCAGCGGGACCAAAGTGACACAGCACTACTACCGAAGTCACATGGAATACACCGTCAGTGACCACAAACCAGTCTCCTCCATCTTTACCCTGCAGGTTTGAAATCCTTTCATACTGGTGCTAATACTGTAATAAAATACTTAGTTTCGGTACCAACCCTAAAACAATACTATTTTTAACACCTTAGTTTGAGAATTAAACAACAATGTTAATGTGTAAACTCAAACTGCTGTACAAGAACATCGGCGGACTAAATTACAGTTTTAAACTTCGCAAAGTTATGATTTTAAATCAGGAAACTGTCCAAATTGGACCTAAGAACATGACCATACATTTGGTGCCAACTTAACAGTTTTTGATAATTGGTGCCGTGGACACATTTCCTACTGAGGTTCAATACTTTGTCCTCCTTATCATTTAAGTTTATCTTAAAAACTTTACAGTCGAGCGCCTGCAGTTGGTAGAGTGTGCACCCGTATAGAGAAGTTTATTCCTCGACATAGCGGCCGCAAGTTTGATTCTGACCTGCGGCCCTTTGCTGTATATTATTACTCCTTTCTCTCCGCCTTTCATGTCCCGAGCTGTCCTATTAAAAATAAAGGACTAAAATAACCCAAAAAAATCTTTAAAAAAAGAACTTTTACCATCACTTTGCACTATATAAATGTTTATGGTAAATGTTCTGTGTAGTTCCCATACAAGGTGGATATTCCCCTGGTCACAATCATAGTGGAGGATGAGTGGAATAGTATTGCTGATGCCACAGCAAAATTCAAACTGGTGCCCAGCTACCCCCGCAGCTCCTGGGACTGGATCGGACTGTACAAGGTAACTAGTCTTACCTCTACTGGCCGAATAACATTATGGCGGACGGGTCAACGTCAGCAAATCATCAGGAGTAGTACAACACACATTTCTGTGCATTACTCATTTTAATCATGTTGTTACTGTTAGTGATTGTTCTGCCCATCCCCAGGTAGGTTTCAAGCACCATAAGGACTATGTGGGATACGTGTGGGCCAAGCAAGAGGAAGGGGATTTTAATCGACAAGAACAGCAGGTAATCTGGTTGCGTGCTAGATTCTGTTTAGGGATAATTTTGTTTCACGTTTAATAGATGTCTGACTAACTGTGTTCCAGGTAACCTTTACCGAGGAGGAATTGCCCAAAGGCTCAGGGGACTTTATCTTGGGTTACTATAGCAACAACATGAGCACCATTGTGGGTGTAACAGAGCCATTCCAGGTAATCATGGCACTCTGGCACTGCTTTCTTGAGGTTAAAACAATCAAATGCATTAGCACTAAGAAAGGGACATTACATACTGTATGTTATACTGCTGCTGGTGTTCCCGTCTGCATCTTAACAATTCAATTACCTTTACCAATACTTAGCTGCTTTTTCTACATATTCTATCTCTTATTTCCCCCTCTTGTCCTCCTTTTTTATTTTATCTTTCTTCAGATCCAGCTTCCCACTTCAGGTCTTGACACCAGTTCTTCAGACAGCTCTGACTTCAGCTCAGAGGATGACAGCACCGTTGTCCTCATGAAGACGAGGTCCCGCAGTCCCAGTCCACGCAAGGCCAAGCATCGTAGCCATCGCAGCCACAGCCACAGTCGCAGCCGCTCTGGCAGCCCTGCACAGGCCAAAATGAAAATGCTCAATGTCACTGGTTATCCCTCCAGCACCACCACAGCTGAGAGTGAGTCCACCAGACGTCCAGCAGAGGGCAGCAGCAGCCAGGTGTCTGCTACTGTGGTGAAAGAAAAAGACACGGAGGGTTCAGGGGTGTGATACACAACCTAGTCCTGCTGTTGTCACAGGTCGCCAACTGTTGTCTTTTATTAAATACATCCTCTACACTGTATGTTTTTGAATGAAAATATACAGTTTCTGATGCCATCCTTTTTCAGGAACAGCCATCTGGTTTGTCCAGAAGGCTTACTTTGCCTTGAGTTGTTTTATTAAGCTGTGCACATATTTTTTTTATTTGTAAACCTTTCTCTCTGTCCTGTGTTTCTTCTACCTTTGTCCGTTCTCAGGTGTGGACAGTACAGGGAGCTGACACCTTGCATTAGGTAATACTCACAGATGTTATGGTATGTAAAGTAAAAGAGTGGTTACTTATTGCTTTTTAGAAAACATCTTCCCCATATTCCGACAATGATTAGAAACTCTGCACTGATTTACTTAGCAGTCAAGTCAGCAGACTGCATACCAACAAAAAGTAAACGCTTTTTGAGACAAGGAGTATGACATACTTGACACAGACAATGCTCACAAATCGCCTTGTTTGCTTTAATTGTGGAACATGTATTTATTGTATAACAAATCTGCTCAGACCAATAGGACCATAGAGACATAGTGAAAAAAAGCATTTTATTCCAAAACATCTCACATAAGCATCACCAGTTCTATCAACAGTCACTAACATTTTTAGCTTCTGCAAATGGAGATATGCACTTTGACTTGGCGGTATGAGTCTACTTTGTGGATATTCCATGCTACAGAAATTCAACATTACATAGCAACATGATGCAAGGAACGTTTCACATGATCTCTTCAGGGTGCATGGAAAAAAGTTGGTGGGGCCCGGGGTTCAGGGGGCTCAGCCACCAGCCTGGCAGCATCACAGCACGTCAGCTTAGAAAGTGAATGTGAGCATAAAGGGCTTTTTAAATCGGCCACCAAATCAGTGCAGTGGGATGTGATGGGTGTGGGAGGCTAGCCGTCAGCTATCTGCATGGTTGTCTAGGCAGAACTACAGTAGTTGATTCATTGTTGGCCTCTAACTCTTTACTTCAGTTATAACTACAGCCATATCTGACCCAGGAAATATATACAGTATATTGCTTGGACTCATTCCTCTATATGAGTTAATGCTCTTTATATAAGTTTTGTTTTTCACAGCAGCAAAGTTACTTTTTGAATAATTCACCAAAAAAAAGTCACATATTTGTTAATGCATTGTAATTCGTATGATACAAAGCTGACATGCACTATTTTGAAATATCACAATGCTAATGTGATATTTCCAATAAATTAAATTGTCCTATCTAATGCTTTTATTTTTTGTATGAAATGTTACTTTCTTTCAGTTCACTGTTCCTGTGTTTGTTTTTGCGTTTTCTTTTGCTCTGATCCTCCCGTACTGATCCTGGTGGTTAGCTGACAGTGACAATAGTCACAATAATCGTGTTGCATTGTTACCGTGTGACCTCTGATGCACAATCTTAGACACTTGTACTTTTGGGCTGTTAGCGTAGGACAGTGTATACTGTTGTAGCTGTAACTGTGTGAGTGAGTGTGTGAGTGTGTGTGGCAGTGAAGGGGGTGTGTCTGTGTTTGCATGGTTTCCGCTGGACATACTGTACATTCCGGTACTGTGATTGTTTTGTGCCGTAAAGTGCTGTTTTTGACTCCTCTTTGTTATAATTGTGGCTGTGAAAATTGTTTGAAAAACTTGGTAAGGACAGTATAAAAATTTAACTTCAGTGTAAGTGTTAGATGAAGAAAATGCAGAGCAGTTATGCTTATGCAGTAAACTGAAATTGTTTGAATAATTTCATAGTGCATTCATGTATTTTTTTGTTGTTGAAAATGAAAAATCTAATGGACCTTTGTTTAGAGTAACTTGTTTAAAAAAGATAAGATTGTATGACTGTGTCCTACTTTCAGTAATTTAAGTAAGTATGGTCAGTTCTGCAGTCATGACCAGTGACTATCTCATGTGAAATGTATATGGGAAAAATTCTGTGTCTACAGAATGTTATTGTTTTATAATGAAGTGGCTAAAATAGAAATATGTATGTAAAGGATAAATATTAAGTATGGTAGAAAACAAAATAGGAGACAATCTATGCCACAAAGATTATTTTACTTAAATTATGTATTTATTTTCTTATTTAACTGTTAAATGAGCCTGAATTCTGCTGGCCAGTGAGGGAGCATTATTTCAACGGATATTACAGAATATTGATGATTATTTTCTTGCTCTATAAGCAACTATAAAGATAGTCTAATTTCTCCAGTTTGCCATTTTAGTAAATCCAGATGAAATGTTGCTTTTATTGTCTGAAGTGTAGATTGTTTAGTCTACGGTCGTTGTATAATTGTGAATGAAATAAATAAAAAAATTAAAAATAGCAAGCCTGTGAAATACTAATTGATGGCTTATGAAAATTGTTTCTCTGTGAAATCATTTGATAAATGAGGCAAAACGTTTTTTAGGGGTTGCTTGGTTTGTTGTTTAACCTAAAAACTAGTGCAACACTGTCCAAAGAACAAAGAATATACTCCCTTTCAAATTTTGCCGTCTGTGTGTTCCCTGAGTCTGTTCATATGTATTGTCATTGCTTGAAAAATGGGTAATGACATTAGCTATTGTCTCATTTTGATATATCAGAATGAGTGAAAACATGATATAGGTACAACAAAACAAACGTATGTACATAACATTCATACTCACAACATAAATATAAACAATACATCAGACAACAGACAAAACAAGCCTAGTCTAGATCATAATGTGTGTGTGTGTTTACAAAGGTTGTTAATGCAACAACAGTACAGCACACGCATTATCTTCAATTATGTAAAATAACAACTTCATTCAGTGATTACCAGTATTAGAGTGGACCTCCAGTCTATTATTCATCTTTGCACAACCATTCAGCGCCTTGTGAGTTATAACTGGTACCTGCTATTTTAGACATCATGAATAAATGAGCATGACAACAGACACACCAATGCATCCTGCAAAAGGCAACAGCAGGTGCATCTTGCATCATGCTTTTGTCTTCTGAAAAGTGTCCACCATGCAAATTCATGGTGACAAATGAATGTACCAATCTGATGCAACACTGGTCAGGGATTAGGCTGCTCGTTTTAGTGGCAACAAACACCATAATCACATATTTAACTGACTAAAAGGATACAAGCTGACCATACTAATGACCCTGTAACCCAAGCAACCTTTGATTTTTTAAAAACTTTTATGACTTCTGATATGAGCCACTGTGTGTGAAATAACCATTATCAGTATGTGCCACACTGTAAGTTACCAATGCTGCCTTTATTCTTTATCTCACATTATGATAATAAAAATTACCCAACACTACTGTTAGAGTAATCTTTACACCTTAACACTGACAGACTATTGACTTCCAGTTGAGCACCTAGAACATGTTATAGTTTATAGTTGTAGGTCACATAGAACAGGTTTCCTTGCTTTATGACGTAACACAAGGCTTTCATAAATGCTTTGTCACTGTGACGAACCATATTTAACATTTAAAGATGACTTCCAAATGGGATGATTAATAGTAGCTGGTAATCAGCTAGTCATAATGAGTCATGAACTTTAAAACCACACTATCCCAATCTTTTTCTAACTAAAACAGGCACTGGAACTGAAATTAGAGCTGCTCCTCAAAAGAATAAAATGCTGCTTTGAAGTTTAAACTCATGGTAAACCAGGCCTTTTAGCAACAATAAAATCCCCTCTGTTGCATTCACAGGTACATAATGTTCACAATCAGAGCTTTTGATTATATTAAACAACAGTGCCTGAAGGATATGAGGAATATGAATTTTGGATTTAATCACGTTATGTTGAGATACAATATCCCAGTCTCTGCTCTCCACTGTCCAGTTTTCACTTTGTAGCAATGTACTGTACTTCCAGGTTATTTCACCAGGGATGTTCTGATTTTCTTGTGATAGCTAAAATGAATGCAATTTATCAGAGTGATTAAACCAGTGTTGGTCTATAGCAAACTCTAGTAATGGTTTCTGGGAAACATTTATTTGTTGTGTGGTACACCTCTGGTACACATCACACACACACAAAACAAATACTGTCTAACATCTGAACTTTAAGGGTTTTTAGTCTCTATTGTCTAACTTATTGATTAAATATATGCTTTTAAACTGATCATAACATTGTAAAAACACAACTGCCACTGCAACAAACCGATTGGGCCACATGCTCATATTTAGGAATTATTCAATCCAGATTGGCGGATTGGAAATATTCTTATGGTTTTGTTTTTTTTGTAAAAGCAAGGATAAGTTGGCCAGTCATAACTTCTTAAAGAAGCTATTAGGGTTAGAGATTGATGTTAATTTTAATTTATTGTTAGATTGAAGATTACATTTGGGTTTTGGGTAATGGTTAAGGTAAGGCACTTAGCCCTGATGGTATAAAGGAAAGGGAATGAAGAAATACAAGAATTGTGTGTGTGGGTGGTGTGTATATGTTGGCAGAGAAGTTTGCGATTCACATCCAGCTGTTTTATAGTCATGTCTAACAACTTTCTGATTCAAAACTGGTATGGTTTCTACCTTGTACATGTTATTTAAAATAAAAACACAAAACAAGGTGCAACTAACTATTATTACATCATAATTCTTATCACAAAAACGCACGAGCGCGCGCGCGCGCACACACACACACACACACACACACACACACGATGCGCAAACGTAACTGGTAAAAGGTTCTGACTGAGCAAGGCTTTCGTGTCACTGTAACATTTGATAGCGTATTACCGCTGTGTATTCTACACTTCATCCGGTTATCAATGTTTGCTACGACCCCTCTGATAGGCTCGAGGGTAAGGTCCACCTCCGCGTGACGTCAAAGCGTCTGACTTCATAGGATAAATACTGGAGCTCTGCGCCATGAGGCTCATCTTGAGGATCAATACACCGAATTAGCAAGGCTGTCCTTTGGGAAAGAAGGGAAAACGCCGAGACACTGCTAGGCTAAGAAACATAAGTTAGCTTTATATTAACGCTGTAACATTTTAACTTACTAGCAACAGCCGTTAAAGACAATGAACGGACAAATTAATGGGTTTCATAACTCCCTCATTGACGAGGACTGCTTCTTGTTCACCTCGGAGTCGGTCGGGGAAGGACATCCCGGTAAGACCCTACACACTTGTTCTTTGAGTCTGTCTGATGAAACGAGCAAAAACTACATCATACGTTATTTGCCCAACGTAATGTTACTGTATATTTTCATTTAAAAAATAAAAAATTGAATATGGTATCATGAAATTTTGAACGTTACGGCCTTTCCCGCTACGTCACTGTAACGTTAGGGCCGGTGTCTAGAGTACGCGCTACTTAGCTAGCTAAGTTATTTTTGCTAAATAAATAATGCCATCGCGTGTCCAGTCTATCGACCGCAAACATACTAGTATTCCTTCCGGACAATCACTGTAAAGTTAGCCACGTTACTTGAAGGCTCTGTCCATATCAATAGTATTTGTTAATTGGTAAACGTTTTCCTGAATGTACCAAATAGTTCGTGGCTATTCATGAAGCACAATGACTGCTAGCGTTACCTTTTGGCCTGAACAGCAGAGTGGGGCGGTGGGTTTTTACGAACCACGTTTTTATTGTCGGCAGAAAAATGGTTCAATGTTTAGAAGAATCACGCTTGCCTTCTGGTCCCCAGTTAGCTGCTCGCGCTCACTTCACCACCACATGTGCACATGCTGAAATGGCGACTGTTGAGGCCCCGAACCACTCCCACTGAGCACATGACTGCTCAGTGGCGCTAATGCAACAGACCTGTTTTGGTGCAGCCCATCATTGTTTAGTTCATTTGTTTGTCTTTTTCAGACAAGATCTGTGATCAGATCAGTGATGCAGTTCTAGATGCTCATCTCAAGCAGGATCCTGATGCCAAAGTTGCATGTGGTAAGTACAATTTGGTGTTTGTTGGCTCAAATCCGATGTTTACATATACACTGAAATATTGACTCTACTCCTTACCTGGTGCAGAGACCGTTGCCAAGACTGGGATGATCCTGTTGGCTGGTGAAGTGACATCACGTGCTACAGTGGACTACCAGAAAGTTGTTCGTGACACAATCCGCCAAATTGGATATGATGACTCCTCCAAAGGTGTGGCATATTATTGTATTTCTGGTTTCTATTTTTAATTGTACTGTCTGTTGTAACTGTTATGATCTGATGCTATGAATATAATTGTATTCAGAATAGTGTCCTAATCTGCTGCTGTCTGTCTCCTGCTTAGGCTTTGACTATAAGACCTGTAATGTTCTTGTGGCCTTGGAGCAGCAGTCTCCTGACATTGCTCAGGGTGTTCATATTGATCGCAATGAGGAGGACATTGGAGCAGGGGACCAGGTCAGTCAGTAGTGACTATCCACATTTTGGTCCATGTGTGTCCTGAAGTTGGATTGCTAGTCTTTAATTGTTCTTAAATGAGGTGTGCTTTTTTAAACATTACGTTTTTCTTGCTTTACAGGGATTGATGTTTGGATATGCCACTGATGAGACCGAGGAGAGCATGCCTCTCACAATTGTCCTTGCCCACAAACTGAACGCTAAGATGGCTGAGTTGCGTCGCAATGGCACCCTTCCATGGCTCCGGCCAGACTCAAAGACACAGGTAAAGCTGTTATACTTGCAGTAATTAACTACTATAATTATCTCATGTTGTGCGATTTATAATTAATTTATATTTGCACCTTTTCGCAGGTCACTGTCCAGTACCGACAGGACCGTGGCGCCATGCTTCCAGTGCGTGTGCACACAGTTGTTGTCTCTGTTCAGCATGATGAGGATATTTGTCTGGAAGAGATGAGGGACACTCTTAAGGAGAAAGTTGTCAAGGCTGTTGTTCCATGCATCTATTTGGATGATGACACCATCTACCATCTGCAGCCCAGCGGGCGATTTGTTATCGGAGGCCCACAGGTAAATGTCAGATGTGGCTTTCAGTAAATGACAGCCTGTGAGTTACTTACCTGTGTAACACTGGTTCTTCACAACAGGGTGATGCTGGCCTGACTGGGCGCAAAATCATTGTTGACACTTATGGAGGCTGGGGAGCCCACGGTGGTGGTGCTTTCTCTGGAAAGGATTACACCAAGGTGGACCGCTCTGCTGCTTATGCTGCACGCTGGGTGGCCAAGTCTCTGGTAAAGGCTGAGCTCTGCAGGAGGGTGTTGGTCCAGGTGAGTGGAAGAACCCACTGCTCCTCATTTTAGAAAGAGGGACTGCAAGAGGTTCCCACCTGAAGTTTTTATGTTTGATATAATACATGCGTGTGTGTTGTATTAGGTTTCCTATGCCATTGGAGTTGCCCATCCCCTTTCCATTTCTATCTTCCACTATGGGACCTCCCACAAGAGTGAGAGGGAGCTGCTTGATATTGTGAAGAGGAACTTTGATCTCCGTCCTGGAGTCATTGTCAGGTAATGTAGAACATCTAAAGCTGCCTGTTACTCAGTAAAACAGCAGATCCTTTTGCCGTGCCTTCATTTTTTATTTTATTTTTTTGATATATGTGTTGCCCTGCCCAAAATTTAGGGTAAAATTAATGTATTGTGAAACTCTGCTGAAACAATCCTTTTGATACAGATTTCACTTAGTTTTGGCTTCTGTGACTAAAAGCTTTTCCTATTGCCAAAATTATATGGCAATTGAAGGTTCCACATGTGGCCATTAGTGGGAGCAGAAGTCTCATTTACTGGGGTAGATGATGTATATCTCATGCCCTGTAGCTCATAGTTAAATTAGCGGCCCTGAGTGTGGTTTCCAGCTGCAGTTATTACACTGCAAAGAGAAGCGTTTGGTTGTCAGGGTAAGTGTCGAAGCTTCATGTTACCCTCCTAACAAGCTGGTCTAACGAACCTCTGATTTTATATATTAATTGTACTCACACCAGCTAATGTGAGCGTTATTTCGTATGATTGTGTGCATTTGAGATTGCGGTGTGTGTGACTGCTGCTAAATATGTTGATTATGTATTCCAGGGAGCTGGATCTGAAGAAGCCCTTGTATCAGAGGCGGCAGCTTATGGCCACTTTGGCCGAGACTCCTTCCCATGGGAGGTGCCCAAAAACTTAAATACTAAACATGTTGCTTTTCCCCCAGGCCTGTTGGTGTATACTACAGAGAAGCCTCCAAGGTTCCGGGGGTGAAATGCCCTTGTCTCTTAGTTATGGCATCATTTAACACATGACTCCCTTCCTCACTTAAACTCTCCTTTTTGTCTTCTTGTTGTTTTCTGCTGGTTGCAGTATCATACTGGGTCATAGGAAGCATGCCTCAGAAACTTGATGGTTAAAGAATTGAATTGGTTCCATGAACTCATGCACTGTAGTACTTCATGTTCTCACATCTTGAGGTTCACCTGTTGTTTCTTCTTCTTCTTCTTGTGATAGACCCTGAATAGCTGTGTTCAGTTGTTCACCTTTTGGCATTCCACACATCAATATCACCAGTCTTCGGTGTCATGGCGGTAGCATATTAGGCTATATGCAATACTCCTTATTTCACCGATGCTGCTGATGTATGAGTCTGCATGACATCTAAATTTAAGTCCATCTGGAAGCAAAATGTGATAGCCGGATGGTCCTCCCTCTAATTTTTTTTTTTTTTTTCTGTACACCTTCCCAAACAGGTGTAGTGTCTTTCTAAACATTCCTCCTTTTCAGCCTGTACCAATTGTTCTTTGTCCCAGTATTCTTTATCCTTTTGTTTGCTTTGTTCCCTCGTCCTTGTGGAGGATGCTAGAATCGCACATTTAAAATGTAAGGGTTGTTGCTATTTTCGCAAAAGGCTATGCATTGCAGGTTAATGGGCAAGCCAAATTTTAATTAAAGCTTTCAAATGAGCATAAAGCCTCAGACGGCCCTACAGACCTTTGCTGTTTTCTGACGTAATACAGAAAAGTCAGAAGCTGCTATGTCACTGCTCTGGTCTGCAGAGGTTTTGGTTATACTTGATAGTAATGGTGAAAATTGGATTGTTTTATGCATTGACATTCAATTTTAAAGAAGTCCTTTTTTAAAATGTAGTTTCACTTGAGTTTTTTAATGGTTTGAAGTGACTAAAGGTACTTTTACTCTTTTTAAGTGTATTGATGGCAGGTGTAGCTACAGGAAACCTGGTCCCCATCTTTATTCTTAAAGGAGTGTTCTTTGCCACCGAAGTCTTATTGGCTTGAGGTCAAACCTTAACACTATTTATTTGTTCTCTGTAACTCGTGGATACAGAGAAGCCGGGTTTTCAGAAGGCAGCTTTAAACACACGTGGCTATTGAATCTTGAATTCCTTTGGACTTGACCATTTTCAGTGTTTGGCTTGAGGCTCCAGAGTGTTGTACAGAAAAGCTTTGGTCCACCTCAACAAGAACGTGTCAATGGCTACTGTTGACTATTTTACAACCTTTTTTTTTATTTTTTTTTTATTTTGACTGTAGCTCAAAGTGGGTTGGTTTTGAAATCCCATTTAAATGCCTGGTGCAATTCTTTAGCTCTTACCTATCCTTGATGGAATGGCAACATTTGGTTGGTGTAGTACAGAGAAACCAGCCTTGTTTACACGGCCATTTCATGTGTGGGATAGGTTTTTGGTTTTGTTCCCTTTTACCACTTGAAGGTCATCTCATTGGCTACAGTAAGTGTAAGAGTGCCTTTTCTATTTCCTCTACTCCATTTGCTTTTTCTTCCCTCCTACCAACATGTGCTCAACTTCCAGAGGAGCAAACAGCTCATACTGTATTGTGCTTCATGTCTAGACTGGGTAGTTTCCTTATGATCTGTAATTAAAAAACTACTCCTTTAAAATGTCTGTGTCATTGTTTTTTATTTATGTTGATTAATGAAAAGACTTGAAAGTGTTTTGTATTTGTTTTTTAATTCTACCCTCTTGTCTTCTCATAATGCCTTTTAATGGGGTTATGCAGAGTTTTATTTTAAAGAAACAAATTTCAAGGGAAGTTTGGACATAAAATGATCTATACCAAACTAAAGATGTAGGCATGTCATGTTTTATGCTCATTGATGTACATTCAGAAAGTCTCAGTTCTAAAAATAGAAACTTGTAGTGAGGCTGTAGGTCGTCATACTGATGTCGAGAGTTTAGGTACTGAGTCCCCCATCCTCGTTAGTTTTAGCAGCAGGTGTTAATATTGCTAACACCTGTGCTTGTCTGATAAGTCCGACTGGTTACAAAGCCTATTCTCTTCTGTGTGGGGAACACATGGCTGACATTAAAAGGTATTTATCCATATCAAGAGCTTTTAAGCAATAAGGCTCCCATTGTATTTCTAGTCATGATTGGAAATGTTCTACTTCATGCTTGGTTTACTGCTCGGAGAGAGATTTGATTGCTGCTATACAGTTTAGTTTCAGTCGTGTATGATGTTTTAGATTTTCTAGAGTAGCTGATATCACATAAAAGTAAGTGATTCTATTGGCAAAGGGGTTTAGCAGCACATCTTAACTTTTAGGGCACATTTAAACCTTTCCGCATTCTTCATAGTTTAATGTACATGCCATTTAGCTGATGCTTTAATCCAAGGCAACATACAGTTACTATATATTATGTAGTTGATTTGTAATTGGGAATAATTTAACTCCAGGATACTATACATTAATATTATATAATACGATGAAACAGGAAAATCCCCATTCACAGGTCACCATTGTTGGCGGTCATTTAAAAGTAATTCCCCCCCCCACCACACACATTTTTTGGGTCACCCTGTTCCCTCGTGTAAGAATGCTTATATAACGTCAACTCAAATGCACAATTACAGAATTTTTTTCTGTCACAACCTGGACTATCAGGATATTCTGCAGTGATGTCTTAACTAATATATAGATTGCTATATGATCAAAGAAAAAGATAAACATAAATTGAATTTCACAGGAATGCATTGAAATCCCACAGTAAAACAATGACTTATGAAAATTGTTGTCCCAAGTCTTGGCAATCAGTGGAAAACACAAAGTAAACAGATTTTTTTTGTATCACACAAGCCCTCTTTGGAAAGGCCCGTATGTTAGCTTTCATGCTAAATAATCAGAACGACGCTATAGCTTGAAGTAATTCGGAGATATCGAATTTATGGATTCATAATTATGGATTTATTGTACAAAGACACAAATAAGCTTTCCATTTTTGTTTGTTTAAAAGGTGGGAATTCTTTATTTGCAGCCAATATGCACTACCCTCAGATCTGTGACATATCAAGTAAAGTCCACCAAAATGGTTTCTGAGACAGTTATTTTCTGTTCATCTGCTGGATCACTGTTGAGGCATCGTGTTTGTGTCATATGCCTGAAGTGTTGAGGACAAGTCTACCTATGTCACTCTTATCATACCCATAGTCATAGTTGTCATTACTGCTATTATTGCTACTGTTCATATTATTCTATCATTCAGGCAGCCACTTTTGTTTAGGACAGGTCTTAGGTCTCGGGGAAGCTGGAACGCCAGCTACAGTTTTATTTTTTTGAATCTGAATTTGTATAGTAGGTGTCAATTAGTCATAGGCACTGATTATTGCTATCTTATTCATATTTTCCCATGAATACTGAGGTATTTTTTAATTTTTCGGTTTATGTATGACCCGTGAACAAGTGAGCACTTTTGCTTCATTGAGTGGCAGCTTTTCCTGACATGTGGCAAGTAGTTTGAACCACTTATTTTGAAGCAGCTTTAGTCAACCACACTATAGATTTCTCCATAGCTTTGCTGTATCTCAACTTCTTCCACTATAAACCTTTCAAATTAAAGAGTGTGGTCCTGCTCTATCTGTAAAGTGTCTTGAGATAACTCTTGTTATGATTTGATACTATATAAATAAAATTGAACTGAAGTAATTGGTAGCATGCTTTCAAAGTAGCTTCGCCCATCTCTTCTGACAGAGAAGTGTAGGGTAAGCCTCTTGCTCTTGGACACAGTCCTGTGCAGTGTTTGACCCCAAGCCAACGACCCTGGCCTCTGACAGCTGCCTGAACCCAATAAAAGGTCAGACTACTTTTAGCGTGGCAGGTAAAATAGCTCTGGGAGATTAACAGCACAGCCAGCTACATCAGCATTTTCGAAAGCAGGTGCTGGCTTTTCCTTTTTAAATTAGTGTTATGGTATTTTTTATTATGAAAGCTGAGGTTGTTCTCTCTAGGATGGCTCCCAGGATTTTTAACCTATCCCGCCGCCTTCACTGAAGACCCCAGTCAATCTCCATCTTTCTTTTGACACCAAGCATAATTGTGTATTTAGCCAACAGGCCAGCATTCAAAGCACATACTGTATTGATTACATTATTTAACATTGTAATCTTCTGTTTGTCACATGATGTCAATTATTGTTTATTATCAGTGATTTACATCATGAAATCATTTTAAACAGGTTAACAAATGGTTTGTGTATTCATAATTTACAGTGTTTTGAAGCCTGAGTTGAACCAGCATGTTTTTTTCTGCAATATAAACACATTTCTTTTCTTTTTAAAAAGGAGCTTTAACTGACTGTCCAACCCATTTCCCTGAAGGACTTGTAGTCCATTAAGAATCCTATTATCCCAAACATGTATTTTTGATGGCCAGTTACATACCAAGCTAACCTGCAGATGCCAGCAGACAATGGTAATTGTAATTTGGTTTAAATTTGTTCAAGACATCCATACACTGTTAGACTTAGCTGTAATTTCTACAGTTACTTACCACAAATGCCCAGTAAAATACCATAATTTTTCTTTTCCGGTTAATTACTGTAATAAACATTGCATTATGGGTATTAACATTTAATTTACAGTGATTTACTGTATATTTTGAATTTGCGGTATATCTCTTTAGGTGTAGTTAACTATTTACGTTAAGGATTCCAAACTTTGCAGTGTTAACAATTAGGAACAGGGACAACGGAACAATGACCTGACAGTTGTTTATCTAGTTAAACAGAGGAATTCATGTGTCCAAGTGGACCTTGAATTGACAGAGATTAGATACAACAGGGCAGAAATGCATACGTTGTGACTGTGGCCATTTGTAGTTCTCAGTATTTGAACAACAACATTTGGCCCTTGGCGCTGTAACGTAAGCACAAAGGTCTCCTGGAAGCCTCAGTCCTGTGTAAGAACACATTTATTTAATAAAAAACAGTACAATCGTTTATTTGGATGCAGGAAATGGAGCAAATGGCAAAAGTGTGATAAAGCATTTTGTCAACACTAAGCCGAGAAAGTGTAAAGCAAAGAATCTTAGAAAAGGACTTAGGACATTTAGCATTCTGCTGCCGTCTTAATTCAATTCACTTCAGTTTATATAAGAAAGGGACAGTGCAAATGAATAAAATGCATGATTAAACATGGGTAAAAATGCCAGAATTAACCAAAAGGCTATTTTTCACCTCAGTGTTTTGCTTTTTAAAATACAAATAAACAAGAAAAAAAGACAACACAAGCAGAGTAGAGGTAAAGAATTTTCAGAAACAGCAAAACATCTTTTCAATTTCCAAAATCTTTTTAAAAGATGATACCATGAGTTCATAGCCATGTACTATGAACAATGAATTTGTATTTTAATTATTTTACCATCTTATTAACCTGTGCCCTATTAACGTCTCCCTCATGAGTGATATAGCCTGTTTCCTCTTTTTTCTTACTGCTGGTTGTAAGGAGATGGCTCAGGTCTGTGTTGCTCGGCTGTGTTTTGATGCGTGCATGGCTTCATATACTGAATATGGATACTGTTGATGTGTAACTGTGCTAATGTCTTGCTGCTTTCTGTAGCTCTGCATGGCTTACTGACAAAGCTTAGTTGTTGCTCCAGCTGTCTGTATGGTGTCTTGTTGACTTCTGTCAGTATAGTTTAACCTGTACTAATGTCTTACTGTCTCCTGTTGCTCTGGTCTAAAATCATCTGGCCAAAGGACTACAGTTGAAAATTAACCGTCTGGCTAACACTGGCACATTTACAGAAAGGTTGATTAATGTGTGTTGTCTTTTTATAAAAAATAAAAAAACAGAATACCTGGCACCAGAATTAAAGACCCACAAATTCATAAAATGTGTATCAAGTTGGCAGTTGTTGGTAGTTGGTACACCCCGTTTATAACTGTGATGTCTCATTTTATATATGTAGCTACCTGCGCAGTATAAACAAAGGGAAGTCAGATGCCAGTTTTTATAAATGTTGTTGATATACAGTCACTGCATTCCTGGATAAAATTGAATAACAACAATAGTTGAGATACAAAATTAACACAAGGTAATACTGCAGGCTTTCTGGCCCACATGATCTGCTGGGCCAGAACTGTTTGACCTTTTAAATAAAGAACATGCTGCAATCCCTTTTTAACCCCAACATACATTTCTCACATGCCTGTACACTTTTAGGTTCATTTTGCAAATCTTATGTAATTTGAACTGGCTTGCTTAGTTCCAACAGGATTCAAAACTACAGTGTGTTTACTTTAGCAGAGTTTAAACAATGAAACTATTTGCCAATAGTAACATGCATTATTAAAATTCACTTTTACACAGTTGGTAACACCCATACAACACTTCTCAGGCAGTGTAAGATTTGTGCAACGCTAAAAATACTGTGCTAAATGAACACATTAATGTAGCAGACAGAATTGCTGTGTTGTAGTGTTGAGTTAGTCCCATTCTGTTGTAGTACAGGAAACCTGGAGCCTTTCAGTACTGAACTGATAATCCAATGAGCTTTTTCACTAATTAATTAGCTTTGTTACTATGCCACATACAGTAAATCCTGCCAGCTTTGTTAATTAATGAGTGGATTTTGTGGTCCCCCATGTGGTTGCTGCACCATAAGAATAAGAGTTTTGGTGTTAAGGAGACCTGCATACTTACTTTTCAGGTACTTTTGTCTCCCATGGCAACACCAAAGGCTTAGATTGGATAAAACATGCTTACTTTGGTTGTATTATTCATGAAAGGAAGTTATTGGAAGATGGTGATTTACAACGTTATGTTTTTTGTAATATAGTTTTATTTCCATACATAAGGTAAATGTGAAGGTGTATAAAAGTTTTGGAGGTTGAATTACAAACTCTAAATAGTCTACATCTACAATCTGGCATTATGAATAAAGTCTAAGAGCCTGCCCAGTTCATTTTACAAAGTAGCTACGTCATTACAGTTACAGTATATGAAGCTATGAGCAGTATTAATATCAAGTAGCATCATCAAATTCAAACCTCATGTCCTGTGTGCAGTGGGACTACAGCAGCTGTCCATTTCCACAGAGACATTGGCTCCGTCAAACGTCTATATTTAACTCTGAATGGTGGGGGTTACACTTCCACATCCTTGAATGGGCAGATCATTCATGACTGCACCAGCACTAACATGAGGCTGCTGCAGCTGAAATATCTTCTGGGAAACTGTACTTGGAGGTCATTGCACTACACACACACACAGTGTGAGGCAATGGCAAGCTGATAAAGCATCACACTTTTACATGCACACAAGATCTGCACCATTACAATGTTTTGGATTGATGTTAAAAAAGGTACATTTTTGTGGCAAAAGATCTTTGATACAAGTTTATATTATTTCTCCTTAACAAAAAAAGACGAAAATGCTTCCCATAACAAATAGCTCAGAGGACACCACTTGTGCTCTGATCTCATCTGAGACAAAACAAAAGTACTGCAGACACCTAAACAGAGCAGGACAGTGAGACCAAATATTGTTGCAGACTGAAAGATAAAATGCTTTTAATTTCCCACTGCCAACACACACTATTTCCATTAACGGTGTAGAGAGTCGTCAGAGTGTAAAAGGGTCAGCTGTTTAGTTAAGGTCAGTAACGTGGAAGGATTGGGTGACAGCTGATGCAATAAACCCACACATTGCTCTTTACTTTTTTGCATTTGATGAACTTCTCAGTTTCACTCAAATTGTTAACATAGGTGCCCTTAAAACTGATGTTGGTTCAGCAGTCATTCTCAAAATGAACATTTGACTTTAGTATTGAGTTTATGTTTAGCTGCTTTTTCCTGATTCAGCAACAAAATAGGAGTAAGGAAACAGTGTTTT